>CM024762.1:97454089-97784329 GCA_014218235.1 Colocasia esculenta
TGTGTCTATATTTGTGTATATCTCAATCATGTGATAGTGTTTGGGTAAATGTCCCACTGTGATAACCTTTACTATACCGACGTGGGTTGGTATAACCGTACCGGTATAATGAGGGTCGTCACAGAGATTGGTATCAGAGCACCGATTGAGATCTTACATGAATATACATGAATCATCATCCTCATTGCATGCTAAATCTTTATAGATTGTCCACATGGTAGAAACGACTAATAATGAATGGAAAAAAGATAAGAAAATGGTTAGGAAGCTTAGTAACCTAGCTCTAATTGGTGGCTAAAATTTTATTACAGCCATGGCTTCCCGTGGACGACGTGGAGGTGTGCCAGCTCGCGACGACGAGCAGAGGCGTGAGGAGCGGGCGGAAGCAGGCCCCGGCCCCACAGGTCCTGTGCTTCCCCCCCACCGCCAGTGGATTATGGAGTCTTCATGCAAGGATTAGTGCAAGCCATGCAAACTCAGGCTCACACCCAGGCAGCACTCCAGGCCCAGTTGGAGGCCCAGGTAGAATAATAAAACAACCTAGTAGTTTGCTATTTAAATTGCATGATTGGTGTTTATTGTATATCGTTATTGTTTGGTGTAGCAGGCTCAGGCCCCAGCTCAGGACCATGGTGGACCTTCCATCATGGAAGATTCAAGAGGATGCTGCCACCCTCTTTCAAGGGGGAGAGCGATCCGTTGCTAGCAGAAAGCTGGATGAGGGAGATCGAGAAGATCTTCCGGCCATCAGGTGTGTGGATGAGGACAAGGTTACTTAGCCACCTACATGCTACAGGTATGTGTTAGTTTTGTGTTTCCTATTCCCTGTTAAGTTGAAGTTGTTTAGCGGTGCTTATGAAGGTTATGTTGCAGAGAGAGCTGATGTGTGGTGGGCTTCATTACTACGTACACGGTTTGAGGACGGTGCGATTGATGTTGCTTGGGACGAGTTCGTGAGGCTCTTTCGGGCCAAGTTCGTCCCCGAGCACATCCAGGACAGGATGGAGCAGGTTCCTCACTTTGACTCAGGGCTCCATGACCGTACTCGAGTATGAGGCCAGGTTTGCAGAACTATCTAAGTATGCACCTCACATTGTGGCAGATGAGCGCAGGAAGGCAAAGAATTTGTGATGGGCCTTAAGCCATCACTGCGGACGAGGCTCGTAGCGTTTGATCATCGTACCCTGGACGAAGCCCTTAGCGCTGCTTGTAGGCAGGAAGGCGAGATGGAGCGGTACCTTGAGGAGAAGAAGGCTTCGCAGAAGAGACCAGCAGCCACTTTCCAGCGACAGGACAAGAGGAGAACAACATACCAGTCACACCACAGCGCCCTGTGGTAGTCAGCAACACTCAGGTACCTTCTGTACGTTCCTCTGGTGACAAGAAGGAGTGCCCTCACTGTGGAAGGGCACATGGTGGTACGGAATGTTGGAAGATAGCGGCAAATGCCTAAAGTGCGGGTAGCAACCACAAGATCAAGGATTGCCCCAGACTTCAGCAGGAAGCTCAGCGAGGAGCGCCAGTACCAGCAGTAGCGGCAGCGCGCCAGCGACAGGACGACCAGGAAGGCCTCGAGCCCCAGCTCGAGTGTTTGCGTTTGGCTCGTGAGGACGCCGAGCAGGCGGAGCATGTCACCGAAGGTACAGTTTTACTTTTCGGTGTGCACGCTCGGTTTTGTTTGATACGGGTGCCACTCACTCGTTCATTTCGAGCGGTTCGCTAGGCAGTTAGCCCTAGAGTCAGCATAGAGTCTGAGGAGTTAGAGGTCCCTTTGTCTGTGCACACCCCTGCGGGTACGGTATCGACTAGGAAGTGCATTCCGTCGTTACCTGTGTGCATTGAGGATAGATTCCTAGATGGGTGTTTCTTCTTGCTAAAGATGAAAGACTATGATTGTATTCTTGGTCTGGATTGGCTAGAGGCATTATGCGTTAGTGGATTGTCGTAGGAAGAAGATTGTTTTCCGCATTCCTGGTGAGGATGAGTTCTCTCATCCCTTGCCAAAGAACTTAGCGGGAAGTTAGTTATCTCTGCCATGAAGGCGATGCGCATGGTGAACAAGGGTTGTGACGCATTTCTTGCCAGCGTTATGCTAGTACCCGATGCTGGTTCGTCACTGACTCTTGCAGAGATCGATGTGGTGCAGGACTTTCCAGATGTCTTCCCGACGACTTGTCTGGATTGCCACCGGATAGGGAGATAGAGTTCACTATAGAGTTGCTTCCAGGCACCTCTCCTATCTCGAAGGCCCCATATCGGATGGCCCCTGCAGAGTTAGCCGAGTTGAGGAAGCAATTGCAAGAATTGCTCGATAAGGGATTTATTCGCCCTAGTGTTTCCCCTTGGGGCGCACCTGTATTGTTCGTCAAGAAGAAAGACGGGTCACTTCGGTTGTGCATTGATTATAGAAGCTAAACCAGTGACTGTGAAGAACAGGTATCCCTTACCTCGGATTGATGATCTGTTTGACCAGTTGCGAGAGGCATCAGTCTTTTCCAAGATTGACTTGCGATCTGGTTATCATCAGTTGAGAATTAGGAGTGAGGATGTGTCCAAGACGGCATTTAGAACCCGTTATGGACATTATGAGTTTTGGTTCTTCCTTTCGGATTGACCAACGCCCCTGCAGCGTTCATGGATCTCATGAACCGGGTGTTTAGTCCGTATTTAGATAGCTTGTGTTGTGTTTATTGATGACGTGTTGGTCTATTCTCCGGATGAGGCCACACATCGTCAGCATTTGAGGTTAGTCTTAGAGGTTCTCCGTGAGCACAAGCTGTATGCGAAGTTCAGCAAGTGCGAGTTCTGGTTGCACGAGGTTCATTTTCTCGGGCATGTTATCTCCGGTGCTGGTGTTGCAGTTGATCCAGCAAAAGTCCAGGCAGTTATGGATTGGGAGATTCCCAGGACCCCTTCGGAGATTCGTAGTTTTATTGGGTTAGCTGGTTATTATCGGCGATTCATTGAGGGTTTCTCATCCATCGCCGCCCCTTTGACAAAGTTGACCCGGAAAGGTGAGAAGTTCGTATGGTCTGAGGCATGTGAGCGTAGCTTTCAGCTATTGAAGGCTAAGCTTACTTCTGCTCCGGTATTGGTATTGCCTAGCGGTCTAGAAGGTTTTGCCATTTATACGGATGCATCTCAGATTGGTTTAGGCTGTGTGCTCATGCAGCAAGAGAGGGTAGTGGCTTATGCTTCTCGTCAGTTGAAGGAGCATGAGAGGAACTATCCGACTCATGATTTAGAGCTCGCAGCTGTGGTTCATGCACTAAAGATCTGGAGGCACTATCTTTATGGTGTCAGATTTGAGGTGTTTACCGACCACAAGAGCTTGAAGTATCTTTTCTCCCCAAAGGAATTAAACCTGAGGCAGAGGAGATGGATCGAGTTCTTGAAGGACTATGACTTCGACCTTCAGTATCATCCTGGAAAGGCGAACGTCGTAGCGGATGCTCTTAGTAGAAGGAGGTCTTCGCTCCAGCAGGATTGGAAGATGTTGGAGGATGCAGCGTGCTCTATGACCGAGTTAGAGCCATCGTTGTGTCAGGCTTTTGTAGCTCAGCTATCCCTTAGATCCTCAGTCTTGGATGAGGTGATTGAGCAGCAGAAGCCGATCCTAGATTGTTAGAGTTAGTGGGTAAGGCGGGCATTGCTCGTGATGAGGACGGTGTGATTAGATTTCAGCACCGTGTTTGTGTCCCGATGTGGTAGATGTCCGTGAGCATGTGTTAGCGGAGGCTCATAGATCGCGATTCTCTATTCATCCGGTAACACTAAGATGTATCAAGACCTGAAGAGATCATTTTGGTGGTCCGGCATGAAGAAGGATGTTGCGGATTATGTGTCCAGATGTCTAGTATGTCAGCAGGTGAAAGCCGAGCGGCAGCGACCATCCGGCCTTATGCAGAGGATGGATATCCCCGTATGGAAGTGGGAAGCTGTCACTATGGATTTCGTATCGGGTTTGCCTCGATCTAGAAGGGGCAATGACTCGATTGGGTAGTTGTAGATAGATTCTCGAAGACTGCTCATTTCTTGCCTATGAAGAAGAAGCAGTCAGTAGAGAGTTTAGCTAGATTGTATGTTAGCGGTATCGTTAGATTGCATGGTGTGCCGAAGTCGATCATTTCGGATCGAGATCCGAGATTTACTTCGAGACTGTGGAAGGGTCTTCAGGATGCGTTAGGTTCGGAGCTTAAGCTCAGTTCGGCGTTTCATCCCCAGACCGATGGACAGTCCGAGAGGACTATCCAGACGCTCGAGGATATGTTGAGAGCGTGTGTGCTGGATTGGAAGGATGATTGGGAGCGTCATTTACCTCTTGTGGAGTTCGCATACAACAACAGCTTTCATGCTAGTATCGGTATGGCTCCATTCGAGGCGTTGTATGGTAGGCCCTGCAGATCTCCTTTGTGTTGGGAGGAGACTGGTGATAGACAGCTGATTGGTCCGGAGTTAGTTCAGGAGACTTCGGATAAGATCCAGTTGATTAGGAGGAGGCTTGTTGCGGCACAGGATAGACAGAAGAGCTATGCCGACAACAGAGGAAGGATCTAGAGTTCGAGGTAGGTGATCATGTCTTCTTGAAGATATCGCCTACGCGTGGTGTCGTCAGTTTGGCAGGCATAGTAAGTTGAGCCCTAGATTCATTGGCCCGTATGAGATTCTCAGACGATTGGGCAACGTGGCTTATGAGCTAGCTTTACCCCCAGCTTTGGCTAGTGTTCACCCTGTTTTCCACGTATCTAGCTCAGGAAATATGTCCGAGATCCATCTCATGTTATTAGTCACGAGCCAGTGGAGATCCAGCCAGATCTGTCGTATGTGGAGCAACCAGTAGCTATTCTTGACCGGAAGGTTCAGCACCTCCGGAACAAGAGTATTGCGTCGGTAAAAGTTCTATGGCGTAACTTCTCGCGGGAGGAGGCTACTTGGGAGCTTGAGGATGCGATGAAGAAGAAGTATCCCCTTTTGTTTGAGTAGTGTTGTCCTAACTTCGAGGACGAAGTTTCTTTAAGGGGAGAGGGTGTAAGGCCCTCGAATTTTGTCCTTATTATTTTATTGTGTGCAATTTTATGCTTTGTATGTATATGCATTATCGTGTAGTATTATGTATACATTATCTTGGTGTACTTATGAATGTATGTATAAACTTAGTTGTATGTATATATCGGTTGATTTCGTGACATAGTGAGTGTGTGCATTACACCCTATGTATTGCATGCATGAACTTAGGAGAAATTAGGGTTTTGCATGGTTTTGGGTTCTGGCCGAAGGTTAGTCGACGTCAACTGAATGGTGGACGTTCACTTATTGTTAACGTCCATATAGGTGGACGTCGATTATTCAGTCGACGGCCATATCGGTGGACGTCTATATCCTGACAGACCAGTCTGCAGCAGCATGGTGTGCCATGCCTTGATGGAGATACCAACCACTCCCCAACGGCTCCTTGGCCTTCCAACCGACCTCTTGCGTGGGGTGAGAGGGTCCTCTCTTAAGAGAGCCCTTGTTGCAACCTCTAGAGCTCTCTTGCTCTTTGCAAAGAGATAAGAGAAAACCCTAGTGAGCTGTGAGAAAACTTGGAGTTTGGAGGCTTTGATCCGGCGATCCAAGGCCTCATCTGGAGATCTACTTCGACAAGGAGGGAGACAACACATCCGGCTACACATCCCCGACCCTGGATTGCAGAGGGGAGCATCACAGAGGCCGGAGTGGAGACATCTTGGAGGCTTCTTGGACTGCCCAAGGAGAGCTTCTCCAACCATTTTGATCCCTTTAGGAGTTTTTCCAAAGGCAAGTAACCCTTTCACCTTGTCCATGTATGTGTCTAGGAGGTTTCTATCATTTTTATGGATTTTCCTCGTGTCCTGGATCCCCTACATTCACCATTTTTAGCTCGGACTGTGTTTTTACACAGGTCCGAACTTGACGGCAAGATCTATTGCCGTTGAGATCTTGAGTCAGCGGCCAACGATGTGCCGCCAACTATTGTAAACGTCCATAGTATGCCGTTGAGTTCTTCTTGACAGAACAGTGAACTGTTCTGCCCTATATCTTTAAATTCCGATTTCGCGCATGAGGATATAATGTAAATTTTATATGTTATGTAAAATAGATAATGTGATGTGTGTGAAATTTCCTGTATTTTTGTGTGGATGGAATTAATTATTAGAATTATTAAAAGGCATGTGTAGGAAAGAGGTTACGCATGTTTAATTTTGTTCCCATGAATTCTGAGGAATTAAAGGCTGTGAAATTTTATGACCATGTTTATATGTATCAGTCCATGCCCTGCAAACTTGGAAATTTTCCCATACTCATGCGAATTTTTATAATTTCTACAATGAGAATAGAAAACATGTGTAGACCTTGCGAAAATTCTAGTAAATCGTGTGTTGGGAATAAATTGGGAAAATTTCTTGTGCCAATATGTATGTGTGTTCATGACTGTGCATGATTAAATCTGAAATCCATGCTATGTTCTATGTTAACTTAATTTATGAATGGCATGAAACCAAATGTTTTAATTTCTATAAATACATGTGAATTCAGAAAAATCTGAAAATTTGTATGTGTGTTCTTATAACCGAAAACAGCATGTGGTTAAATTTTCAGGAAAATTTGATAACATTAGCCTACTCTATGAGATTTCCATGTGAAATGAGCTACAAATACATGTACCATGATTTAGGTTAATGATGTGCATTCCAATTAATCCGAGAGCTAATATGTTTGATTTCTGTTATTAGTAGCACCATGCTAGGGAAGAACAGAACCATGTGCATAAACAGAAAGTGTGAATATCATATGTAAACGTGTGGTTAATCGGAATGTGTAATGTGTAAAATGTGCCGTGTGTGACACTGCTTCCATAGAGGGCTGTGGAACTGTATCATGGAAAGGTCCCCATGAGAAGGTTCAATGTGTTAAGATATCCTAAGGGCATTAGGATGAAATCCTGGAGTGGACAAGTACCACTGGTTAGGGTGGAGACGTGTTCTCCCGGTCTGCGCAGTGCCAAGAGTCATCACTGTATTGCCTAGGTGATGTGCTATGTGTTTATGTGTATGTGATGTGTCCTTCTAGCGGTGGTTTGGACCATGTGTCACGGCAATAAATTGTGAAATGTGAATGTGAGCATGTGTAAAATGTGTATATGTTAACATGGAAGTGAAATGTGAAATCATGTGAACTATTTATGTTAGAATGTGAACATTGTGTACATGTGAAATGTTTGAAAATGAACCATGTGAAATATGGGAATGTGTAACCATGTGAAGTGAATGTGTTAGAGTATGAGACGATAATTCATGCTATGATATTTCTAATTCCATGTAAATTGCCATCATGTTAAGTCAAATTGGAAGTGTAGTTTTCATGTGATTAAATGAGTAGAAAGCATGTGATAGGGAGTGTTATGTGAAACTCTAAACCATGTACCATGTGTTTTGACTTTGTAGAAATACCATGATAGGTTGTCTCTTATTGATGTTCAAGCATGCTGTATGATGCCGTGCAATTGAAATAGTAGAACCTACTATGATGTATGCATGAATGATGTGTATGGAGTTACTTGCTGAGTCTTTTAGACTCACTCTTGCTTCGCGTACAGTTTAGTGGTGACACACTTTTGGAGGAGACCGTGGAAGCGACTCCGAGCGTGGAGAGTAGCTTGTGGAGTTGACGTTGTGTCCCTTTTTGTTTCATAGTATGTAATTGTAGCTTGTATTAGAGTTATCATTTATGTAATTGTGGACAATTATGTATTAAATGTAGAACTTTAATCTTCCGCGACTCTGTGTCTATATTTGTGTATATCTCAATCATGTGATAGTGTTTGGGTAAATGTCCCACTATGATAACCTTTACTATACCGACGTGGGTTGGTATAACCGTACCGGTATAATGAGGGTCGTCACACCACGAGTCTCGTCTGCAGTGATGGCTTGAGTCCCATCACGAATTTCTTGGTCTTCCTGCGCTCATCCTCTACGATATGCGGTGCATATTTAGAAAGTTCAGAAAACCTTGCCTCGTATTCCAGCATGGTCATGGAGCCTTGCGTCAGGGAGAGAAATTCCTGCTCCATTTTGTCCTGGATATGCTCTGGGACGAACTTGGCTCGAAAGAGTCTCACGAACGCGTCCCACGTCACGTCTACTGCTCTGTCCTCAAAGCGTGTACGTAGTAGGGAGGACCACCATACATCCGCTCTCTCCTGCAATACACCTTCATAAGTACCAACTAACAAATTCTAAATTAAGCAGAACACACAAACATACAAAATTAAAAGTCTAACTGTAGCATGTAGGTGGCTAGTGTCACCTCATCCTCATCAGGGCACCTGATGGCTCGGAAGATTTTCTCTATCTCCCTTAACTAGCTTTTTGCCATTAATGGATCACTCTCGCCCTTAAAAGAGGGTGGGGTCATCCTCTTGAATCGCTCCATGATGGGAGGTCAACCATGGTCTGAGATGGTGCCTGAGCCTGCTACATTCAACAATAAAACAATATACGATAAACACAATATCATGCAATTTAAATAGCAAACTACTTAGTTGTTTCATTATTCTACCTGGGCCTCCAATGGTGCCTGGAGTGCTGCCTGGGTATGAGCCTGCGTCTGCATGGCTTGTACCAGACCTTGCATGAATACTCCGTAATCCACAGGCGGCGGTGAGGGAAGTACAGGGCCTCATGGTGCTGGGGCCTGTTGCTCCGCCTGCTCATCATGTCGCGGCTCGTCCTCACGGGCCGACGCTCCACCACGCCTACCTCTTGAAACCATGGCTGTAATAAATTTCAGCCACCATTAGAGTTAGGTAACTAAGTTTTCTAACCATTTCTTATCTATCTTTCACTCTTATTAGTGTTTTCTACACATGTGGACATACTTAGCATGCAATGGGGATGATGACTTAGGTATATTCATGTGCAATCTCAACCGGTCGCTCTGATACCAATCTCTGTGACGGCCCTCATTATACCAGTACGGTTATACCAACCCACATCGGTATAGCGAGAGTCCTCACAGTGGGACATTTACCCAAACGATACAAACAGCTGAGCACACGCGAATATACAACAGAGTAGAGGAAGTAAAAGGACACCTGTCTTCATTCATCATCATCCACATTAACATACGTGAAATTTGCAATTAACATTAAGAGCTAAAAGTTCACATAATTTAAATTTCTGAAATTTAAATACATAATGTCCACACTTATTACATTCTTTTCATGATAACTCTAATACAACGTTTAAATTACATACTATGAAATACACAAGTCACAAAGAACTCCAAAGACTAATCTCGCGCTCGGAGTCCGTCTCCACCGTCTCCTCCAACGGTGCCACGTCACCAACTACACATGTACGCCGAAGCAAGGAGTGAGTCTAAAGACTCAGCAAGCAACACTACTCATAACATACACGTATAAGTCATAGCGGTTTCTACATACACATTCAAAATTTTCAACACATGGCATGAAAGTTTTACAAATTAATACATGGATCATGCTTTCAGATTTCTAGGAATAAAACTTTACCTATCACATGCTCTCTATTCAATTTACTCATGAAATTTTGCCTTTAAAGAACCAAGACATGAGAGCTACCAACATGAACACTGTGCATATATGAAAGGAAAACACAACTAGCATGAGTTTTACATGTTCTTAAGCACATACATAGACATTTTCACATGCTTTAAGTTGCTGGTTTCACATGGTTTAATGGCTGTAAACCTACACATGAGAGCTACCATGTTGCTTAAAACTTATCATGTGAACAACCATCATGCTATTTTGTACCCGTGCTCATCAATTATCCCTAACATGGATTCTAGACATTTTTGCACATATAAACATGATGATAACAACATAAAATTACTGATTTCACATGGTTTCAGATTTGTCTCACATGGAATTTCAATATCATATCCTCACATTTAGAATTTCACATTTTCTTTACACAAGTTTCCTCTTTCACATGGTTACACTTTGCACATACACATTCACATTGTTCACTTACACATTTACACATGAACCCATACACATTACACATTACACATGTTAGGTGCCGTGACACATAGTCCAAAACCACCAAAGAAGGACATATACACATCACATTAGACATAGACGCCATCTAGGCATTCCAATGGCGACTCTTGGACTGCGCAGACCGGGAGAACAAGTCTCCACCCTAACCAGTGGTACTTGTCCACCTCCAGGATTTCCCCCTAATGCCCTTAGGGTCACTTACACACTGAACTTTCTCAGGGGGACTTTTCCCTGATACAGTTCCACTGCCCTCTACGGAAGCAGTGTCACATTGGCACAGTTACACATTTACACATTTTACCGATTTACACATGGTTTTACACATATCACTTTTCATCTCATTCACTTTCTCACTCACATGCATATCTCAGTTTTTCCTGACATGGCACTACAGATTCAGGAGTTTAACACATGGAAATTTCACTAATCAGGTTGGGTTTAAACAATATCTAACCACATTACGATAACATACATAGATTATACATTTCACATGAAAAATACATAACTCTTATATACTGGTCCAAATGACCTGAAATTTAACCACATGCTATTTTCGGGTTCAAGGTCATACATTCATTTTTAAGATTTTTCTGAGCTAAATAGGATTTACAGAAAATCAAATACCTATTCGCATGCCATTCACAATTTAAGTTGACATGGAGTTTAACACATCATGCAATTTTGCCACTTACTGTTTGAACAGAGACTACTGCTATATGCATGACCTGAGATTATAGCATTATCCTAAATCATACAACCACAGATCGATCACCACAAACCATTCTTGCATGCCTTTTATTTACCGAACCGAATTATAGCAATTTAGGCACGCATGGACAATTATAAAAATTGAGTATACATATACTGAACCACTAATCTTCATGATCTGACAAAAACTGAGGCATTCAGACTAATCCTAATCATGAAACATGGATTGGCAAGATTATCAACAAATCATGCTTACAAATTCATGGAATAAAATTTTCTAACATCCACCACCACACATCACACTCATCCACACACCACATTTAACAGTATACATAATGTATAGGTTAACATATATCCTCATCACGGAAACCATACCGAAAATAGTTGTATAGGAAGGGTAGAACAGGTCACTGTTCTGTCCAGAGGAACTTGGCGGCGGTCTCTGGCCGCTGACTCAGTGTCAGCGGCATGGTCATGGACGCCAAGCATGATCTCAGCGTCCATTGACCTTGTCGTCAATGCAGGTCTGTGCAGAAACACAGACCCGAGCTCTTAAGTTGGGTGAATGTGAGGGTCTAGGACTCGAGGGAAAAATATTCAAAAATTGTAGAATCGACCTAGACATATACGGGGACATTATGGTTAGGTCACTTGCCTTTTAGAAAATTCTCCAATGGATCAAAGTGCTCGGAGAAGCCCTCCTTGGGCAGTCCCAAGAAGGTGCAGAACGTCGTCCAAGATCCCCTTCCTCCGGGCTCCTGGGTGATCTCCACAGCAAGGGAACATCGGGGAAGCCTCCTCCTTTGCTCCAGCTATCCTCTTGTCGTGGAAGATGGCCGGATCTAGCTCCAGGAAGTCGGATCTTTGGGTGGAAAGAGTGGGTTTTCTCACAGCTCAGAAACTAGGGTTTTTCTCCTGGTTTCTCTCTTGCAAAGGTGAAGAGAGGGGTGGGAGAAGCAGATCCGGGTTCAGACATATGGGGAGGCCTCTCTCCCACTCACAGGGTGACAAGACAGCTCTCAGAGCCGTTGGGGACAGCTCCCCAATGGTGAGCTCCCTTGTTCCTGGAATTTCTGGCTCTGCAACGCATGCAGGCCAGAGAAATAGGCGTCCATATCGTTAGACGCCAGGATTAGTGTTGGCGTCCATGTCTGGACGCTGACACCACCTCAACGGCTAGGGGTTGACGCCAAGATGGCCTTCGGCCAGAAGTCTAAAATATGCAGAAAACCTTGCATACCATGCATATATACATGCAATATGTATATGGTAGTGTATCCATACTATCACCATTCAATACATGCATTATTTACATCTAGTATAACATATGCACACGTAATTGTACTAATTAATACATACGTAAATATGTATATACATACACAAGCACAAGTATTACACACAAATACAAATAATGCGACGGAAATTCGAGGGCCTTACATATGGTGTACCTGGACCGATGTGCTTCCTCCAACACTTTCTATTTTACACCAGTTTCACTTGGAACAATACAAAGATGGTTCATCAATTGTGACATCCTCCATCTTCACAATATCGGCTAAATATTCATCTTCCTTTTGAGCTTCTAAAACTTGCCAATACAAAGATGGTTCCACAACACTATTAGCCAACATAGCTCTTCGTCAGTTGCTTGTTACAAACAAAGAACTTTCTGCCACATCTTTATACAATTTCCATTCTTTCATCATAATGTGACTCACAACCACCTTCCTACTTAAAGCATCTGCTACCACATTTGCCTTACCTGGGTGATATGCCAAACTAAAATCATAATCTTTGAGATATTCCATCCACCTGTGCTGCCTTAAATTTAAGTCCTTCTGGGAGAAGATATACTTCAAACTTTTATGGTCTGTGATTATCTCAAACCTTTCCCCATACAAATAATGCTGCCATATCTTTAATGCAAAGACAACCGCTGCCAATTCCAAGTCATGTGTAGGATAATTTTCTTCATGACGCTTCAATTTCCTAGATGCATATGCCACCACCTTCCCATGTTGCATAAGTACTGCCCCAAGTCCTCTCCTAGATGCATCCGTTATATATCACAAAACCACCTCGTCCCGTCGGTATCTCCAATATTGGGCTGAAGTGAGCCGCTTCTTCAACTCCATAAAACTACGCCTGTAATCGGACGACCATTCAAATGGCACTCCTTTTCTAGTAAGCTTGTCAATGGTGCTGAAATTTTAGAAAAATCTTGGATAAAATGCCTATAATACCCAGCCATTCCAAGGAAACTCCGGATTTCCGACACTGTCTTTGGCTCCTCCCATTTCATAACAGCCTCCACCTTTGCTGGATCTACAGCAACACCCTCACCTGAGATAACATGCCCCAAAAACTGAATCTCCTTAATCCAAAACTCACACTTACTATATTTTGCATAAAGTTGATGCTCCCTCAATGTTTGCAATGTAACTCTCAAATGATCTGCATGTTAACATTGCCCTTTGTTCATAGTCCTCTTTTCTTGGCTTGTATCCCAGTCCTGCCCTGGGTCTTGTCCTTCTGTCTTGCACGGCCTTGGTCCTGCCCTGTAGATATGCACCCAGCCCTTTGCTCGGCTGGTACCCCATCTTCAGCATGATTTGCCATCCCTTGCCAGTCATTATTTTGCTTCTTTTATGTACAATAATTGATGTGGAATGTATTGGGCTTTGTTGCATGTCGTACATGTCTAGCACTGACATCAATGGCTGATTGCTTGGCCATATTGAAGGGGCATAATTATCAGTCATGGAGTCCACTTCTAACATCATTGGTTTGCTCGTGACTTTGACGACCTGTCCCTTGTATGGAAACTTGAGGCATTGATGAATAGTGGAGGTGACAGTGCCAAGTGCTTGAATAAATGGCTTGCCCAGTATCATCCAGAAACTTGGGTCCATGTCCAGAATATGGAAGCCTATTTCAGTGACAGAGGGGCCCAAACCCACTTTCAAGGTGACCACTCCTTTTGGCGGCCTACTGGTGTTGTCGTAGGTGGTGACAGTGATGGAGGAGGGCCGAATTGACTGTAATGTGACTCCGCACAAGTTTAACTTGTCTAAAGACACGACATTGATGGAAGCTCTGGTATCTACTAAGCATTGGGACACGTATGTTCTGTTAACTTTAACTTTTAGGTACAGAGCATACTATTGAGATTCCATGGGTGCTAGCTCATGTTCATGGAACTCTATGGCCGGATGCTGACTTGTGGGAGTCAAGACTGAACTAATTTGGGTGATTGGAAGATCTTCATTCACATCACCTTCTGAAGATACCGCATGAGGGCTTCTTGATGTACCGGCGACCTCTTGGTCAATTCTAGTATAGATATCTGGGCCGACATTTTGTCCAAATGCTTTAGCAAGTAATACTGAGTCCCAGGGATGGACTCTTCTATTGGGGCTTCTTCCTCCTACTGCTGGGGTGCTTGATCCTACTGCTAAGGGAATATCCTGTTAAATATGCGCCCACTCTGGAGCACCATTGTTTCCTCAGTCTCATCTCTCACTGTGTGTATTTCTCAGACCAAGGGTCTGGCTGGCACATCAGAAGCTGGATGGATGGTGGAGTGTGCAGTGTTGAACATTTGGTGGGGCAATTGGATATTCACTGCATTAGGGGGTGGTACGGAGAAAGTGGATGGTATGGGAGTTGGGTGTAAGGCCCTCGAACTTTGTTCTTTTTATTCGAACCTTGTCATGATATGCGTATTTGATTTTGTGTATTCTATAATTATTTATCTACTTATGTGCAAATGTGTATATATATATATACATGTTTATTTATGTACATATTGTCTTTATTTAAGTTGTACATATTGTATTTAAATAATATGGTGTATAATGTATGTAGTTATTGTGTGTATGTATGTTTATTGATTTTTCTGTGTTCTGGTCGAAATGCCAGTTAACGTCAATATCCCTTGACATTGAGGGCAGGTTGACGGCAATCAGTGTGTCGTTGACTCAAAGTCAGCGTCCAGATCGATGGACATTTATTTCCTGTTAACGGTAGCAAAGTGGCCATTTACTTCTCCATTTTTGCTGCGATTCCAGATCTAGAAACGACTGCGTCTCTTGCGTTCTAGATTAGGAAACTACCCTCCAACGGTGGGAAACCTAATCAACGCGTACCCCAACCCACTTAGCTCTATAAAATAACCTAGTCTTGGTCGAGTTAAGTCTTTTCGGAAAAGAGAACCTAGGGTTTTTGGGTGAGAAGAACTGATTCTTGTGCAAGTTTGATCCAGCGTGAGAGGAGTTCTTCCGTCGATCTACATCGACTGGAAGGAGCTCTTGACATTGAGGAAGCTTCCCCGACTTCGGAGACTCCCCTGTGAAGGCGTGAAGACCGGATGTGGGAGGAGATTTGTGCCTCTTCTTGGCTTGGCCGAGGAGAGCTTCAGCGACTAAATTAAACCATTAGACAATTTTTCAAAGGCAAGTAATTGAGGGATTTCATCCCTGCACATGTCCTTTAGGTCCTAGGATTTTTATGGATTTTTCCTCATGTCCTGGAACCCTCAATTCGTCAAGTTATGTGCGGTTTGTCTGCACTTTCTGCAGACAGGAACTTGACGACAAGCTTGCTGTCATCAAGATCTTGACTTGGAAGCAACATCGTGTGCCGTTAACTCCGGTTGGCGGCAACCCCTTTGCCGCCAAGTTCTTCAGGTTTTTCAGGAATGTGGATTTGATCTATGTGCTGTGATTTTCAGACTTATGGTTGTCTGTGCATGCTGTGTAATTTATGTCTGGTCAAGTACAGTCAGTAGGTCATGTCATGAGGATATGTCGAATTTCTGTTCAAAGTTTTATTTATTAAAATTTCTATAATTGGACAATAAGCATGATCTGACCATGATAAATTCTAAATAAATAGATTCGTTGTATATTAGGGTTTCAGAAATTTTCCATGTTCTAATGATGACTGTTTTTAGATTTCAGAACTGTTAGAACCGACTGTGTTGCTATGAATCATGTTTAAATGAAATTTTGATAAATCTGCATGAAATCTATTTTAATTGTTAAAATTCATTGTATTGTTCTGAAAAATCTAAAAATTTAGGTATGTGATATATATATAACTTGTGTGAAGCCTGTGAAAAAAATTTCATGCTGATTTGACAACAGTAGGTACTGTCATTGTTTTAACAAGGGCAATGGACCATGATGAGCATGTTGTGTTTAATCATGTGGAATTCAGTGATTAGTAGCATGATTAGGACTTTGTTATGAGTTAATTATCACTGTGAACAGTAACATCATGTTCTATAAACTAAAACATGTGTAATTATTTAAAAGTGTGTGTAAATGTGTTAAATAGTACATGTGAATAATGTAAGTGAATGTGATAAAGTGATAATGTGTAATTATGCCGATATTGACACTACTACCATAGAAGACTGTGGAGCCGTACTATAGTAAAGTCCCTATGAAACGGCTCAATGTGTTGTGATATCCTATGGGCATTAGGATGAAATCCTAGAGGTGGACAAGTACCACTGGTTAGGGTGGAGAGGGCTTCTCTCGGTTCTGCGCAGTTAACCAAGATTCGTCACTATGTTGCCTAGGTGACGGGTATGTGTATGTGATGTGTGTCCTTCTTTATGGTGGTTTGGACTATGTGTCACGGCAATTAAGTGTAAAAAGTGTGAATATGTGAATGTGAATATGTGAATTGTGCAAATGTAAAATATAAGCATGTGATAGTGTAATGTGAATGTGTTAGCATGTAAAAAGATGTGAGCTTGTGTAAATGTGATTTATTTATATTAAAACAGCAAGCTAAACATGTGATTAAGTGTAGTGAATTCATGTGAAAATGATTAGATATTATGCTAGGTGTGTTATTTACTTTGTACATATTTCCATGTTCTAAAATTGTAAAATTTTGCAATGATATGAATAGAGTTTAAACTATGAATCATGTTACATGTTATGTGTAGAAAGCATGTGTAGGTTGTTATGGTTATTGTAAATTGTTATAAGCATGTACCATGTATTCTTCCTTATTGTTAAAAGATAGCATGTGTATGTGATATGTGTAAGGGCGTATCTTTGGATTGCATGCTGGGTCTTTAGAAAACTCATACTTGCTTTGGCGTACAGGTGAGGTAGGTGTCCCCGTTCTTGAGGAGGACATAGGGAGGAGCGACTCCGAGCGAGAGGAGTAGCTACGTTGTGGAGTGTTGCGTAGTTATACTTTCCTTTCATTAGTATGTAAACAATGCGATTGTATATTTCATATGGACAATGTATTTCATTCGGGCATGTAATAAATTGGACATTATTATTTCACTTATTGCTATATAGACTGTGGATTATGTGATGATGATGGAATGAGAATGAGAATATTTATTTAATTCTGTTGTTCTTTTTTATATTTATGTACATCTCAATCTATTGTTAGTGTTGGGTAAATGTCCCACTGTAATGACGCCCTTTATATCGACGTGGATTGGTATAATCGTACCGGTATAAGGAGGGTCGTTACAGAGTTGGTGAGGTGGTGGTGGTACATAGGAAGGGAGCTTGGGGGTTAGGGGTGATGATGGGAGTGGTTGGTGGTGTGTGGAGAAGAGGGGGATTGTACGGGGATGGTTGTGAGATGGTAGTGGTGGAAGGTTGGCATATGAACGAGTGACTGAATTGTGGTGGTATGGCGGTTGGGTTGCGTAGAAATGGAGCTTGTGGATTGGGGTGTTGTGATGTGGAGGTTGTGGGTGGTTGGTAGATGGGCAGTTGGCTTGATTGTGGTGGACGTTGTGCGATGGTTGTAGGGATGCAGAGAAAATATGGTAATGGATTAGAAGGTGTTGGCTTGTGAATGAGAGGAGGTAATGTGTAGGTGGATTGAGGGGTAGCGGTAGAGGTGCTTCTATATGCCTGCCAGGCCTTCTTTCTTCATAGGGAGACGACCTGAGGGTGTTGACTTGTTGATTTGGAGTAGGGTGCTCCGATAGTGGGTTCTGCACAATGCCCATGTTGAGTTGTTGCAAAGAAACTTGGGTCTGTTGTGCAGGTTGCTGGGGCTGTTGCAAATGTTGTTGTGGTTGTTGCTGCTGAATTTTCTGCCTGGGTGGCCTCCTCGCCTTCATCTCCGTGATGTACTTCCTCATTTCTCCCCAGTCAATTCCTCCATTGTCATTCAAATCATAAATATAATCCTTGAAATGGAAGCATGCTTCTAGTGTATGGCCCGATCCCTGGTGAAATGCATAATAGCGAGAGGTATCAACATTGGGTGGCCATTGTAGCCGTTCCCTTGGTAAAGTGAGTGCATTGGTAGCTATCAGAGCATTGAATATATCGGGTAGAGTCTCAGGCAGTGGAGGGTATTGGGCTCTTCTTGGGCCAGGGGAGCGTCTAGGCTGCTGGGGATCATAATTGCCTAGAGGAGGTACTTGGTTGTGTTGTTGGGGGCGCTAAGGAGGTGGTGGCTGTTGTTGGTACTCAGGTGGAGCTTGACGGTACTGAGGTTGTGGAGCTTGCTGGTATTGGGGGTATTGCTGTGGAGGCTGTCGGGGTTGTGGAGCTGGGGTTCTTAGCATAGGAGGGTTACTTGGCTTGAACTAGGGTTGTTGTGGTTGTTGGTATTAGGGTTGTTGAGGCCTAGGATTGGAGTTTGGGCGATATGGAGTGGAGTTCGGGTTGCCCATAGCACTCACTTGCTCATTATGAATAACCCCTTAGTCGTGGGACCACCAGCTTGGGGATTGCGATTGCTCTTCTTCACGGTTCTAGATTTTGGCTCAAACATAGCCATAATGGGAGAGTCTTTCAATTGAGTCTGGATGTATCTAGCTCTCTCATACAGCTCTTCCATAGTATTCAGCTTGTTCATAGCTGGGATGTGTCTCAACTGAGGTGTAGCATTTGCAGTTATCATTTTAACCTGATCAGACTTTGATAATGGATCCCTCAACCTTTCAGCCATTGTTCTCCACCTATCAGCATAATGTAGAAAGTCCTCATCTACCTTCATCGTTTCAGCCATTAGATCGGTGATAGACAAGGAGGGACCGACCCCATCTCTATACTTTTGCAAAAATTTCCTTCGCACGACTTCAAAATCCTCAGCATCTAATGGTTCCAAAGAGTAGAACCACTCCAGGGTAGGACCATCTAAAGATCTTCTGGAGAGGAATGCTAGTGCTCAGTTATCATTCTGCTAGAGTGAAGATTCATACATGAACTCTTTGATGTGTATGAATGGATTGCCAGTGCCATTGTAACGGTGGTAGACGAGTAGCTCAGAGGGAGGAAGGTGAAGACTGGCATAGAAAGAAGGGCCAATTCCAGAGAATCCTTGGGTGTGAACAACCTCTTCAAATCTTGTTCCAATCGACTCACCTTCGCCAAGAGTGCTTGGGTGAGTTGATCGGAAGATTATAGTGAGGTACCAGAAAGAATGAGGTTGGGGTGCACTTACCTGGATAGAATGGTGACGAATAGGGGTGCCAGTGGGCGGAGAAGGATGGGCCAGAGCCCGAAGAGGGTAAGTGGGCCTTGCCACGGAGGGACTTGGCCAAATAAGGGAGGGCCTCCCAACAAGACTGTGGGGGCAAGAGTGTATGATAGAATTAGCCCGCGAGGGGGCAGGGGATGCTCGAACCATCGGGTCATGAGTGGTTTCAAAGTGGAGGGCACCCATGTTGGGGTGGAGGGATTGAACATGTTCAAGGACAGATTTTGTAACACCCCAAAATTTTATTTACTGGAAACTTGGAAATTTAGAGAAATGTGAGGATTTTAATTGTTAAACATAACTACTTTCATGAGATGTAATTATCTTTAATATAGGATTAATTTATGTTAATAAATACAATTCTAGTGTCGTACTTAGAGGTGCGCACTCCGATAGGGCTACACCAGAATTCTGTAACAAAATTGAAATATGAAAACACCATAATTTTTTAAAAAATGTGCTGATACTAGAAATGTAAATATCCAGAATTATTGACGCATGGATTTCAAGAGTAAGTCGACACAATGATTTTCCAGGCAATTTTTTACGTGTGAAAAATTAATTATAAAAATTAAACTAAAATCACCATAATTTGTAAAACCTTCATAATAGATTATGTTTGAAATTTCAACTTGAATGGACATCATTTGGGTATAAAAATTTAGGGACAAATGGACCAGTTTATTTATCTTCCATTTATGGAAACCATTTTTTTAAAAAAAACACTTTGCTTACGTAACCATGGTTACGTAAGGCTTCTTATTACATGGGTTAGTGGAGTTACACGTCTCCTTATATGTGTAAGCCATAGAAGTTGCATGGTAAACATGTTGCTGTAAAAACAAGTAGGTTTTAGCTGCAACACATGTATGGCTACGTGCCATACATGCATGGGAAACCTGTGAGTTATATAAACCTTCCCTGAACCCATCGTGTGGACTTTTACCCATTTTCTATGTTGGAGCTACTACTGCTATTTTGTCGTAGCTGCTGGTGCTGCTTTGCTGTAGCAGCTGCTGCTGTTTTCCTGTAGCCGAGCTGCTCCAACTGTAGCTGCTGTTACTGCTACTTCATCTTCTGTACCTCCCGTGGCTGCCACTACAAGTCTTCTTCCTTCCTGCTACTGCTAGTTCCCTTCATTCGGAGGAAAGGAGAAGGACTTCATCATTCTTAAGTCAAGTAGGATTTCTTCCTCTTGTCTTCTTCTTTTGCTAAGAACTTCAAGTTTAAGTGTTTACTACATTCACACTTAGACTTGAGTTCTGTAACATCCTTGGAAATGTTTTCCTATCCATTGTAAATATGTTTTAGCTAATGTTCATGTTATGTCCAAGCATACTTGTGTAAATCTTCCAATTAGATGCAAGGAAATGTTGTTTAGAAGAGTTGAATTTCCAGTTATCATCTTGTCATAAGTTTCCATGCCACAACATACTCCTATTGTGCTATTTGTTTCCTTCATGTAAGTGGTGTTTACAGATGTAATAAGACTCTTTAGATGTTATTGACCATGTTTGGAATCATAGGCTCATTTAGAAGAGTCTTCTGAGATGTTGTAAAACCATTTTTGGAAGTTTAGTCTACATTTGTCGACAATTAGAACCCGTCTGTCGACAGGGTTCATTCTTCCAGAACCCAGAAGTGTAGAACCATCAGTAGCTGTCGACAGATAGCCTTTATCTGTCGACAGATGGCTTTCATCTATTGACAATCACCCTTGACCTGTCGACAGACAGTGTCCAGGTTCTAGAAACTGGTTCTGGAAGGACAGTGGCTATCAACATCCCCACTCTGACTGTCGACATACACTGTCCTGTTGTGTTTTCCAGCACCATTTCTTGTCCAACTGCCTAATGACTCACTATACTATTAACCTAACGAGTTGTTTCCCTCATGCTCTTGGATTCCAACTACTTTATCACTAAGAGGGATCATTCAATTGCCTTCCATATTCTACTTGGAATTATTCTTGAATTCCCCAAGTACAATTGATAACTATATGGCTACAACCTTCTAAAATTATTGACATTGGACCATAAACCTTTGTTACATGTGAGATTTGGAGTACTTATGTACCACACTTGAATATTACCAGAAATAATTAGTGATGACAATTTTTTGGTCTTTGGACTCAATTGTGATATATGCCTGTGCAAGTGGGGCTGGTCTAGTCCCGGGAGGAGTACCCGAATTCGTTTAGTGGTCGTACGGAACGATAAAGGATCTATCGATGTTTGGCATTGCATCATACTTTCTTGATTGGTCATCATCTTATTTTATCATGAGTTGTATATGTACTTGAACCAGAACGTGAATATTATTCTGAAATCTTGTTTGTGCAAACTTAATTCAGTACTTTTGTCCTACAATTGTTACTTATTTGAAATAATCATCCAATCATCTTTGAAATTCAGTAGTGCTAACAGTTAAGTTTCTTGCCCTATTCTTTGATTATCTTAATCCTTTTGATTAGAAGAGTGAATCCTACTGGGCTAGTTAGCTCATAAAATTCTACTTTTTCAGGTGACCTAGATGGGCAAAATTCTTAAAGGGGGGGGGTGTGCTGAGTGGGACAACCTGTAGCGACCCTCATTATATCGGTACGGTTATACCAACCCACGTCGATATAGTGAACGTTGCCACAGTGGGACATTTACCCAACAATAACATTCAGCTGAGATACACGTGAATATAAGAACAAAGTAGCGGAAGTAAAAGAACCACTGTCTTCATTTCATTCATCATCCACATTTAACATACATGATTCGATAACATTTAAAGAACTAAAAGTCCACATAATTAACTTGCTGAAAATCAAATACATAATTGTCCACACTTAAACATTTTTCCATGATAATGCTAGTACAATGTTGCAATTACATACTATGAAATCAAAATATCACAAAGTACACCGACGATCTAATCTCCACGCTCGGAGTCGGTCTCCACTGCCTCCTCCGCAAGTGTGTCATCACCAACTACACCTGTACGCCGAAGCAAGTAATGAGTCTAAAAGACCCAGCAAATAACTCTACACATACCATACATGTACACGTCATAGTAGGTTTTACATACACATTTACAAGATACGATGTATGACATGCTTAACATTGAAAGTCAACACCCTATTATGATGCCTCTACCAAATTAAACACATGGTTCATGCTTTCAGATTTCTTTTCCACAATAAAACTTCATATCACATGCTCTCTACTCATTCCAATACATGGAAGGTCTATTTTCAATTAAACTAATCATGAAAGCAAGTTTAGCATGGTTTAAATGCCTATGTGAAAAGAATACACTTAGCATGAATTTCTATACATTCCTATACATGCTCATGACTATTTTGTCCTCTTTAAGCTTGCTGGTTTTACATAGACTAGGAAGCGTAACCCAACACATGAGAGCAACTTAATCAATTTAAGTCACGGCATAAAGGCAAACAAGCATGGGATTACTTACACACCACTAAGAATCATTCTAACATGGATTCTAGGCAATTTGCACATGTAAAGCATGATTATAAGTACATTTAGTTTGCTGTTTTAACATGATTTCAGATTACTACAACATGGATCACAAATTCACAACCCTCACGTTTTGGTTTCACATGTTTACACAATTTCTCATTCACATAATTTACACTTTACACATGCACATTTACACATTGTTCACATCCACAGTTCTTACACATGAACACATACACATTTACACATTGACATTTAGTGCCGTGACACATAGTCCAAACCACCAGAGAAGGACACATCACATCACCTACACATAGATGTCACCTAGGTAATACAGTGACGACTCTTGGACTGCGCAGACCGGGAGAACAAGTCTCCACCCTAACCAGTGGTACTTGTCCACCTCTAGAATTTCATCCTAATGCCCTTAGGATCACAACACATTGAACCTTCTCAGGGGGACTTTCCCTGATACGGTTCCACTGCCCTCTATGGAAGCAGTGTCACACTTGGCACAATTTACACATTTACCAATTTTTAACACATATCTTTACACATGTCACTTGCCCCTCATTCATCTTCTCACTCACACAAGGGCTCTGTTTTCCTAACATGATTCTACAGTTAACAGGGACTGCATGTTCAGAAATTTGCATGAATCAGATCACACACACACGTCACATTATTCCCACATTAGCATGCATTTTTTTTTCACATTTCTCGCATGGAAAAATTCATATTTCACTATATAGTTGTCCAAATGACTTGAAAATTTAACCACATGCTGATCTCAGGTTTATGATTCCACATGAAAATTTTCAGATTTTTCTGACTCAAAATGAAGTTACAGAAAATTTAACATCAATCTCACATTACTATTCATAGTGCAAATTAACATGGAGTTGAACATAATCACAAATTTAACAGCTCACTGTCTGCACCCTAGCATGCACAGGGTCACAGAATTTTATTCCCGAATTTACCGAGCATCACACAATTTACTGGAAATTTAACATGACCTACGCATGATTTCTATTTCCAAAAACAGAATTTCAATAACCATACAAGCATGGGGAAAATGTCAGAAACTCAGAGCGCAGATAGGATCATACATACATGGTCTAACAAATTTGGGCAACAAAACTTGCCACGGATCATTAGGATCATGGTGAATATACATTGCCATTCTTTTCACATACACATTAGATAGACGAATAAACTCAACCACCCACAAAATAAATGTTCTTTCATTCTCCCATTCATCACATTAGCTAGTATACATAGCATATATGAGTTACATTATATCCTCATCGCAAAACACGTCGAAATTAATCAAATATGCCAGGAAGAACAGCTCACTGTTCTGTCCTGGAGAACTTAACGGCGGTCTCTGGCCGTTCCAGGAGTGGGCGGCCAGATCGCTGGACGCATACCAGGGATCTCGGCGTCAAGGGCATTGACGCCAAGTTCCTGTCTGTGCAGAAACACAGACCGAACTCCAAATGCAAAGGTGAAAGGGGGATCTAGGACACGAGGAAAAAATACATAAAAATTATAAAACCCTACTTGACATCTACATGGACGGAGTGTAAGTGTTACTTGCCTCTGAAAAATACTCCAAAGGGATCTAAAATGGCGGTGGAGCTCTCCTTGGGCAGTCCCAAGAAGCCTCCAAAGACACCTTCCTCCAGGTTCTTGACTGATGTAGACACCAAAGCGAGATCGGGGAAGCCTTCCCTGATGCTCCAGCTATCTCCCAGTCGTTGTAGATGGCCGGATGAAGCTCCAAATTCCCGGATCTGGGCTTGCAATGTCAGGTCCTTCTCACAGAAACTAGGGTTTGTCTTCTTCTCCTTCCTCTCCTCTTGCAAGGAGAGCCAAGAGAGGGCTGAGGGTTGCAAAAGGGGTTTGTATATAGAGAAGAGGAGCTCTCCTCTCACGCAGGTCGGACAAGAAGGCTTTCAGATCGTTGGAGACAGCTCCCCAATGGGTGAGCAAGCTTGCTCCCGGAAATCCGGCTCTGCAACACATGTAGGTCAGAGAAATTGGCGTCCACATCGCTGGACGCTGGGGTTAGTGTTGGCGTCCATATGGTTGACGCCGACACAACATCGACGTCTATTGATATTGACGCCAAGCTGGCCTTCGGCCAGAACTCTAAAACATGCAGAAACCATGCACATCTTATACCTAGATATGTGCCACAAGTATACGTTATCATGTACACACTACCATCATACCATTCATATATTATTTACAACTAATTATACACATTCATACATAAGTATACCAACTAGTACTTACGTAGATATTTACATACGTACATACACAACATGAATTATTTACATGCAATACAATAATGCAACAAAATTCGAGGGCCTTACACCCTCTCCCCCTTAAAAGAAACTTCGTCCTCGAAGTTAGAACGACACTACTCAAACAAAAGGGGATACTTCTTCTTCATCGCATCCTCAAGCTCCCAAGTAACCTCCTCTCGTGAGAAGTTCCGCAAGAGAACTTTCACCGACACAATACTCTTGTTCCGGAGGTGCTGAACCTTCCGGTCAAGAATAGCTACTGGTTGCTCGACATACGACAGATCTGGCTGAATCTCCACTGGCTCATGACTAATCACATGAGACGGATCTCGGACATACTTCCTGAGCATCGAAACGTGAAAAACGGGATGAACACTAGCCAACGCTGGGGGTAAGGCTAGCTCATACACCACGCTGCCCAAACGTCTGAGAATCTCATATGGGCCAATGAACCTAGGGCTCAACTTACTATGCCTGCCAAATCTGACGACTCCTTGAGTAGGTGATATCTTCAAGAAGACATGATCGCCAACCTCGAACTCCAAATCCTTTCTTCTATTGTCGGCATAACTCTTCTGCCTATCCTGTGCCGCAACAAGCCTCTTTCTGGTTAGCTGGATCTTATCCGAAGTTTCCTGAACTAACTCTGGTCTGATCAACTGCCTATCACCAGTCTCCTCCCACCATAAAGGAGATCTGCAGGGCCTACCATACAACGCCTCGAATGGAGCCATACTAATACTTGCATGAAAGCTGTTCTTGTATGCGAACTCCACAAGAGGTAAATGGTGCTCCCAATCATCCTTCCAATCCAGAACACACGCCCTCAACATGTCCTCGAGCGTCTGGATAGTCCTCTCGGACTGTCCATCAGTCTGGGATGAAACGCCGAACTGAGCTTTAGCTCCGATCCTAAAGCATCCTGAAGACCCTTCCACAACCTCGAAGTAAATCTCAGATCTCGATACGAAATGATCGACTTCGGTACACCATGCAATCTAATGATACCACTAACATGCAATCTAACTAAACTCTCTACTGACTGCTTCTTCTTCATAGGCAAGAAATGAGCAGTCTTCAAGAATCTATCTACAACTACCCAAATCGAGTCATTGCCCCTTCTAGATCGAGGCAAACCCGAAACAAAGTCCATAGTGACAGCTTCCCACTTCCACAGTGGGATGTCCATCCTTTGCATAAGGTCGGATGGTCGCTGTCGCTCGGCCTTCACTTGTTGGCATACTAAAGACCGGGATACATAATCTGCTACATCCCTCTTCATACCGAACCACCAAAAGGATCTCTTCAAATCCTGGTACATCTTCGTGTTACCTAGATGAATAGAGAATCGCGATCTATGAGCCTCTGCTAACACATGATCACGGACATCTACCAAATCAGGGACACAAACACGGTGATGAAATCTAATCACACCGTCCTCATCACGAGCAATACCTGCTGTAATCACAGGGATTGTGCTTCCCCTCGACACAGACATGAATATCAAATATGATAGCATGGAAATATGGATGTGATCGCCACCTAGATAAGTTGCCTGTAGGTATAGAAAGACGATGGCTAACTTAAACTAGGAAAAAGGAAGAGAACAGGAGGATGACCTGGTGTCGCGGTCGCCATGGCCGCCGCGTCTACGTTGTCGCGTCAGTGGAAACCGACGCGTCCATGTCGCGTCACCCAAGGCCGTCGCGTTCTCTGATTGCGGGAGATTTGTCGTAGTAACCTTCTTCTAGTCCTCCAGCCGGCCAGAGTACCAGAGCTTCTCGTAGACCTTATTTGCTTGCCTGCCAATCAAACGAAATCACAAAGAGAAGACCCTATTAGAACATGTAGAGTGTAGCATCTATCCTAAAAGACGAAGTGAAATGGGAGATCATGGTGGGAACGCACCTGGGGTGTTTTAAACCCCTATGGATGTGGAAACGTGGGTGGATGATAGATGGCTCTATTTAAAAGGAACATAAAAATGCATGTAAAGATAGAGGGAAAGGGAGAAAAAAACAATGAGCCCCATTAGGGGCGACTTCCTGGCGTGGATGCAGCTCCAATGATGTGTCAAGAGGTCCAGGAGATTGTTGAGGTCGCCCTCTTCACGTTCTTTGCTCCATTAATGGTGAAATGAAAGAGTTGTGAGTAGTGGAAAGTGAAGGAAGTGAGTGGAGTGAGTGGCTGCATGGCTAAGACTTGTTCAGAGAGAATTTTGGCAGCCCTTCGGGGTGATCATCAGGCTCTCCCGTCCATGAGGAGTGGCCTTGCTTATATAGAGCTTGGAGTGAGAAAATTAGGTATTATCTCTTCAAAAAGATGTGGAAATTATAAATGAGAGATAAAGCTCTATCAAAATCGGATGTAGAGTCCTTAGGGAAGCCTAGGAGAGTCCCTAGGGCCAAGGATCCGTCCAAGGGCAGGGATAACCCTTTAGACCAAGTCAAAGTACATGGGAGGATAAATAGGGTGTGGTTACGGAGGCCAGGGATCTCGGACATTGTCGCGTCAGATCGTAGGGTCGCGACTAGAGACGCGACGGTGCGGGGGGTCGCGACAGCATTGCCCACGTGCATGGATAATGCATGGGCTGTCGCGGCGGCCTAACCGTCGCGACTAGAGTCGCGGCGCCACGCTGCGTCGCGACAAGAAATCCGAATTATTCTGGATTATTCTCTTCAACCACATGCTAAAATAGGAGTCAAACCCTCTAAGGACTCTTTTAAATGATAGATTTCGGGATTTCAAGGCATTCTAACGGATTAATGGGCTCAAATCAAGGCGAATGACGAGCTCAAGGTGAGTGACCAATGAGGGGCCCACTAAGATAGCAAGAAATGTGGTCCAACCCATTAGTCATAATCGGGTGTCTACAGATTGCCCCTCCTTGGCTTCTACTTTGCACGGGAGCGAAGCGGAAGTGGTGTGGAGATGTCATGAAGTGACGGCGGAACGGAGATGACGCGGAGCGGACTGAAAAGTGGAAGCCAAGGTGAAGAGACACCCGATATTAACTAATGGGCAATTGGAATCCTTGTGAAAGCCTTGAGTCAGTTGTTTGAGTAGAATGCAAAGAAGAGCACAAGTCTGGACGAGAAGAAGAAAAAAAGAAGACGACCAACCTCTCGATTGAGAGGTACCCTAGCCGATTGGCCTGCAGGTTTCGTTTTGGAAGGACGTGTGCGTGCCAGGCAGGTAACTCATGACTCTGTCCTGGGAGCAGTTCGCAACCAAAACGGATCAAGGAAAAAGAAAGTTTTGGATAGGGAATCTAGACAGGGAAAATCTTGTCAATCTGACGGGAACAACTTACTCGGAGGCAAACCTTCCGATCCGGAGTGGAATTGGATTTCTTGCATTTAAAACATGAAGGATGTTTGGGCACTCAACAGGAGCTCATCAATGGTCAAGAATGAGTCAGGAGAGCTCAAAGTCCTATATGATGCATGCTGGGCCAAAGTAAAAGAAATCATCGAAACGAATGCAAAGGAAAGAAAAAAATACAAGATATATCAAGGATAATATTGTTAAACTGGATAAGAAAGAGTCAAGATACTACCTGCAACCGCAGTGCAGGCCTGAACCCATCGTCCTCGATCTTAACTAGCTCAACGGCCTATCCAATGGCTAACAACGTGCACCTAGATCATCATCGTTTTTGGTAAAGGGGAACTCGAATCCCAGAGCACATCGAGAACCAGCTGGTCCTTGAAAAGATATAATAAGTAGAATATCATATAGTAATGCCGGGAGTAAGGGTAGAGATACAATACCTGACTTACCTGCAACGACATTCCTTCAATTTTTTTTTTTTTTTTTTTGAATCATCCATGAGAAAATAAGCATAATGATCACAAGATGATAGATGAATTTAATGGACATAGTCAAAGAAACACACATACAAAGCACAAACAGAATAAAAGAAACATTCGGATCTAAACGCGACGCACCCAACGACCGCGACCTTGTCGCGTCGCAGCGCCCTGTCGCGACATAGTCGCGTCGGATCGCGGCGTCGCGACTCGGACAGAGTCCTGAAAAAGCAGAAAGACGGGACTTAGACTTATCCTAAGACATCTAGACTAGCACTAGGACTCCTAAACCTTTCCTAGGCTTATCCTAACTCCTAGTTGCGGGATTAGAGTGGGTTTCTAACTCCCTAAGGCTTATAAATAAAGGGTTTGGACTGCTAATCCCGCAGCTAAACTCCTGACATCTTCTACTTCCAAGTTCTTCATCCTTCTTCAACTTTGCAGCCATGAAGAGGAAGCTTTCAGAGTTTGCAGAGGCCATCCCTCCTTACTCCGGCCCAAAGGTAGCTAGGGAATCCTACACCGACCTTCAGCACCTCTCAGCTATCCCAGGACACATCTATTCCCGCCCGGATCTTCAAGTAAGTGGCTTTTTCCATGAACTTCTGCACTTTCTGTAATACTCTATTTTTTTTGTGTTTTGCTATGTTTTTCTTCTCCTTCTCATCTCCTCCTCCTCCCTTCTTCAGATCCTCCCTGGTCAGAGGCGGTTCTCCAAGCTACCATGGCTGCGGCCGATGCTTGATATGCTGCCTTCGGCCTCAATTTCCTCCTAAAGGAGTGGGGATTGTCCACGGTGCTAGTGCTTGCCAAGAGGTACAACGTGATCGTTCATACATGGGATAGCATCACTACACTCACCGAGCTATGGCACACTCAAACACACTCTTTCGTCTTCTCGGACTTTGAAGCCACCGTACTCTTGGAGGAACTGGAGATTATGCTCGGTCTTCCGCGCTACCACCGAGGCGAGGAGATGAAATTATCGTATACCGTGGAGCAAATCAACTCGTGGAGTATTCTGGCCAATCTGACCTCCATGAAGAACGATCTACGCTCCATGACCAGTGGCATGCACGTCCACCTTCTCCCATCGCACAGTGGATCGTCTCACAATGCAAACGAAAAACCGGGGAGACATGGCGCCATTGCCAAGGCGGCGGCCATCTGCATCTGCGGGGTCATCCTCTTTCCTTCTGAAGACGGGGCTATTCCTTCGCCAACCTGAGCATTATTGATTCCATCTCAGAAGGTTTGACCATCGGCCAAGCAGTTTTGAGTTATTTATATGCCGGTCTATCTTCCGCAGCACTCGGAGGACCTTTCTACGGGTCGGTGATTGCTCTCGAATTGTGGATGGGGATGCATATCCAATTTCGAGCGGAGACGGGCTTGACTGCGGAGTGTAAGACAATGCTGAACCATCCGTTGGCATACGTGGGCGGACCACTGCACATGAGCACCGGGCTTGGTGCAAGACGGCGCAGATAAAGGGCATCCAAGCATGGCGCGGGTACCTCCGAAGCTTGACCGTGGCGAACTTTGACGCGCGCCCTCGGTTCATGCACGGCAAGATAATCCATCTCTCTCAGCGCACCGGGCTTGCCTTGAGATTGCTGGGCAACGAGACACTTGCTTCTTACAACCCGGATCGTTGCTACCTCCAGTGTGGTGCGGCCCGGACAGTGGTCCCGATCCTTTCACACTTCCCGCCTATCCAAGAGAGGAAGAGGGGCGACGCGCAGGACGAGCGTGACATGCGCAGTGCCATCGTTCATTGGGAGGGATGTGCTATGAGCGTGATCCTAGCGGAGGTGGAGGAAGATGATGAGACGGTCCAAGAGTATGTTGAAGCTTGAAGACGCTCCAACCTGCAGGAAGAGATGCTTGATTTATTTGATTTGATTTGTAGGTCAGATGGTAATTAGGTCAGCATTTGAAAGCATGATTGATCGTTTTAGAATGGATTAGTAAAGATTCTGAATGAGAATGAATAAAAGTGAATTTTCTGTGCAATGCAAGTGCTCTGTTGATGACGCGACGGTCAGGTGCGTCGCCTTTATGTCGCGGTCGAGCGGTGCGTCGCGACTATGTCGCGACGCTCCATCTTGACGCGACATGAACGCGACGGCGCGATGCGTCGCGTCATGAACCGAACGGTTCAAAAACAAACGCCCCCCTTTCCTTTCTTCTTTCCGGTTTTCAAAACCTTCAAACCTTAGAACTTTGGAATCCTCCCCTAGCTCTCCTGCAATCCGGCTACCTTCGGGCCTCAAGACTTCAACGAAGCGACTCCACATCACGATGGACGGTGGAAGGGAGGGCGGTGAGGACTCGTTGCGAAGGAAACGTCAAGCGGAGCGCCGGAGTTCGCGACGGCGGGCGGAGGAGCCTCCGGTCGGAGAGGACGTGCCCGAGGTTGCGATGGGAGAGGAGGAGGGCGAGGAGATGACCCCGGTCGCCAACGTGGAAGAGGAACGGAAGAGGCGAGCTAAGGCCATGAAAACGGTAAGTACCCCTCTCTCGAACCTTGAATGGTAGTAGTAGAGTGATAAACGGAGCCCCTAGAGGGCGAATGTAGGGCGAGATGCCCATGAAAACGAGGGTCAAACAAAGGAGGCTCCGGCCGGTTTGAACCTGGAGACGCGTCAGCCCAACCTGTCGCGACATGGTGTCGCGACAGGGCGGGGCGTCGCGACAGTGTCGCGGCGCTTAGGGCGGTCGCGTCCTTATCGCGACCTGGAGAGGCGACGCGATAAGGTCGCGGCGGCCCGCACCGTCGCGACAAGGTCGCGGCTGCAGAGACCGTCGCGACACTGACCGAACACAGGAATGAAGCTGAACTTGAAATTGAATGAACTTTTGCAGGGTGAAATGAGGGCTCGAGTGTCATGGACACTGGTACTGGCTGCCTTCCTGGCCCTCCCCCCTTTTCAGAGAGAGAGAGTAGACGAGATGGGGTTCGGGCAGGTCTTCAGGATTGAGAGGATGAGGGTGGACCCGGCCCTCACCCAGGCCCTGCGTAGCAGGTGGGACACGGAGGCGAGTGCCTTCGCGTTCCCTTGGGGACATATGATCCCCAGCCTAGAGGATGTGAGCCGGATCACAGGGCTCAGAGTGTATGGGAGGGCAGTGAGCGGGTTTACCTACCCTTGCTACCATGACCTAGCCGAGCGACTCCTGGACCTTCCCGTAGAGCGCAGGTCTTCCCTAGTGCCTAGAGTAGCCTTGCAGGAGAGTCTAGGTCTATTTGAGGCGGGGAAGAACGCAGGGGAGACTGAGGATGAGTATTTGGAGAGGCTGGCTAGGGTCAGTAGGAGGGAGTTGGCGAGTGAGCCTGGGCCGCAGGCGGACTTGGACTTGCGTCGCTTCCTCGTCCTCTTTCTTGGTAGACTCTTGTTTGCCACGAGAGGCGACGCAGTCCATTGCCGCTTCCTGCCCTTGCTGGCGGACCTAGGTGAGGTAGGGGGGTATGCTTGGGGGGCAGCCTTCTTAGCGCACCAGTTTGACGGCTTGAGCGCCTCCGAGCGACAGACGTCCACGAGTGGTTTCTATCCCTTCCTTCAGGTACACTTTCTCTCCTAACTTTCTTAAATTCAAACTTCAAAATTTTTGCTTGAAATGCCAACTAATTTGCCTTAATTTTGCAGGTTTGGGCCTATCTACACCTCCCAGCCCTAAGGAGAGGGGAGCTCGCACGGCCGGGCCTTGTGCCCATTGCACGCCGTTGGGACTCTCGCCGAGACAGCCGCCATCTGGCCGACCAGCTGGAGCACCTGCAGGAGGCACTCGACAGCTACCCTTATCTGGATGTAAGTGCCCTTAATTCTCCCTCTTTGGAATTACTTGCTTGAACTGATTGATCGCTTTTCTTTCTTACAGGTGGTTTGGCAGCCATATTTGGGGGAGGGTGATGAGGGACAGCCTTGGTTGGTGCAGGCCCGCCCCTACTTCGGTAGGTCGGTGTGGTTACATGCACTCAACCTTGTGCTACCTCTGAACCTGTTCTTGACGCAGCGCTCCCTGGGCTTTAGACAGAGCGTCGTGGAGTTCCCCGTCCGAGACGGTTCCGCCGGCCGGGTCGGAGCTTCCGGGGGCTCCATGACACGACAGATTGGAGGGAGAGGGCTCGCGAGCAAGTGGAGAACTGGGAGCGAAAAGGCAAGGGGGTGAGATCGGACGCGACCACTGACGATGCCTACCTCCAGGCGTACGCCTTGAAGTACGGAGGGAAGGTGTACAAGAGCGCCCGACACCAGGTAGACTTTCTAAACCGTAACTCAAGATTTGAGATTTTAATGAAAAATGACGATTTGCAATTTCTTGCAGGTGGACGTGACTGGTGAGATTGCCTCGCTCCGAGCCTTGCTCCAGTCGGCGGTGCAGGATCGGGAGGCAGCTCAGAGGCAGGTGACAGAGCTGGTAAGTATTGTTCACCTTTCCTCCTCTTTAACTTAAGCAAGATTTTGAAAGTGACATGCCCTTTTGCGTGCAGCGGAGTGAGTTGGAGAGAGTGAGGGGTGCCGGAGCAGGCGGTGCTTCCTCCTCTCGGAGCGCAGGGGGGTCTCCGTCACTCATGGAGGCTCTGGCCAGGGCAGTGCTGAGGGCCGAGGAGGCTCGAAGGCATTGGAGGAGCGGGTAAGTTCATTTAAACACTTGAGTCGCTTATTTTCAAATGGTGCTGATGAATTACTTGTTGTGCAGGAGAGAGACTTGGAGGTGACCCACGAGCACGCATGACGCTGCAGAGCGAGAGAGACCAGCAGCGTGCCCGGGCGGAGGCAGCCGAGGCACGGATGGCGGAGATGACCCAGGAGTTGGCGGCGCTGCGGGTGCAGAGGCCACCTGGAGATCAGGAGGAGGTCACCCGGCTGCGTGCAGAGTTGCTGGCACAGCAGACGCTGGCGCGGAGCCTCCAGCAGATAGTGACAGACATCGGCCGCTCACGCAGCCGGAGTCGGAGTGGCGTGAGCGTCAGCAGGGCGACTGGCGCCTCCGTCGGGCAGTATTTAGCGGGTTCCTCCAGCAGACGGAGGAACGAGGAGGAGGAGCGGCACGGCAGGGCGAGGGTAGTGCTCATGAGGGTAGAGGGGGTGGCGAGATGTGCCACCTCCAGATAGGAGAGAGGGATCCGGGGTGAGCCACCTCCCTTCTTAGTGTATATTTTGTTCATACCTTGTGAGCAGATGTGTCAAGTAAGATGACTGAGTGATTGACACGAGTGAGAGAGGAGATTTCAAACAAGCGAGAGAGAGATCTGGGCGTGAGGTCACATTTTGCTCTTTAAAATTCCTGTTCCTGCACACACTTAGAAGAACAAGTTAGATCTGTTCTTAGGTTCGGCCCCTTGCACAGAACATGATAAAAGCTGACTCCGCAATTTGTCAAGGGGCGGACCTTATTAAATAGGCGAAAAGACCATGAAAATAATGCATGCTAAAGAAAATGGATATGTACACGCCTATATTTTTGCGATTTGAGGATCTTTCGATTTTTTTTTGGATTTTGGGGATCTTTTGATTTTTTGGATTTGGGGATCTTTTGATTTTTTTTGGTTTGGGGATCTTTTGATTTTTTTTTTTTGGATTTTGGGGATCTTTTGATTTTTTTTTTTTTTTTTTGGGTTTTGGGGATCTTTTGATAACAACACCTCTTAATGTTGAGTAATCGACCGCGAGCCTCACTTCTACGTCACTTTGGCGAGTAAGATTTATGTGCAACGTATATTCATATTAGGTTTGCCAAGTTTTCTTGTCCCTGCGACGATCAATGTTCCAACACAGACCAAGCACATGGATTCTCCAGCCATTTTAGGGAGATAGGAAGAATATAAATGAGATAAGACTTAATCTTGGGGTTGGGGTAGCTTACTTGTAAGACTTGCAATGAATGAGTTACATGTGCTATTCCTCTGTTGTCCAGGGACTTTGGGGCCACAGCATTTTCCTTTTGTCCGGGGCATGCGTGCGACCGGGCTCAAGGGGTCCCGCGGGGAACTGTACTGCCACTCTTTAACATGCCCTTTCTCTTTGCCATTTTGTCGCTTTATTTTTGCGCTATATGCTTTTCTTTAAGACTGCCCGTCCCTTTTTGAGATTTCAAACACATGGTTCATATCGTTGCAGCTTTACGGGTTAGCTTTCCCTTTGCCCCTAGACCTTGTCCGAATAGGGAGAGAATTGACCTTTCGTTTCTCTGAGCAAGGGCTAAGTGAGAACACTGCACATGGGGGAACAATACCTTAGGTTTACCATGTTGAGTATGTGATTGCACATAAATATTACTTCGCCATTATGAGAAGGAGCGAGATATTTGGCAAATGGCTACTTATCAATCGGTGTTGTTATCCAAAGATTTTCGATCAGGGGTAGAATCTTTTAAGATATAACCCATTCCATGGATGAGAGAGTTCATCACCATCGGCATTAACTAACCTATACGCATTTCCCGGGTACACTTCTTTGATGACGTACGGCCCTTCCCAGTTCGCAGACAATTTGACCTTGGACCTCCAGGTTTTATGAAAACTCGCTTCAAAACCATGTCTCCTTCTTGAAATTTACGCTCAATTACTTTCTTTTGAAAAGATCTTGAGAGTCTATTTTGATACGAAAGCACGTGATCGGCTGCAGCTAGACGCCGTTCGTCTAAGAGTTCCAGTTGTGTAAGTAACGCCTCCCGATGTTCATCAGGATTAAGTTCTTTATCCAACTGAATTCTTAGCGAAGGGATGAGGATTTCGTGTGGACATACCGCTTCCATTCCATACGTGAGTGAGAAAGGGGTTTGCCCCGTAGGTGTGCGGATGGAGGTGCGATAGGCCCACAGAGCCTCGATTAGCTTTTCCGGCCAATCAGCGAATTTGTTAGACTCACAAGTTTTCTTTAAGATTTTCAAAAGTGTTTTGTTTGTGGCTTCGGCCTGACCGTTGCCCTGCAGATAATAAGGAGACGAATGATGCAAAGAAATATTGAACTTCTTACAAAGGTCTTGGAGGTCTTGTGATATGAACTGGGGTCCATTGTCGGTGACGATGCTGCCAGGTACTCCAAACCGTGCAATGATGTTCTTCATGATGAATCTGCATACGGTCGAGCCTTTGATTTCTGCAAATGCTTCCGCCTCGGCCCATTTGGTGAAATATTCAGTAGCAGTAAGGATGAAAGATTTTTGTTTTATCTGAGCATTAGGGTCACCAAGGGGCCCAATGATATCAAAAGCCCACATGGAGAAAGGCCAAGGAGAAGATAGTGGATGTAAAGAGGAAGACGGAGCATGAATTTTATCGGCGTGGATTTGGCATCTGACACACCTACGGACGTAGGTGGCACAGTCTTCTTCTAAGGTCGGCCAGTAGTAGCCCTGCCTAAGGATCTTTTTGGCTAACATCTGACCATTCACATGCCCCCGCATTCGCCGGAGTGAGATCCTTCCACTATTTTCCATGCTTCTTCATCGGTCACACATCTGAGGAGCATCCCATTTAGAGCGCGTCGGTAAAGGACTTCACCCACGAGGGTATACTTCAATGCCGCTCTACGGATAGCTCGCCTATCTTCTGCTTCGATTTCTTCTGGGAAGGTACCGTCTTTGTAAAACTGCTCAATCTCGCGATACCACGGGCTTTCTTCTTCCATCAATTCCCCCAATTCAACAAGCAGCAATTCCTTTGCTTCTTTCTTTTCCGCCTTCAACACTAGGGAGCTCCTAAGGTTCGAGAACCAAGGATCCTGAGTTGAGGGAGCTTCTAACCTCTGGACGGTGATAGTCTCAGCGCTACGACTGAGAGGGAAGGAGAGAGATGAAGCTAACGATGCCAATGCATCGGCCAGAATATTCTGAGAGCGGGAGTGTGAATGTAGATGAGTTGACGGAATTGCTTGGCTAGGAGCGTGACCAGATCTGATATGGCTTGAGCTTGGGGTCACGAGTGCGATAGGTAGAAAGAACTTGCCGAAAGACGAGCTGAGAGTCCCCTATGATCTTGAGGTGCCGGGCACCTAAAAGGTAGGCAAGCTTAAGACCGGCCAAGAGAGCCTCATACTCGGAGATGTTGTTGGTGGCATAGAACTGAAGTTGATAAGCTAAAGGAATGGTGATCCCTTCTGGGGTCAGCAAGACTGCACCTATGCCCCGTCCCCTAGAATTGAGAGCTCCATCGAAATGGAGTGACCAGAAGGGATCATGGGAGACAAGTGATAGGTTTTCGTCGGGAAATTCCTCTTGAACCGTATCACTATGAGGAAGAGGGAGGTGAGCGAGGTGCTCAGCAATGGCGTACCCTTTTATGGCTTTCTGAACAATAAAGGAGATATCGAACTGAGAGAGGAAACTTTGCCAGCGGGCCAATCTGTCGGCAAGGACTGGCTTCTCAAGGAGATACCTAATGGGGTCCATTCTAGAAATCAAACTCACCTTATGAGCTAGGAAGTAGTGCTTCAATTTCTGCACTACCCAAACTAGCGCTGCACAAGTTTTCTCCATTGTGGTGAGTTTGAGCTCGGAAGGATTGAAAAGTCTAGATAGGTAGTAGACTGCCCTTTCTTTGCCGGATTCATCATGCTGAGCAAGGACAGCTCCTAGGGAGTCCTCAACAGTTGACAGATATAGGATTAGGGGTTTCCCAGGGATAGGTGCCTGAAGCACGGGCGGATTCATAAGGTAACTCTTGAGCTCATCAAAGGCCTCTTGGCATTTTTCATTCCATTCAAAACTGACTCCTCCTCTCAATAGTTCATAGAAAGGACGACATCTTTGAGAGTGCTGGGATATGAATCTCCTTATGAACTGCAGCCGACCAATCAATCCTCGAAGTTCAGATATGTTCTTAGGAGGAGGCATCTCATTAATTGCCTTGGCCTTATGCGGGTCTATTTGAATCCCCCGTTTACTAACTATGAAGCCTAGCAACTTCCCCGAGGAGACCCCAAACACGCACTTCTTAGGGTTCATCTTTAATTGATATTCTTGTGCGCGACGGAAGACCCTGGCAAGCACGGAGGAATGCTCCCTTCGAGTTCTCGACTTCACCACGATATCATCCACGTAAACCTCAACATCGATATGTATCATGTCGTGGAAGATAGCTAGCATTGCTCTTTGGTAAGTGGCGCCGGCATTCTTCAATCCAAACGGCATGACCACATAGCAATACGTTCCCCATGGGGTGGTGAAGGAGGTCTTTTCTTGATCCTCCGGGGCTAGACGAATTTGATTATAGCCGGAATACCCATCCATAAATGATAGAGTTTCGAACCCTGCTGTATTATCGATCAAAACGTCCAAATGAGGTAGCGGGAAATCATCTTTAGGACACGCCTTATTCAAATCCCGGAAATCTATGCAGATGCGCACCCTTCCGTCTTTCTTCATCACCGGGACGATATTCGCCACCCACAAAGGATAGAGGACCACACGGATGAATTGGCTTGGTGTAGCTTATCAATTTCCTCTTTCATTTTTAAAGCGATGTGGGGAAGGAACCTTCTCAGCTTCTGTTTGACGGCAATTGCCCCTGGCTTCAAAATTAACCTATGCTCCACCAAATCGGGGTCAATGCCAGGCATGTCATCATAGGACCAGGCGAACGAATCTTTGAACTCCCTCAACATCTCTATGAGCACTTCTTCTTCTTCGGGGGGAAGTCCAGATGCTATGGTCAAAAGCCTGGGGTCCTCTTGTGTTCCCACATTTACCTCTTTAGTAGGTTCGTCGACTGCTGAGGTGGGTTCATCGAATCTCCTCATACCACTAGCATACGCCTCAGCAGCGCCCTCCATTTCGACGCCATTTTCATCCGATGGGTCTTCTTCAGCTACGATTTCATATATTCCAAAGCCATCGTCTAGCCTTCCTCTGTCGATATCCCCTCTAAGTTCAGAACTACCGCTTCTTTGACGAACTCTTCGACAACTAGGAGAGCGCCACATCTATGGACTAAGTCTAAGAGGTATCTATGGGGCACGCCATTACCCTTCTTCTTCCTAGACGGGGACGGGGACTCACTAGAAACTACCCCTGAACTCGAGCTAGACTTGATATTTACAAGAGGCTCTGGAGAAGCGTCCAGAGATTTATTGGAAGGGAAAGTGACAGGTGCGGCAGGGCCGCGAAGATCCTCCGATGGGGCTGGAGGAGGGAGCGGGCCACCCGAGCTCAGGGTGCCAGCATCAGCCACGGGGTGTAGGGGAGCAGAAGGCCCCTCACCCGAATTGCCCGAAATGGTCATGGCTGACCACCAGGCGAGCGAAAAGGACGACGGTGGCTATTGGGGAGCGGGTGTGACGGTGATCGCCGTCGAAATCAGGAGCTAAAAGGGGGGTGACGGGGATCGCCGTCGAGATCGGGAGCAAGAGAGGGGTGACGGGGATCGCCGTCGAGATCGGAGCAAGAGAGGGGTGACGGGGATCGCCGTCGAGATCGGGAGCAAGAGAGGGGTGACGGGGATCGCCGTCGGAAGCGGGAGCGGGAGGAGGGGTGACGGGGATCGCCGTCGAGATTGGGAGCAAGAGAGGGGTGACGGGGATCGCCGTCGAGATCGGGAGCAAGAGAGGGTGACGGGGATCGCCGTCGGAAGCGGGAGCAGGAGGGAAATTTTTGGATTTTGAATTTTCTACAATTTTTTTTTTTTTTTAAGGGGTTACATGAAATTAAATGGTTTCGGTAAAAGACAAGACCGAACCATTGAAGAAAATGACGAAGCGGGGTGAAGGACGGACGAACGCCTCGACGGCGGAGGGTGAGATTTGTACAATGAAGGGGAGAGGTAAAGGAATGGAACTAGCATTGAAATTGAACGAGGATGAAATGAAACGAGTAGGAGGCCGGGAGGGCCCTGGCCAGAATTCCTGTATGAGCGGGGGTAAACGATCTGACTGGTGTTTCTCACCAAATCCGGGCAACTGTCGCCTGGTGGTGGTTACTGCAGTTAATAGTGCCGCTACTTGTGGTACATCTTCTTCAGCGAAGAGACGGTCCACCGCTGAGAGGGGATCTTCTGATTCCGGCGGTTCTGCCCCAGCCTCTGATTCTCCGAACAGCACACTGACTGACGAGATGGCGTCGTCTTGGTCTGGATTCTCAGTTTCCTCTTCGGCCCTTTTCTTCTTGCTGGGCCGCTGCTCTTCCAAAACTCGATAAGCTGATCTTGCTGCCTCTGTTGTGGTGTTGTACCCGGGTTGGATGGGCCCCTTGACGAAGTGTTCATATAGGGACCAAGTGAGTGGACCATGATCCGACTGTGAGGAGGGTAGAAATGCGGCCCATTCTGAATATCCGAGGCCACGCTTCGTGAACTTCTTGGCGGTGGCCACAGTCTTGGTCTGCCCTTGGAGATGAGCACCCAGGCCTCTCCCCGATTGATAACCCAGTCTGAACATAATGTCCCACCCCTTTGTATTCTTGCTCACATCCTTCTTGACTGCCATCACAGGAGGAGACCCAATCGGACGATTCGAAGAGAAAGTATAGGCCCAAGTGTAGTTAACATCAAGCACTGAGATTATGGGCTTATTGGAGGGCCATACTGATGGTAGTACTCTCTCAACGGCTTCCACCGTGTGGGTTGTTGTTACACTCTTGACCTTGACTATCCTCCCTTGAAAAGGGAACTTCAGGCATTGATGTGCTGTAGAGGGTACTGCCCCTAGTGATTCGATCCATGGGCGCCCCAAGATGGCTTTGTAGGTGTGATCAATGTTTAGCACATAAAATTCCACAGACATGATGAGAGGGCCTAGTTCTGCTTGCAAAGTGATGACCCCGTGACAAGCACGCCGCGAATTGTCATATGCAGCAATAGTGGTAGGTGGGGCTGCAATTGACGTTCCGATATGTTGCAGGCTCTAAGAGTGCTTAGTGGACATACATTAATGGAAGCTCCCGTGTCCACCAGAGCCGCATCGATTGCCACCTTGTTTATGGTAAGTGTCACACACAGGGGCATTTTCCTGGCTTCGGGGGCGGCTAACTCGCCATCAGAGAAAGTAATGGTAGGTCCTTTGTTCACTATTGAGAGTACTGAGGGTAGATTATCTGGGTTCATGTCTTCGCTGACCATGACTCTTTGCAAGAAAGTTCTAAGAGCGTCTTGATGAGTCTGCGATCTCTTAATGAGCTCTAATATGGAGATCTTGGCGGGAGTCTGATCGAGGTGCTTTAAGATGTCATATTGAGTTCCCGGCGCTGGATCAATCTCTTCCGCTTCTTGCTGCTGCTGATTGTTGATTTGCTGACCTGGCATTGGCATGGATGCGTTAGGGTACATCCGATGAAACATTCGCCCGCTCCGGAGGGCAAGGTTATGGTGGAGTGGGGGGGCTGTGGTGTCGAGGATAGCGGGGTTGGCTAGTAGGGGTGCTGGCGTAGGGGAGAAGGGGGTGTTGTTTGGTGGAGGAATGATGGGTGAGGTGACGGGAAATAGGATGGCGAGGTGATGGCGGCAACATGGGGTGCGAGGGGAGGAGGCGTGGTGGACGTAGGTGCGGGAACAATGGGCGTGACATGAGAAATGGCCAGGAGTTGACCTACCTCATGATCGTCATCGAAGACCCACTGGGCTTCCGGTGGTGCGTGGTGGACAACGGGGTTAACATGCGCAGGCGGAGGAGGCGGCGGAATTGGTTGAGGGTTCGGAGCGGGTTGATGTTGTGGCATGGGATTACGGACTATGCCTAGATCATTTGCCGGCTGCTGCGGCTGCTGCCGTTGTTGCTGTTGCTGGGGTTGCTGGTATTGCTGATGTTGCTGCTGGAAGGGCTGGTATTGCTGTTGCTGTTGCTGTTGTTGTTGTTGTTGCTGCTGCGGCTGCTGTCGCCTTTGTTGCTGCTGCTGTTGCCTCTGGCCTTGCTGGTCCCTCAGAGCTTGGATCAACCTTTTCATTTCTGCCCAATCAATCTGATTCTGCTCATGGAGATCGTATATCATGTCCCGGAATTGGAAACAGTCAGACACATTGTGGCCCGGATGACGATGATAGACGCAATACTTTGTTTGATCGGCCGCCATATTCCAGTTCGCCTTCTCAGGAGGGAGTCTTAAAGCGTTTAGGGACATGAGGGCAGCGAAGACATCGGCTAGAGATTCAGGCAATGGAGGGTATTGGGTTCTCTTGGGCCCATTGGTTCCGGGGTGCATAGCCATTTTGTGGTGGAGGGACTGGGAGTATTGGCGCTGGTCTTGAGGGGATTTTGCCCTTGGGGAGGTGGTTGCCTAGTGTTATTGTTCCAGGATTGTTGGGCTTGTTGGGTATAGGGGGACCTACCTACTGGGCCTTGGGGGTTGCTGACAGCACCTACTTGTTCATTGGTCTGGATTCCCTCGGTGACTGGGCCTTGCGGCTTCTTGGCATAACGGGCCTTGGGGGTTTCGAACATGGAATGTATAGGCGAGTCTTTGAGTTGGGTTTGGATGAAACGGGCTCGACTATACAATTGGTGCATGGTAGTGATGTCGTTCATGGCCAGAATAGCTCGATAGGTGGGTGTGGCGTTGGAAATCAACAGCTTCACCTTCTCCTCCTCAGGCATTGGGCAACGGACTTTGGCGGCCAATGAACGCCACCTGTCCGCATAGGTGGAGAAATCTTCTTCTGGCTTCATTTTCTCGGCCACTAAATCCACAAAAGAGTATTCGGGTCCCACCCGATCTTGGAATTGCTTCAGAAATCTTTCTTGGACAATTCGGAAATCCTCTGCTTCCTCGGGAGGCAACGAATAGAACCACTCCAGGGCCGGACCGTCTAGCGATTTCCTGAACAGGTATGCCATGAGATGGCGATCATATTTGTGCGGCGCTGATTCATAGATGAAGTCCTTCAGATGAACATAGGGGTCCCCTACCCCAGAGTATCGACGATATACAGGAAGTTCGGACTGGGGAGGCACCCGGAGGTATTGGAAGGACGGGAGGGCAATGTCAGCTACCTTCCGAGGATCGATTTGTCTCCGGAGGTCATGAAGCTCCTTTTTTATACTTGTCCACTCCGCCAAGAAATCGGAAGGAGATGGATCTGATGCGTTGGTACAAGGGAGCGTGGCTGCTCGAAGGAGTGAGACCTCTCGCGAGGGAGCGGAGCTGGTTCGGTCGTGTAATATGTGGTGGGAGGGGACCGAGGCCGAACTTCTCGTGGGGGAGGTAGCTTGGTTCTGAAAAGTGAATGACCCGAGGGCGGAGAGGCGTAGGGTGTGCCCCAGATGAGAAAGGTGGGGGCTGAAGCGACGCGGACGGAGGATTCCGCCGGTCGGGCTGGGTCTTGACCCCGAGGAGATAGAGGTTGTTTCCCTTGGCAGCAGCTATGAACTCCGAACTGGTCCGGAGTGAGGTGCGGCAGGAGTGGCTGAACTGAGAGTGGGGGTCATCATCCCCGGGAGGAGAAGGAGGACGGGATTGGATCCCAGAAATGGAGGGAGGTTGGATATGCCCCGGGAGAGTGGCCATAGAAGGTTGGGCCACTTCTCGAGCAGACCAAGGGGAGGGCATCGTCGGCAAGGACGCGAAATTGGTCCATGTCGAAGAGGGGATTATGATAAAGCACGAGGATTGGAGGGGACTGACTCGATCTCCCTAAACAATGACGCATACACCCTTCAGCCAAATTGGGGGCACGCACCTAAACTCTATCACGGCAAGAAAGACAGAGAGAAGAAGGGGGATCAGAGCACTCAAGTTGTCATGCTTACTACGCAAATTTCTTATGGTTCGAACTTGACCTTTTAAGTGAATTGATTAAAGAGATGTCACTCGGTTGTGCGGTCCCTGATTGGAATGGGCTCAAATGCTCCGGTATGACTAAGGACAGTACACATTCACGCGGGGTAGTCCAAACTATGGGTACAACAGGTACAACCAGCCCGGCGAACCGCAACGTGCGTACGGCCACGGGGACTTACGGAGGTCCTCGGAAGGCGGGCCCGAGTCAGCCTACGAGTGCTCGTAGGTGAGAGGACCACTCAACCAAGGGGGAATCTAACCAAATGGGATGAATAGCGTATGCACGGGACTAGATGTATGCAAGCATGGAGATGAGGAGCAAACAGGGTGACACAGAGGTCTTCGGGCTGAATCGCGACGGCCAGATACGTCGCGACACTATCGCGTCAGGGAGGGCTGCCGCGATAAGGACCGAGGCCTGAAAACGCACTGAGTCACAACCAATTCAAACAGACTAACTTATCAAACTAAGGAACACCAAGAGAAGCTATAATGATACAACACGGATCAGGGAACAGACAGAAACGATATATGGATGAAAGCAATAACATACAGAGCAAACCTGTTAACGCGTCGCCTGTCCCAACCGCGATCTTGTCGCGTCCGCTCACTTGACCGCGACAGGAACTGAAAACTTACAGAGGAAACTAAACGGAAAATCCGAACCCTAACAGGATACTATCGGACAGAAACATGAGCAAACATGATCTAAGCACTTTAAGAACAACGCATGGTCTCACGGGCATCGAACAAGGAGGACATAGAGAAGAGGAAGCACTGACCTGATGACGCGTCCCCCGTCTGCGACGCGACCCTGTCGCGACACCGCGATAGGTCGCGACAGTGACAGAGCGGGAAAAGGTGCAGGGAATGACGAACCAAACCCTAACAAGAGACTATAACGATACACAGACAAGGAAACATGGCAAGCAATCAATCAAAATCTACGAGGGTGGCAATGAAGGTCCCACCGTGATCGCCAAAAGGTGTAATCACAGGGATTGTGCTTCCCCTCGACATAGACATGAATATCAAATATGATAGCATGGAAATATGGATGTGATCGCCACCTAGATAAGTTGCCTGTAGGTATAGAAAGACGATGGCTAACTTAAACTAGGAAAAAGGAAGAGAACATGAGGATGACCTGGTGTCGCGGTCGCCATGGCCGCCGCGTCTACGTTTGTCGCGTCAGTGGAAACCGACGCGTCCATGTCGCGTCACCCAAGGCCGTCGCGTTCTCTGATGCGGGAGATTTGTCGTAGTAACCTTCTTCTAGTCCTCCAGCCGGCCAGAGTACCAGAGCTTCTCGTAGACCTTACTTGCTTGCCTGCCAATCAAACGAAATCACAAAGAGAAGACCCTATTAGAACATGTAGAGTGTAGCATCTATCCTAAAAGACGAAGTGAATGGGAGATCATGGTGGGAACGCACCTGGGGTGGTTTTAAACCCCTATGGATGTGGAAAACGTGGGTGGATGATAGGTGCTCTATTTAAAAGGAACATAAAAATGCATGTAAAGATAGAGGGAAAGGGAGAAAAAAACAATGAGCCCCATTAGGGGCGACTTCCTGGCGTGGATGCAGCTCCAATGATGTGTCAAGAGGTCCAGGAGATTGTTGAGGTCGCCCTCTTCACGTTCTTTGCTCCATTAATGGTGAAATGAAAGAGTTGTGAGTAGGGAAAGTGAAGGAAGTGAGTGGAGTGAGTGGCTGCATGGCTAAGACTTTTCAGAGAGAATTTTGGCAGCCCTTCGGGGTGATCATCAGGCTCTCCCGTCCATGAGGAGTGGCCTTGCTTATATAGAGCTTGGAGTGAGAAAATTAGGTATTATCTCTTCAAAAAGATGTGGAAATTATAAATGAGAGATAAAGCTCTATCAAAATCGGATGTAGAGTCCTTAGGGAAGCCTAGGAGAGTCCCTAGGGCCAAGGATCCGTCCAAGGGGCAGGGATAACCCTTTTAGACCAAGTCAAAGTACATGGGAGGATAAATAGGGTGTGGTTACGGAGGCCAGGGATCTCGGACATTGTCGCGTCAGATCGTAGGGTCGCGACTAGAGACGCGACGGTGCGGGGGGTCGCGACAGCATTGCCCACGTGCATGGATAATGCATGGGCTGTCGCGGCGGCCTAACCCGTCGCGACTAGAGTCGCGGCGCCACGCTGCGTCGCGACAAGAAATCCGAATTATTCTGGATTATTCTCTTCAACCACATGCTAAAATAGGAGTCAAACCCTCTAAGGACTCTTTTAAATGATAGATTTCGGGATTTCAAGGCATTCTTAACTTAATAATGGGCTCAAATCAAGGCGAATGACGAGCTCAAGGTGAGTGACCAATGAGGGGCCCACTAAGATAGCAAGAAATGTGGTCCAACCCATTAGTCATAATCGGGTGTCTACACCTGCCTTGCCCACTAACTCTAAGAGTCTAGGGTCGGATTTCTGTTGCTCGATCACCTCATCCAAAACCGAGGACCTAAGAGATAACTGAGCTACAAAAGCCTGGCATAGCAATGGCTCTAACTCAGTCAACGCGCAAGCCACATCTTCCAACATCTTCCAATCCTGCTGGAGAGATGGCCTCTTTCTACTCAGAGCATCTGCTACGACATTCGCCTTCTCAGGGTGATACTGAAGGTCGAAGTCATAGTCCTTCAAGAACTCAATCCATCTTCTCTGCCTCAGGTTTAGTTCCGAGAAAAGATACTTCAAGCTCTTGTGGTCGGTAAACACCTCAAATCTGACACCATAAAGATAGTGCCTCCATATCTTTAGTGCATGAACCACTGCTGCGAGCTCCAAGTCATGAGTCGGATAGTTCTTCTCATGCTCCTTCAACTGACGAGAAGCATAAGCCACTACCCTTTCTTGCTGCATTAGCACACAGCCTAAACCAATCCGAGACGCATCCGTGTAGATAGCAAAAACCCTCTACACCGCTCGGTAAGACTAACACCGGGGTTGTCGTGAGCTTAGTCTTCAGCAATTGAAAACTACTCTCACACTTCTCGGACCAAACAAACTTCACTCCCTTTCTGGTAAGCTGAGTCAAAGGGGCGGCGATGGATGAAAATCCCTCAATAAATCGCCGATAGTAACCCTAAACCAATAAAACTCCGAATCTCCGAAGGGGTCTTGGGAATCTCCCAATCCATAACTGCCTGGACCTTTGCTGGATCAACTGCTACACCAGCACCAGAGATAACATGCCCGAGGAAATGAACCTCGCGCAACCAAAAATCGCACTTGCTGAACTTAGCATACACCTTGTGCTCACGAAGAACCTCTAACACTACCCTCAAATGCTGACGGTGTGTGGCCTCGTCCGGAGAGTAGACCAACACATCATCAATAAACACTACGACAAAGCTATCTAGATAAGGCCTAAACACCCTGTTCATGAGATCCATGAACGCTGCAGGGGCATTGGTCAATCCGAAGGAGGACCAAAACTCATAATGTCCATAACGGGTTCTAAACGCCGTCTTGGAAACATCCTCACTCCGAATCCTCACTAATGATAACCAGATCGCAAGTCAATCTTAGAAAAGACTGATGCATCTCGCAACTGGTCAAACAAATCATCAATACGAGGTAAGGGATACCTGTTCTTCACAGTCACTTGGTTCAACTTCCTGTAATCAATGCATAACCTAAGTGACCCGTCTTTCTTCTTGACGAACAATACAGGTGCGCCCAAGGGGAAACACTAGGGCGAATAAATCCCTTATCAAGCAACTCTTGCAACTGCCTCCTCAACTCGGCTAACTCTGCAGGTGCCATCCGATATGGAGCCTTCGAGATAGGAGAGGTGCCCGGAAGCAACTCTATGGTAAACTCTATCTCTCTATCCGGTGGCAATCCAGTCAAGTCATCAGAAAGACATCTGGAAAATCCTGCACTACCTCAATCTCCACAAGAGTAGGTGACTCATCAGCCTCTGGCACTAATACCACGCTGGCAAGAAAAGCGTCACAACCCTTGTTACCATGTGCATCGCCTTCATGGCAGAGATGACTAACTTTCCCACCAAGTTCCTTGGCAAGGGATGAGAGAACTCGTCCTCACCAGGAATGCGGAAAACAATCATCTTCCGACGACAATCCACTAACGCATAGTGCTCCTCTAGCCAATCCAGACCAAGAATAGCATCATAGTCCTTCATCTTTAGCAAGAAGAAACACTCATCTAGGATTCTATCCTCAATGCACACAGGTAACGACGGAATGCACTTCCTAGTCGATACTGTACCCGCAGGGGTGTGCACAGACAAAGGGACCTCTAAATCCTCAGACTCTATGCCTGACTCTAGGGCTAACTGCCTAGAGAACTGCTCAGAAATGAACGAGTGAGTAGCACCCATATCAAACAAAACCCGAGCGTGCACACCTAAAAGTAAAACCGTGCCTTCAATGACATGCTCCGCCTGCTCGGTGTCCTCGCGCGCTAAAGCAAACACTCGAGCTGGGGCTCAAGGCCTTCCTGGTCGTCCTGTAGCTGGCGCTGCTGTCGCTACCGCTGGGGCTAGCGCTCCGCGCTAGACTCCCTGCTGAAGTCTTAGGCAATCTTTGATCTTGTGGTCGCTGTTTCCGCACTTCAAGCACTTTCCCGTAATCATCCAACATTCGGTACCACCATGTGTCTTCCCACAGTGGGGACACTCTTTCTTCACACCAGGGAACGTACAGAGGGTACCTGAGAACTGCCGACTGCCACTGATCGCTGCTGTGTCGGGTACACCGCTTTCTTCTTGTCCTGACGCTGGAACGTAGCTGCAGGTCTCTTCTGCGAAGCCTTCTTCTCTTCAAGATATTGCTCCATCTCTCCCTCCTGCCTACAAGAAGCACTAAGAGCCTCGTCCAACGTGCGGTGGTCAAATGCCACGAGTCTCATCCGCAGTGATGGCTTGAGTCCTATCACGAACTTCTTTGTCTTCCTGCGCTCGTCTGCCACGATATGAGGTGCATATTAGAGAGTTCAGAAAATCTTGCCTCATATTCTAGTACGGTCATGGAGCCTTGAGCCAAAGAGAGGAACTCCTGCTCCATCCGATCTTGCACATGCTCGGGGACGAACTTGGCCCGAAAGAGCCTCACGAACTCGTCCCAGCAACATCGATAGCTCCATCCTCAATCGAGTACGCAGCAATGAAGCCCACCATACATCAGCTCTTTCCTGCAGTACACCGCTCATAAGCACCATCTAAACAAATCTAACTTAACAAAACATACAAGCATATAACTAAAGCATACCTGTAGCATGTAGGTGGCTAATGTAACATTATCCTCATCTGCACACCTGATGGCTCGGAAGATCTTTTCTATCTCCTCATCCAGCTTTCAGCCACAATGGGTCGCTCTCCCCCTTAAAAGAGGGTGGCAACATCCTCTTGAATCTTTCCATGGTAGAAGGCCCACCATGGTCCTGAGCTAGTACTTGAGCCTGCTACAGTACAAGCAAGCAATACACAATCAACATAATATCGCATAATTAAATAAAACAGACTATTAATCATTTATTAGTCTAACCTAAGCCTCCAACTGAGCCTGGAGTGCTGCCTGGGTATGAGCCTGCATCTGCATGGCTTGCACCAGACCTTGCATGAATACTCCATAATCCACAGGTGGCGGTGGGGGAAGTACAGGACCTTGCGGTGCCGGGGCCTGCTACTCCACCTGCTCGTCACGTCTCGGCTCGTCCTCACGGGCCGGCACTCCGCCACGCCTACCTCTCGAAGCCATGGCTGTAATAAATTTCAGTCGCCATTAGAGCTAGGTTACTAAGTTTTCTAACAATTTTCTTATCTACTTTTCATTCGTTATTAATCAATTCTACACATGTGGACATTCCTATGTAGACTTAGCATGTAATGAAGATGATGACTTATGTATATTCATGTGCAATCTCAACTGGTTGCTCTGATACCAATCTCTGTAGCGACCCTCATTATATCGGTACGGTTATACCAACCCCATCGATATAGTGAACGTTGCCACAGTGGGACATTTACCCACAATAACATTCAGCTGAGATACACGTGAATATAAGAACAGAGTAGCGGAAGTAAAAGAACCACTGTCTTCATTTCATTCATCATCCACATTTAACATACATGATTCGATAACATTTAAAGAACTAAAAGTCCACATAATTAACTTGCTGAAAATCAAATACATAATTGTCCACACTTAAACATTTTTCCATGATAATGCTAGTACAATGTTGCATTACATACTATGAAATCAAAATATCACAAAGTACACTGACGATCTAATCTCCACGCTCGGAGTCGGTCTCCACTGCCTCCTCCGCAAGTGTGTCATCACCAACTACACCTGTACGCCGAAGCAAGTAATGAGTCTAAAAGACCTAGTAAATAACTCTACACATACCATACATGTACACGTCATAGCAGGTTTTACATACACATTTACAAGATACGATGTATGACATGCTTAACATTGAAAGTCAACACCCTATTATGATGCCTCTACCAAATTAAACACATGGTTCATGCTTTCAGATTTCTTTTCCACAATAAAACTTCTATCACATGCTCTCTACTCATTCCATACATGGAAGGTCTATTTTCAATTAAACTAATCATGAAAGCAAGTTTAGCATGGTTTAAATGCCTATGTGAAAAGAATACACTTAGCATGAATTTCTATACATTCCTATACATGCTCATGACTATTTTGTCCTCTTTAAGCTTGCTGGTTTTACATAGACTAGGAAGCGTAACCCAACATATGAGAGCTACTTAATCAATTTAAGTCACGACATGAAGGCAAACAAGCATGGGATTACTTACACACCACTGAGAATCATTCTAACATGGATTCTAGGCAATTTGCACATGTAAAGCATGATTATAAGTACATTTAGTTTGCTGTTTTAACATGATTTCAGATTACTACAACATGGATCACAAATTCACAACCCTCACGTTTGGTTTCACATGTTTACACAATTTCTCATTCACATAATTTACACTTTACACATGCACATTTACACATTGTTCACATCCACAGTTCTTACACATGAACACATACACATTTACACATTGACATTTAGTGCCGTGACACATAGTCCAAACCACCAGAGAAGGACACAACACATCACATACACATAGACGTCACCTAGGCAATACAGTGACAACTCTTGGACTGCGCAGACCGGGAGAACAAGTCTCCACCCTAACCAGTGGTACTTGTCCACTTCCAGATTTCATCCTAATGCCCTTAGGATCACAACACATTGAACCTTCTCAGGGGGAATTTTCCTTGATACGGTTCCACTGCCCTCTATGGAAGTAGTGTCACACTTGGCACAATTTACACATTTACCGATTTTTAACACATATCTTTACACATGTCACTTGCCTCTCATTCATCTTCTCACTCACACAAGGGCTCTGTTTTCCTAACATGATTCTACAGTTAACAGGGACTACATGTTCAGAAATTTGCATGAATCAGATCACACACACACGTCATATTATTCCCACATTAGCATGCATTTTTTTTTTCACATTTCTCGCATGGAAAAATTCATATTTCACTATATAGTTGTCCAAACAACTTGAAAATTTAACCACATACTGATCTCAGGTTTATGATTCCACATAAAATTTTTAGATTTTTCTGACTCAAAATGAAGTTATAGAAAATTTAACATCAATCTCACATTACTATTCATAATGCAAATTAACATGGAGTTGAACATAATCACAAATTTAACAGCTCACTGTCTGCACCCTAGCATGTACAGGGTCACAGACTTTTATTCCCGAATTTACCGAGCATCACGCAATTTACTGGAAATTTAACATGACCTACGCATGATTTCTATTTTCCAAAACATAATTTCAATAACCATACACATGGGGAAAATGTCAGAAACTCAGAGCACAGACAGGATCATATATACATGGTCTAACAAATTTGGGCAACAAAACTTTGCCACGGTTCATTAGGATCATGGTGAATATACATTGCCATTCTTTTCGCATACGCATTAGATAGACGAATAAACTCAACCACCTACAAAATAAATGTTCATTCATTCTCCCATTCATCACATTAGCTAGTATACATAGCATATAAGAGTTACATTATATCCTCATCGCAAAACATGTCGAAATTAATCAAATATGCTAGGAAGAACAGCTCACTGTTCTGTCCTGGAGAACTTAACGGCGGTCTCTGGCCGTTCCAGGAGTGGGCGGCCAGATCGCTGAACGCATACCAGGGATCTCGGCATCAAGGGCATTGACGCCAAGTTCCTGTCTGTGTAGAAACACAGACCGAACTCCAAATGCAAAGGTGAAAGGGGGATCTAGGACACGAGGAAAAATACATAAAAATTATAAAACCCTACTTGACATCTACATGGACGGAGTGTAAGTGTTACTTGCCTCTGAAAATACTCCAAAGGGATCTAAAATGGCGGTGAAGCTCTCTTTGGGCAGTCTCAAGAAGCCTCCAAAGACACCTTCCTCCGGTTCTTGACTGATGTAGACACCAAAGCGAGATCGGGGAAGCCTTCCCTGATGCTCCAGCTATCTCCCAGTCGTTGTAGATGGCCGGATGAAGCTCCAAATTCCCGGATCTAGGCTTGCAAAGTCAGGTCCTTCCCACAGAAACTAGGGTTTGTCTTCTTCTCCTTCCTCTCCTCTTGCAAGGAGAGCCAAGAGAGGGCTGAGGGTTGCAAAAGGGGTTTGTATATAGAGGAGAGGAGCTCTCCTCTCACGCAGTCGGACAAGAAGGCTTTCAGACCGTTGGAGACAGCTCCCCAATGGGTGAGCAAGCTTGCTCCCAGAAATCTGGCTCTGCAACGCATGCAGGTCAAAGAAATTGGCATCCACATCGCTGGACGCTGGGGTTAGTGTTGGCGTTCATATGGTTGACGCCGACACAACATCGACGTCTATTGATATTGACGCCAAGCTGGCCTTCGGCCAGAACTCTAAAACATGCAGAAACCATGCACATCTTATACCTAGATATGTGCCATAAGTATACGTTATCATGTACACACTGCCATCATACCATTCATACATTATTTACAACTAATTATACACATGCATACATAAGTATACCAACTAGTACTTACGTAGATATTTACATACGTATATACACAACATGAATTATTTACATGCAATACAATAATGCAACAAAATTTGAGGGCCTTACACAACCAGTCTTCAGAGTCCAATAAACTTTACTTTTTCTTTAGTACTATAGAATTGAGATGTTATTATGTTTATTTTTCTACTTCTCTTATGGACAGTAAAGAGGAGTATTGTTTTTTAAAGCTTCCACTATGACAATGTCAGATGTATAAAAATATAAGTTTTATTTCTTAAGTTCGTTTTTCTGTCATATCCAATAAATGGACATTTATTAGGATGTGACAGATTTCCCCTTCAAAGCATTTTGAACCTCTCAAGTTGGGAGGGTTGGAGGTTGTTAAGAAGGTCCACTAGCTGGGACAAATCGATGGAGGCAGAGGTATTTCTAGTGACATGCCTCGGAGAGTGATGGGGAGACTCAATCTGATTAGAATCCACCGCATGGACTTGCAGATTGGATTGATCATTATATGGTTCATTTGGGAGTTGTGCATATTGTTGAATAGAATCATAACTTTCATCATACACTTCATCATGGTAATCCATATCTTCGTATTTAGCCATTCCAATTGATTTGCCTGAACGTAGCTATAGACACCCGATTCTGGCTTACGAGTCGAACCATATTTCTTATTTGTCACTCACCTTGAACCCATTGATTAGCCATGTTTTGAGCCCATTTAAGCCCAAATCTTAGCTTATCTCATCCAATTATCACTTCAAGAGTCCTTGTCTTAGGGTTTTAGCCTTCAGACCTTAACGCGATGGCCTTGGGGGTCGCGTTCATGTCAATTGATCGATTACATCCCTAAATAATCAATTATATTTCCTACATAATCGATTATAATCCTAATATGATTGGTTATCCTTAACGCGACAGGTTGTGGCGTCACGTTAGCATCATGGTTGCGTCCACTCTGGCCGTGGCGACAACCCATACATATCCATTCACGTACCTTCAGTGTCGCGACCACCTTGGCCATCGCGACAATCCATGTCGCATCTCTACAATCCGTCGTGACATCGTTCTGCATGCGCTGGCTCTGCAACCACCTCCTCTCTATCCACCTTGGGGTCTATCTTCATCTCCAACACCCTTGGAACAACCCCAACCGCAGTTTGAGGATCCATCTCACCTTGGAACCCTCCTAGGACTCTTCCTATGCGATTTACTTGCCTTTTTCACCATTTTCATGGGCCATCATCACTTAAGGATAGGATACTTTCTCTCCTCTCTATATAAGTGACCCCTCTCCTTCAGAGCGAGGAGAGGACCAAAAAGCTACCACAAAGTGCTGTCAAAATCTCACCAGAGCTCTCCCTTAGCTCGTAGCTCTCCCATTTCCTCCCATTTTCCCATTATTCTCTTCACCAAGACACACTCTTTCTTTATGCATGGAGCTTGGTAGCTAAGAGAGTGACATCCACGACCTTCAGAGGCTACTGCACGACCCAACGAGCATCTCTTTCAGCCAGGGAGTCACCCCTTTGGGGCCTTTCTTCCTTCCCTCCTCAATTTTTTTTCAAGCACGTTGTGATTTTATTTTTAAATAGTAGCATATCTCCATTCCTACATTTTTCTACAACCCAAGGGGTTTCCAAACACCCCCCAAGTTCGTTCCTCCATGCTTCCCTTCTTTCTTTTCAATTTGAGTAGAAACTTCACTTAAATATGGTCTAACAGGGTTTCTTTCTTTTATTTCGTTGTTTTGGCAGGTTCTACAACAAGAGCAAACGAGGGGCTCTCATCCTTTAGCCGTCCTCCGGACGGGAAGGAGGTCCCCCCATCGATCTCCCACACTACTGAGAAGGCATCAAGGTCCCCCATCATGACATCAAGAACGTAACTGGTCGGGGCGTCGTGCCAACCTTAGGTTCGCGACGGGTCTTCCCATCGCGACACCAGTAAGTGGCCCTTCTCACCTCCTTTTCCAAGCACGTTAGCCTTTGACCTTCATTTACATCTTAGGGCAACATGTTAGGTGGCGCCAGACAATGAAGAAACTATAATTCATCCAAAAATCTATCCAACTCCAAAATTCGTTGCTGAACAAAATCCTAATATTAAAATAAATAAAAATAAAAACTACAAGCCAACTAGAACAATGAATGATATTCCCTGCTGTACACAATGTAATAAATTAGGAAACATGAAAATAACATGTACAACCAAACACCTAAATGGATTCCCAAAATGAACCGTAAAGAAACTAACCAATCAAGACCCAAAAGAACTTGGATACCTAAATCTCATTGATTGATTGCAAGGAAGCCTTAGAGCATCAAAGTGGTACCTTGACAGTGGGTGCTCAAGGCATATCACAGGTAACAAGAAATTATTCTCTCATATCAAAGATGAAGAAGGCACAGTTATCTATGTCGATAATGGAAAAGGGTCAGTAATTGAATGTGGATCTATTGGAAGTCAAGATAGAATCCTCATGGAAGATGTTCTGTGTGTCAAAGGACTCAAGCACAACTTCATAAGCATTAGTCAATTATGTGACAAGGGTCACCAAATCAAGTTTCAAGAATCCAAGTGTCTGATAATCAAAGGTGATGCAATTGTTTTCGAAGCCAGTAGAGAAAAGAACTTATATGTACTCCATCTAGAGGTACTCAAAGATCAAGATGTTTGTCTAGCAGCAAGCAAAGATCAGAATGCAGAATTATGGCACAGAAGGTTAGGTCACTGCAGTTTGGATGGAATAAGAAAGCTTATCAAACATGATCTAGTAGAGGGACTGCCAAAGATGAACACGAGATTAGATAGCATTTGTGAACCTTATGCAAAAGGTAAGCATGCAAAATCCTCCTTCAAATCAAAGACAGTGGTCACCACTTCCAAACTGCTAGAGCTATTACACATGGATCTGTTTGGACCAATGAGAACCACCAGCCTGGGAGGAAAGAACTTTAGATTTGTAATAGTTGATGATTTTTCAAGATTCACATGGGTATCATTTTTGGAGCATAAAGATGACACATTTGAAAGCCTTATGAAGTTCAGTAAAGTAGTCTAAAAGGATAAGAAGTTCAGCATAATTAGCATTCGCTCAGATCATGGAGGAGAGTTCCAAAACGACAAATTGCAGAATTCTGTAATGATCAAGGTATAGAACATAATTTCTCAGCACCTAGAACTCCACAGCAAAATGGAGTAGCTGAGAGGAAGAACAGAACTTTGTTGGATATGGCTAGGACCATGCTTTCAGAATACAACCTTCCTAGATATTTCTGGGCAGAGGTAGTAAATACAGCATGTTACATCATAAATAGAGTTATGATCAAGCCAATCCTGAAGAAGGCTGCATATGAGCTTTGCAAGCAAAGGAAGCCAAGGATCAGCCACTTCAGAATATTTGGATGTCCATACTTCATTCACAACAATTGTAAGAGAGATTTAGGTAAGTTGGATTCCAAATCTGATGAAGGAATCTTCATGGGGTACACTTCTAAACCTAAATGTTATAGAGTTTTTAATAAAAGAAGTTTATTGATTGAACAAATTGTCCATATTATTTTTGATGAATCTAACCCTTCCTTGAGAAAGGAAACTGTAAGTGATGATGAAGACACAGATAAACTTACCAAGAAGCTCAAAGAATCTACCATCAAGGATAGTGAAGATCCACTATTGGAGGAACTGCAATAGAAAGAAATCATTCATGATGATCTTCCAAAGGAATGGAGATACAAGAAGGATCACCCAAAAGACAACAACATTGGAGATCCATCAGTCGGTGTAAGAGCAAGAGGTAATGTCATTCCTTGCAATTACTTAGCATTTGTATCTCAAATAGATCCTAAGACAGTCAATGAAGCACTGTCTGATGAATCATGGATTCTAGCCATGCAAGATGAACTTAATCAGTTCAGAAGAAATCAAGTTTGGTCCCTTGTTTCGAGACCATCAGATCATCCTGTGATTGGTACCAAATGGGTGTTCAGGAACAAATTGGATGAAGTTGGTGTTATCACCAGAAACAAGGCTAGACTAGTTGCTCAAGGCTATTTCCAGGAGGAAGGCATAGATTTCGATGAAACCTATACACCAGTGGCTAGACTAGAGGCTATTAGAATTTTACTTGCTTATGCATGTGCACTGGATTTAAAACTTTTTCAAATGGATGTTAAGTCTGTATTTTTAAATGGTTATATAAACGAGGATGTTTATGTGGAATAGCCTCCTAGTTTTGATGATTTAGATTTTCCAAATCATGTTTTTAAATTGCATAAAGCATTATATGGTTTAAAACAAGCACCTAGAGCATGGTATGAAAGACTTAGTGCATTCTTATTAAATCATGGATTTATTAGAGGACAGGTAGATAGCACACTCTTTATTAAATCAAAAGCCAAGAATATATTACTTGTGCAAATTTATGTAGATGATATTATATTTGGATCTACTAATGAATCTTTGTGCAAGTATTTTGAGGAGCTTATGCAGGGAGAATTTGAAATGAGCATGATGGGAGAGCTCAACTATTTTCTTGGATTACAAATTAAGTAAGGCAAAGAAGGTACACACATTTGTCAAGCAAAATACACCAAAGAATTACTGAAGAAATTTGGATTCGATAATGCTAAACCACTGTCAACTCCAATGAGCACATCCACCAGGTTAGACAGTGATAAGGAAGGTAAGAAAGTAGACTAAAAACTTTATAGAGGTATGATAGGGTCATTACTTTACTTGACCGCTAGTAGACCAGATATTTTATTTAGTGTATGCATGTGTGCAAGATACCAGTCCGATCCTAAAGAATCCCATCTAATATCTGTTAAAAGAATTTTTAGATATTTAGCTAAATCTCATGACCTAGGTTTATGGTATCCAAAATCATGTGAAACTAGTTTAGTTAGATATTCTGATGTTGACTATGCTAGATGCAAAGTAGATAGAAAGAGCACCAGTGGTGGTTGTCAATTTCTTACAGGATGCTTGATTTTGTGGTCCTCAAAGAAGTAAAATTCAATAGCACTGTCAACAGCTGAAGCTGAATACGTAGCTGCTGTGAGTTGTTGCACTCAACTCCTATAGATAAAACAACAGCTTGAGGACTATGGACTGCACATCAAGACTATCCCATTGTTGTGCGACAATACAAGTGCGATAAATCTCATGAAATATCCAGTACAACACTCCAGGACGAAACATATAGAGGTCAGATATTATTTTATTAGAGATCATGTAGCTAATGGTAAAATAAATATCTCTTTCATAGATACTCTGAATCAATTAGTAGATATCTTTACAAAGGCCTTACCTGAAGAGAGATTTACGTCTCTTAGAAGGGAACTAGGCATGTGTAATTTGTAACAGATACGTCTGCATGAAACTGAAATAATAAATTTCAAAATAACACTTACTCTTCCCACTAAAATTTAAGCAAATCCTTTATTGCTTGCATCATAAATTGCTACGACGTTTCAGTTTAATTCTTTATTATTTACGTTATCTTCTCTTTTGTCGTTATCCACATTTATTACTCTGCCATTTCAAAAAGACAAATTCATGACCTACCGTTAAGTCCGTAAGTCATGCCTCATCGATTTCCGCTCTCTCTCTCTCCCTTATCTCTTTCGATTTGCCTGGTACGATAAAACCTCATCGATTCCAGAATCCCCTTAGTGCGATTTCGAAGAACTTCTCTATTCTCGATAAAATTTCTTGAGGGCTTCTGTTCCTTTCTTCCCCACAATCCTCCAGAAACTCTCCCTGTTCAAATCCATGGCCGCTTCTAGGAGTTCCAGCAGCGTAGGTGGTTGCAGCATTGCCTTCCTCACCGTGGATCAGCAGGAACGGTTTGCGGCTGTCAAGATCAAGCTATGTGGGAATAAGGCAGTGGACATTGAAGATCTTGAGAAGCATGGGATGCACAATATTGTGGAAGCTATTCAGAGGATGAAGTGGTCGAGGCTAGTTAAAGTTTCTGAGCCGAGCTACCCAGACCAAGCCAAGGCATTCTACACCTGCCTGAAGACAGAAGAAGATGGGTCCCTCTCCTCCTTAGTTAAAGGTACCCCCATTCATATCACCTATGATCTTTTGGAGAGGCTATTTGGTGTGTCTACAGTCAGTCGCAGTGTGGTAGACACTGTTGATATTCATGCTAAGGGGTTAGGAATTATCAGAACATAGTACAAATTGAAAGATGGAAAGATTAATATCAACCAGCTGAATGCGTTCAACAGAATTCTTCATTTTATAGTCTGCCAGATATTAGTTCCAAGGAGCGCCACCTTCTCAACCTATCCAAAAGGAGATTCAGACATGATGTTTTGGGCCATCCAGAATCAGGATATCAATATGGCTCAAGTTATAATTGAGAGGATGAAATTTGCTGCAGAGATGATATGGGACAAAAGAATAAATTGAATGTATCACTTCCTTATGCCCATCTACTGACCAGGATTTTCAAGCACTATGGCATTGACCTGAAGAGAGAAGTAATGGAGAAGATGGGCCAGCCTATTCGGTCTAGGAATTTGAAGAAGAGTGGTTTCTCTCTAGTGGGAAATGTTTGGACCAAGACCTCTGTGGGAGAAGGAGAGGCAATCATTGGAAGAGCTCCTAAAATTCCAATTGTCCAAGAGGAAGAAGCAGAAGTCAGGGTTGAAGAACTTGTTGCAGTTGCAAGAAGGATAGAGGAAATAGCTCCTGAGCATATTGAGCTCGTTGGGCAGTCATCTAGAGTTGAGACCCCCTCAATAGTCATTGCATCTGTTATTGAAGAATCTTTGACCACTGTTGCTCATATTGAGGGGGAGCAAGAAGAGACTCATGAAGAAATCATCCCAAATATTCCTGCTGAAGATGTTAATCTGGAAGAAAGTTAGGAAACAGTTATTCCAGAAGTTGTAGCTCCAGGCCACAGTGAAGACTTGCAAATGGAAGATGCTCCATTTCAGGGGGAGCCTGAAACTCAAAAGGAAGCAGAAATTCAGGGGGAACCCACAGTAAGTGCCCTTGCTGATAATTATCAAGAAGGTCTAGTGGAGAGCACCTTTGATGGTGATGATAGTGATGATGTGGGGCATGTTGGAGGCTCAGCAGTTAAAGGTAAAGGTGTTGCCCCTTCAGTTCCCCTGCTCACCAGGAAGGCACACCAAAGTTCAAAGAATAGAAAAAATTATGTACGCTTGAAGCCAATCATTAACAGATTAAATGTGCATGGGGAGATTTGTGCTCGGTGCAATCAGAAATAACATCCATCTTTATTAGATAGTGCACTGGAGCAAAGGCAATTGGAGCAGTGAAAAATGAGCTCCAGGTAAGGAGAGGTGAGTTGGGAAGCTTGAAGCAATTAGTAACAGATCTATCAGACTTTGTGAGGGTGCATGTATCCACTTCTGCCCCTCCTGCTCCCACTCAACCAGTATCAGAAGAGCCTGCAGTTGGGCCATCAGGGCCAGTTGTTGAGGAATCAAGGTCACCAGGGCCAACAATTAAGGAGTTAGGGCCTCCAGGGCCATCTATGGAAAAGTCTAGGCTGACAGGGCCATCAGTTAGAGAGTCAGGGCCAGTGGAGTCAGAGGCAGAACAAGTGAGAATTCAAGAACCTATAGAAGAAGTTGTTGTACCCCCAGAGCCACCTGTTCCTTCTAGTTTTCAGACTCCAGCTTCTTCTTCTGCTCCTCCATCCTTCTCCGCTCCACCAGCACCTGAACCTTCCAAAAATCCAGTTCTAAAGCACATCTCCTCACCTACACCTTTTCCTACTACCTCCTCTTCACCCACATCTTCTCCTGCTATTCCTCCTCCTTCCACAATTGAAGATCCTCCAGCATCATCCTCAGTTGGTCCCTCATCTGCTGGACTATCAGCTGCTCAAGCATCTGTACCTCCTCCTACTACTTCTTTCTCTTCTTTTCATCCACCCACTCCTCCATCCTTCATAACCATCATTCCGGAGGGTGCTCGTGTTCAAGGCCACATCATACAGGACATTAAAGATGAGTTTGAAGAAGCAATTCTTCGCTCAGTCCTGTCTGTGTCCTCCTATGTTCACAGGACTAGATCTTCTAGCCCTGCCCCGAAAAAGAGAAAAGTCTCTAAAGACCTTACTCTCTCTTCTGAACCTCGATTCCCTCCTCTTTGGTTCTTTCTTTCTGTTGAAAATAGAAGGAGATCCCTCTATTGTGAATTCTTATAAAAATGCACATTTGATGCTATTTTTGGCCTCTCTCATCTTAATCTCACCGAACATCTTACTATTATTCTTCCTGTCTCTCCAGCATCCAAATCAGATCAGTCCAAAATCTTCTCCATAGCTGAATCCAAGACTGAAGACCAGTGGGCTCGGGGCCATCAGTCTCTCTACAAGAATTTTGTGCTTGCTCGATTTGACCGGTTTCCACCATTAGACCATCAACTTACCATGTCTGAGTGGTTTGTTATCCACCATAGGAATACTTGGGGTCCCTTCATCCAGAGGGAAATCAAGTTGATCCGGCACTTCCAGATGTTTCAAGACTATAGGTTTATCAACAAAGTACCAGAAATTCAGCTTTGCCAGTTCACGGGAGCCATTGCACTGCTCAGGACTGAAAACCCTGTCAACACTTCCCGTTAGGTAGACTTTGCTACCCTTCAGTTGCCAGAGGTTGTCTTCCTCCCCATAATTTATTCCTTGCTCATGGACTCTGTTGTGGGTCCCTCTATCTTTGAAAGATTTGCTAGAGTAATGGCCAGAATAACATTCCGACAGAGTGCTCCTCTTGCCTTCCACCGATTTCTATTCCGCGAGTATCACAGGGTTTTATCAAGTCTGATGTCCTTGCTCCCCTCCTGTCTAAATGTGAAAGGCTCTCACCATCTGAATGGGAGAAGCATTATCATCAAGCTGCTCAGCAGTTGGACACCTTGAACTCTTCTCTACTCAGATCCGAAAAACCTTCTCTTTCTGTCGAAGAATTCTTAGACCTCAACTGAATCAATTTGGTTCAAGATCCTTTTGCCATTTGGATTGAAAGATACAAAGTCTATGAACCTCTGAAGAGGGAGCTGCGCCAGCACAAGATTTTCTACCCTATATCCATCGACAAATTCCTGCAACATGCTAGTTTTGGCACTACTAGCTTGTACAGATCCTCCTTTGGCAAGGATGAATATGCCAATTTTATTGAAGCTCAGAGGTAACTGCACATCCAGAGGATGCTTCCTGATATGGGGCCTTCCTACACTATGGCTTCGAGTGCTTTTAATACTATTTTGAAGAGCATGAACTCCAGGCTTGGCCCATAATTACTCACCATGCCTCTCTTTTGTCTCTTGACTACTACATTTCTGACCCCCATTAAGTAATGAAATTTCTTCTCCTTGGCTCCATTTATCTTAGTATCTTCCATCCTTGACTCCTTATGTTTCTTTTTGCTTAATGACAAAAAGGGGAAGAAATTATTATGAAAGACATATCCTAAAATTTAAATTTAAATTTTTGCAAAACAAATTTCAATTCTTACACTTTCTATATATGCAATCCTTTTTATGTTTTGTCATCACCAAAAAGGGAGAGATTGATGATCAATCCATCTCCATAAATAAATTATCTTTTATTTTAAGTATTTTTGGTAATTAACAAAACCTTGAAAAAATGTTTTCTAACAACTTTTTTTGAAGTTCACTCATAGGAAATAACTCTAGAAAATTATGTAAGTTATCCTCACTTACTGCTATCTGAACTTCATTGCATATGTTTCTAAGTACACATCGATTTTCTTTATAGAAACAACGATTCGATCACCATAACGATTTGATAAGTTACTTAAATAATGATTTGCTCGAAAACAATGATTTGATCGAAAACAACGATTCGCTTTTACTTAAACAACGATTTGCTCGAAAACAACGATTCGCTTTAAGTTAAACAACGATTTGCTCGAAAACAACGATTCACTTTGACCTAAACAATGATTTGCTCAAAAATAACGATTTGATCGAAACGATTTGATCGAAAACAATGATTCACTTGTACTTAAACAACGATTTGATCGAAACCAACGATTCGCTTGTACTTAAACAATGATTTGATCGAAAACAACGATTCACGTTCATTTAAACAACGATTTGATCACAAACAATGATTTGGTCGCAAACAACGATTTGTCTTCACTTGAATAATGATTTCGGTCTCACAACAATTTCATTATTGAAACAACAATTTCATGATCGATTTCATTCAAATAACAATTTAATGATCGATTTCAGTAAAACAACGATTTCATCTGCTAATCGATTTCTGTTAAGTAATAACTTTGTACAGAACATCGATTTCATTATATTAATATATGGACTATGTTCACATCGACTTGGTTTCAACATGGAATACATTCTCACATGATTATATCATCAATTTGATATCAATATCATTTCTATACAGAATATTTTTTACTTTCAAATAAATTTATATAGCTCTTGAACAGTCTTGCTTTATCTTTTTATTTTCATATGCATATGCTTGAGACTCTGTGGATTTCAAAAAGCCTTCCCGCGCATCTTACTGTATCCTAAGATCATGACCATTTATTATGGTAGTATAATATTTCCACACGATATATCATGCATACTTCATGTGTCACATAAAGACTTGCTTTGTGTGATGTTAGAATAACCTTTCCTTCTTGGTATATCTTCATACTGCATGACTACTAATGTTGACTGACAATTTAGACAAAGAGAAGTTGTCTAGGTGTCAGCATTTATTGTATGCAGGACTTTTGTAGAAATGCACGTCAAAGATGGAGTTGTCAACCTGACAAAAGGATAGAAGATTCAGACAATCTTTCCCTGAAGGTGTAAGGATCAATCCAAGCATTAATGGCTGCAGACTCACCTACTCCATACTTCGGACCAGTCTCTTTAACGTGCATGAAGCTGTGAGACAACAGACATTTCAACGGCTACTACAATGGTCAAAATATTTCGCAGAAGATAAATAGAAGACTGGTGACTCCATGGAAGACTGTTAGATGATTTGAACTCTTGAATCTCCAAAAAGCTTGAAGCTTGAGTCACCTGAAAAGAAACAAGAGCCAGCTCGTCCATTCCAACCTTCAAAAGCTCTTAGCTCTCAGAGATCTCATTCCATTCCTTTTGAGAGCTAGCATAGGTCTGAGAGAGAGAGTTCATTCAAGATTATTTGGTGTCTCTCAGACTTCGCCTCAGATCAAGCATTATCTATAAGCTTGGTCTTGGGGCCCTCATCTTTCAACAAGATCTTTGTGGGCATTCCTCTTCGGGTGTGAAGAGAAGACCTGTTGAATCAGGTGGTGTAATTCCTCATCTGGTTGAGAAGAGAAGGCCAACTGTTGCTGGATGTGTAAGTGTCCATAAGGGGGACTGTAGCATTGTTCAGTGGAAATCCAAGTTGTTACTTGGGGACTGGACGTAGGACTCCTTGGGATAGGAGGTCCGAACCAGGATAAAAATCTCCTGCTATTTGTGTGATTGTTTTTGTGTCTTCATTATCACTAACTCTAACTATCAAATTTAGTGTTTTTTGTCTAGTTTATTTTATTTACAAGAATTTCTCCTAAAAGACCTTTTAAGCAATCCATTCACCCCCCTCTGGGCTTGCTATCTGGGCAACAAATAGAACTTCCTTATTCCGAAGTTGCTTAATCTTTCGGTCGAGGATTTGCATAGGTTTCTCTTCATATGCCAAATTTCTTTGCACCTCCAAATTTTGGTATTCAATAACATGCTCCGAATCATAAACATATTTCCATAACATTGACACATGGAAGATGTCATGTACATTGGACAATTAAGGTGGTAATGCTAATTGATATGTCATTTCCCCAACTCTCCTTAATATCTCAAACGGTCCAATGTATCTTGGACTAAGTTTTTCTTTAATTCCAAATCTCTTGATTCCTCTTCGGGGTGACACTTTAAGAAAACATGATCTCCTTGTTGAAATTCTAGATCTCTTCTTCGTCGATCAGCATAACTTTTATGTTGATCTTGAGCAGCTTTCATTCGATCTTGTACCAACTTTATAATCTCCGTAGTTTCTTGTATCATTTCATGTCCAAGGATGTGTGTTTCCTTCAATTCAATCCAACATAGTGGGGATGTGCACTGTCTGCCATACAAAGCTTCAAATGGTGCAATTTGAATTGTAGACTGATAGCTGTTGTTATAAGCAAATTCTATGATAGCTAGATGATTACTCCAGTCATTTCCAAATTCTAAAACACAGGCATGACACATACCCTCAATAATTTGATTTACCCGTTCTGTCTATCCATCGGTTTAAGGATGAAATGCCGTACTAAACTTCAATTTAGTTCCCAGTGCATCTTGTAGTTCTCTCCAAAAGTGTGAAGTGAATCTTGCATCTCTGTGAGAAATGATATCCTTTGGAATTCCATGTAGCCAAATAATTTCTTTTAAGTACAAGGCCGCTAATATATTGACCGACCATTTTTTCTTAATAGCCAAAAAATGAGCTGACTTAGTAAGTCGATCAATTATTACCCATATTGCATCACATCCATTACGTGTTTTGGGTAATCCCACAATAAAATCCCACTATCCCATTTCCATTTTGGTATCTCAAGGGGTTTTAATTTGCCTGCTGGTTTCTGATGTTCAACCTTGACTTTCTGACATGTTAAACATCTAGCAATAAAATCCACAATATCTTTCTTCATGTTACACCACTAGAAATTTTTCTTTAAATATTGGTACATTTTGACAGCTCCTGGATGGATGGTATAATGTGCCCGATGAGTTTCCTCTAATATTTGTTTCTTGGTTTCTGAATTATCTGGTATGCACAATCTATTTCGTAACCGAATATTTCCATGAGAGTCTTCATTAAAGTCAGGTCTGGAATTCAATTTTTCTCTAATTTCTACCAATGTGGGGTCATTGTCTTGTTGTTCACCAATTTGCCTTAATAGTTTAGATTGCACTTTCAGGTTATCAATCATAACCTTATCTTCTTGTGGTTCAACTTTCAAATTCAATGTGGAGAATTCTTCCAAAAGCTTCCATTCTTTGACTTGCAGATGAAATATTTCAGCCACGGGGTTGCTACTGAGAGCATCAGCTACGGTATTGCCTTTTCTGGGATGGTACTCAATCTTAAAATCATAATCCTTGATATATTCTACCCATCTTCTTTGTCTCATGTTCAATTCTTTTTGTGAAATAAATATTTCAAACTTTTATGATCGGAGTACACTATGAATTTAGTATCATACAAATAGTGTCTCCAGAGCTTTAGAGCAAAAATTACCGCTGCTAGTTCCAAATCATGTACTCGGTAATTTTTCTCATGGTTCTTTAATTGCCTAGATGCATAAGTAATAACTTTTCCTTCTTGCATTAATACACATCCTAATCCGATATTTGATACATCGATATAAACTTCAAATGTTTTACCCTCTACTGGTAAAGCCATAACTAGTGCGGATGATAAAAATTTCTTCAACCTTTGAAATGCATATTCACAACTCTCATTCCATTCAAATCTAGTTCCCTTTCGAGTCAATTGTGTGAGAGGTGAAGCAATTCTGGAGAAATCTTTGACAAATCGCCGGTAATAGCTGGCCATACCTAGAAAACTTCTAATTTCAGTAATGTTCTTAGGTTGTTCCCACCTCTGAATAGCTTCAACTTTAGAGGAATCTACTGACAATCCCTCTCTAGAGATGACGTGTCCTAAGAACGTTACTTGTTCCAACCAGAACTCACATTTACTAAACTTTGCATACAACTTATGGTCCAGTAACAGTTGTAAAGTGACATGTAAATGTGCTTCATGTTCCTCCATACTCTTAGAATAAATCAATATATCATCAATGAATACAACCATAAACTGATCCAAATATGATCTGAATACATCATTCATCAATCGCATGAAAGCAGTAGGTGCATTGGTTAATCCAAACGCCATCACTACAAATTCGTAATGCCCATACCTACTTTGAAAAGCTGTCTTGTGAATATCCTCTTCCTAAGTTCTCAATTGATGATACCCAGATCTAAGATCAATCTTTGAAAAATATATGGCTCCAGACAATTGATAAAATATATCATCAATCCCAGGGAGTGGGTATTTATTTTTAATTGTTAACTGGTTCAATTGTATATAATCTATGCATAATCGCATAGTCCCATCCTTCTTCTTAACAAACAGTATTGGATCACCCCAAGGTGATGTACTGGGTCTAATAAATCTCTTTTCCATGAGTTCCATCAATTGTCTTTTTAATTCTTTCAATTCTTCCACTGACATTCGATAAGGTGTTCTTGAAAGTGGTGTGGCTCCTAGAATCAGTTCAATTGAGAAACTTACTTCTCTACTAGGTGGTAATCCAGGTAATTCCTCAGGAAATACATCAGGAAAATCTTTTACTACCAGAATATCTTTCAACCCTATAGTATTCTGGTTCATTATTGTCATGGATGCCAAATATCCTTGACACCCTTTTTGTACCAACTTGCATGCTTTAACTGTTGAAATTATGGGTATACTTCTTACACGAGGTTTATCAAATGTCATGGAGAAAATCTCTTTACCCAGAAAAGTTACTTGCCTTAATTGACAATCCAAATTTGCATGGTGTTTAGATAGCCAATCTACCCCAAGGATTACATCATAATCCCACATCTCAAGGCATATCAAATCACCCAGAAAATTATGTTCTTCAACTAGAATTTGACTGGTAGGGTAATATTCTTTGAGTTTCTTACCCTCACTAAGAGGGGTAGCCACCTCTAATTGTACAGGTAGTGAAACCGATTGTATTCCTAAAGATTTAGCAAACTCTTGACTGATAAAGGAATGAGTAGCTCTTGAATCAAATAATACATACGCTTCAATAAGTTCGCCTTCTAGTGGAGATTCTGGTTCCACCTTTTGAATAGCTTGCAAACGCCCTTGTTTGGCTCAAGGATTTGAGTTGTTGGTGCATTCTTCATCATGGGACATTCAGGAGTCTGATGTTGATTGCTTCCACATTGGAGGCAAACACCCAACCTACGCCAACAATTCTCGGTTTTATGTCCATTGAGATGACAATGATGATAAATATCCTTATTCCCAACTGGAGATTTTCCTATTTTCTTGGTGTACTGCTGTACTTTAGGGGCATTTCCCATCTCATACTTCCTTTTGCAATCAGTGGTAGAAGAGCTTTCACCAGACTTCCCTCTAATCTTTTCCACAGTTTCATTTGTAGCTTCTAAAGCCAAGGCCCTCTTGACCATTTCAGAATATGTTGTAATTAAATGAGGCATTAGCTGAGTAATGAAGTTTGGACATAAACCATTCATAAAACCTTTCGCCTTCAATTTTTCTGTGGCTACTAGATGAGGAGCGTATTTAGATAGTCGAGCAAACTGTGCCTCATATTCCGACACCGTCATTTTGAGTTGCTTCAGATTGGCAAACTCATTAGCCTTCTTCTCCTGAATCACTTCAAAGAAATATTGCTCATTAAACATTTCAACAAATTCCTCCCAACCTACCTGATTTGGATCCTCTAGAGTAGACTCTACAGTCCCCCACCATGCTCGGGCATCACGGTCCAATTGAAAGGTTGCCAAATGTATCTTATCCTCTTCTGCACATCAGATTGCCCTAAAAATTCTTTCAATATCCTTTAACTAATTTTCAGCCTCATCGGGATCCGTGTTACCCATAAATCTTAGAGGATCTAGACTTTGGAAATCTTTAAAGAAATTTTTTCCATTATGAGTGTTCTTCTTAGCCATTGTTCTCATCACTCGTGTCAAGTCATGCATGGTGCTTTCCATCTTCTTCTAGTTTGCATCGCCTCCTTCCATATCTATTTTAAGGAAATATATGAGACATCCAACAATTCATACATTAATATCATCACCCAAACCAATACACACATTCATCACATACAAAATTTCTATCATCATATAACATACATACTTTTCATTAACAAGCCAAAAATATTTACATCACCATCAACATTCTTATCCTAATAAGCTGAAAATATTTACATCACCACCAACATCCTTATCCTAATAAGCCGAAAATATTTACAACGCCATCATCATCCTTAACCTCTCATTACACATATACATGAAGAGTCATATATACAACCCACTATTAACAAAAGGAGAGGTTAACAAAAGTAAGTTTCTAATTTCCTAGCTTGCTTCAGGTTTGTGTGGCAGATTCCACAGACGGCTACTGATCACCCCCAGGCCCATGATACAGCTCTCTTACTGCATCAGACAGCACCTCCCAATATCCTTCAATCTGATGGAGCAACATATCTTGTCCTAACTTCAGACTATTCAGATTGCACATTTTTTGAGTCATAGTCTCCAAGGAAGCATGAGGATTTCTTGCCAGAAATGCACCAGCGGTTCGCCTCAACACTTCCTTCTTTATTTGCACATGTGCTTCCCTCTGGGCCTGAGCATACAACTCCACATCTTGTCAGAGTAATTCCATTGCAGACACTAGTCATTCTTGAGCATTCATATCCATTCTGTAGCAAACAACAAGTTAAATATAGTACACATACAGAAATTTTCTATTACCTTCGTAACTAATCCCAGATTTCTACCCCAACTCATTGATCATTCCCTAGGTTTACGGAACCTAAGGCTCTAATATCAAATATTCTGTCACGTCCTAATAAATAATTATTTATTGGGAAATGACAGAAAACAGACTTAAGAGACAGAACTTAGATTATATAAACATTTGTCATTAGTATAGCAGAAGCTTTACATACAAACCACTCCTCATTACAATTCACAGGAGGAGTGAGTAAAAAGAAACAAAATAACTTTTCTATCTATACTATAATCCTAAAAAGGTAATCTACGGAATTCAAATGATGGGTTGTCCCGCTCAGCATACCCCCTGAAAAAGTAGGATTTAATGAGAAATTGTGCCCATAGGATTCACCCTTCTAATAAAAAGGATTAAGATAACCAAAGAGTTGGGCAAGAAACTTAATTGGTAGCAATGCTGAATATCAAAATGATTGTATAACCATGCCAATTAGATAACAATTGTAAAAAAATAAATACTGAGTTAAACTTGCACAGAAAGGAAATCAAGATAATAATCACATTCTGGTTCAAGTACATGATCAACTCATGATAGAATAAGATGATGACCATTCAAGCAAGTATGATGCAATGTCAAACATCCAATAGATCCATTATCGTTCTGCACAACCAGTAAACGTGTAACGACCCTTCTTATACCGGTACGATTATACCAATCCACGTCGGTACAAAGGGCGTCGTCACAGTGGGACATTTACCCAAGACTAAACAATAGATTGAGATGTACATAAATATCAAAAGAGAACAGCGGAAATAATAAATATTCTCATTCCATCATCATCACATAATCCACAGTCTATATAGCAAGAAGAGAAATAATAATGTCAATATTATTACATGCCCGAATGAAATACATTGTCAATATGAAATATACAATTGCATTGTTTAGATACTAATGAAAGGAAAGTACAACTACGTAACACTCCACAACGTAGCTACTCCTCTCGCTCGGAGTCGCTCCTCCCTATGTCTTCCTCAAGAACGGGGACACCTGCCTCCCTTGTACGCCAAAGCAAGTATGAGTCTTCTAAAAGACCTAGTAAGCAATCCAAAGATACACCCTTACACATATCACATACACATGCTTTCTTTTAACAATAAGGAAGATTACATGGTACATGCTTAGAACAATTTACAATAACCATAAAAACCTACACATACTTTCTACACATAACATGTAACATGATTCATAGTTTATACTTTATTCATATCATTGCACAATTCTACAATTTTAGAATATGGAAATATGCACAAAGTAAATAACACACCTAGCATGATATATAAATAAATCCTACTGGGCACAACATATCTTATTAGAAGGGTGAATCCTACTGGGCACAACATATCTTATTAGAAGGGTGAATCCTACTGGTCCCGCTCAAATAAATCATATTTTCATATAAATAAATCACATTTACTCAAGCTCACATCTTTTCACATGTTAACACATTCACATTACACTATCACATGCTCATTTTTCACATTTGCACAATTCACATATTCACATTCACATATTCACACTTTTTACACTTAATTGCCGTGACACATAGTCCAAACCACCATAAGAAGGACACACATCTCATACACATACCTGTCACCTAGGCAACACAGTGACGAATCTTGGTTAATTGCGCAGAACCGGGAGAAGCCCTCTCCACCCTAACCAGTGGTACTTGTCCACCTTCAGGATTTCATCCTAATGCCCATAGGATATCACAACACATTGAGCCTTCCCATAGGGACTTTACTACAGTACAGCTCCATAGCCCTCTATGGTAGCAGTGTCAATATCAGCACAATTACACATTATCACTTTATCACATTCACTTACATTATTCACATGCACTATTTAACACATTTACACACACTTTTGAATAATTACACATGTTTCAGTTTATAGAACATGATGTTACTGTTCACAGTGATAATTAACTCATAACAAAGTCCTAATCATGCTGCTAATCACTGAACGCCACATGATTAAACTCAACATGCTCATCATGGTCCATTGCCGTTGTTAAATCAATGACAATACCTACTATTGTCAAATCAGTATGAAATTTTTATCACCGGATTCACACAGGTTATATATCATATACCAAAATTTTCAGAAGAGGAAAAATCCATAGCCCTGACAAATTGTAGGACCTAAAGGACATTTGCAGGGATGAAATCCCATGATTACTTGCCTTCGAAAAATTGTCGAATGGTTTAATTTAGTCGTTGAAGCTCTCCTTAGCCAAGCCAAGAAGAGACACAATCTCCTCCTAGATCCGGTCTTCACGCCTTCACACGGGAGTCTTCAGAGTCGGGGAAGCTTCCTCAATGTCAAGAGCTCCTTCCAGTCGATGTAGATCACCGGAAGAACTCCTCTCATGCCGGATCAAGCTTGCACAAGAATCAGTTCTTCTCACCCAAAAACCCTAGGTTTTCTTTTGGCGAAAAGACTTAACTCGGCCAAGACTAGGTGATTTTATAGAGCTAAGTGGGTTGGGTACACGTAGATTAGGTTTCCTACCATTAGAGGGCAGTTTCTTAATCTAGAATGCAAGAAACGCAGTTGTTTCCATATTTGGAATCGCAGTAAAAACGGAGAAGTAAATGGCCATTTCACTGCCGTTAATAGGAAATAAACGTCCATCGATCTGGACGTTCACTTTGAGTCAACGGCACACTAGTTTCCGTCAACCTACCCTCAACGTCAAGGGATATTGACGTTAACTGGCATTTCGGCCAGAACACAGAAACTACATACATTATACACCATATTATTTAAATACCATATGTACAACTAAAATAAAGACAACATGTACATAAATAAACATGTATATATATATATATATACATTTGCACATAAGTAAATAAATAATTATAGAATACACAAAATCAAATATGCGTATCATGACAATGTTCGAATAAAAGAACAAAGATCGAGGGTCTTACAAAACGAATTCGGGTGCTCCTCTCGGGACTAGATCAGCCCTACTTGCACATGCATTTATCTCAATTGAGTCTAAAGACCCAAAGTCATCATCACAAATCATTTCTGTTAAATATTCAAGTATGGTACAGGGGTACTCAAAATCACACATGTAACAAGGTTTAGGGATCAATGCCAATGACTCCAGAAGGTTGTAGCCATGTAGGAAACAATCAAACTTGGGGGTGTTTAAGAACAATCCATAGTTGGATGTGGATGACAATTAAATGATCCCTCTCAGTGGTATGGTAGTTAGAATCCAAGAGAATGATGAAAACAACTTGCTTGGTTAATACCAAAGTGTGTCACCTTGGATTGGACAAGGAGTGGATCTGGCTAACATAAGTGAGTAGTGTATGTCGATAGCCAAAGAGTGGCTATCGACAGCCACTGGTGCATCTAGAACTGGGTTCTGGAATCCAACCCATAGCTGTCAACAGGCTAAAGGTAGCTGTCGACAGATGGATGTCATATGTCGACAAGTGAATTATATCTGTCGACATCTACTGGTGGTTCTGAATTTTTGGGTTCTGGAAGCATGATCCCTGTCGACAGATGGGTTATAACTGTCGACAGTCGCAAGTTGTTCTTCAAGAAATGGTTTAACACTACCTCAGGAGGCTCTTCTAAGTGTTCCTATGATCCTATGTATGATTAACAACACCTAATGGATCTTATTTACATTTCTAAACACCACTTATATGAAGGAAAGAAATAGAACAATAGGAGTACAATCTTTACAACATGGGTGGCATGAAAACTTATGAAAGGATGATTATCGTATATACAACTCTTCTAAGAAATTTTCTTTCCTTGCATCTAGTAAGAAGTTCTTCACAAGTATGCTTGGGTAAGACATGAGCATTAGCTAAAGCATGATTACAATGGATAAGAAAAACATTCCTACGAATTTTTACAGAACCCAAGTCAAGGTATGAACGTGGTAAACACTTCAACACAAAGTTCTTAACAAGAGAAGGAGACAAGAAGGAGAGAATCCTACTTGACTTAGGAAAGATGAAGGTTCTTCTCCTCTCCTCAACGAAGGAACCAGCCGTAGCAGCAGGAAGAAGGAAGTAGGAAAGATTGCAGAAGTAGCAGCTATGGCAGGTGCAGTAGTAGGAGTAGTAGCAACAGCAGAAGCAGCAGCAGCAGCAGCAACTATGCCAAGAGCAGCAGCAGCAGCAGAAGCAGTAGCAGCAGCAATAGAGAGGTTGAGCAAGTGAGTGAAAACTCCTCAGGACGGTTAAGGGAGAGTTTTTATAACTGTCCGGGTCTCATGCACGTATGGCATGTAGCCATACATGTGTAGCCGTAAAAACCTATCTTTCCATCACAAGGCCACGTTTTACCATGGGGTTTTACCCCACTCACACGTAGTAAGCTACGTGTAAGCTATTTACCCAAGGTGAGATGGGTCTTACGTAGCCAAAGCTACCTAAGCCATTATTCCAAAACATGGTTGACGTAAATAGAAGTTAATTCAGATGGCCCATTTGTCCCTACATTTTTTGTATCCAAATGATGTCCAATCAAGTTGAAATTTCAAACATAATCTAATTGAAAAGTTCTACAAATTATGGTGATTTTAGTTTAATTTTTGGAATTAATCTTTCACCCAACAAAAATTTCCCGAAAAAATCATTATGTCGATTTAATCTTGATATCTGTGCGTCAATAATTCTGGATATTTATATTTCTAACATCAGCACATTTTTCTAGAAATTATGATGTTTTCAGATTTCAATTCCGTTACCGAATTCCGATGTCTCCCTATCGGAGTGCACACCTCTAAAGACGATACTGGAATTATATTTATTATCATAAAATAATCCTAAATTAAAGATAATTACATCTCAGGAAAATGATTGTGTTTAATAATAAAAAATCATCACATATACCTAAATTTTCAATAAATATAGTTTTGGGGTGTTACAAGCTATAACTCCTCCTACCTCAGATGGCCTTGATGGCCCAGCTGTTTCTGCTTCTAGCTCAGATGGCCCTGCAACTGACTCAACTGGCACTGACAGGTCTGGCTGTTCTATTTGAGGAGGCCCTGATGGCCCTGCAGCAGCTTCTGGTACAAATTCAGATGTAGCAGGAGAGGCTTGAGCTGAGGAGGGAGCTGTAGAAAAGTGCTCCTTCACAAACTTTGCAGGATCAGATACCAAGCTCTTTAAGCTCCCCAACTCACTGTGCATATCATGGAGCTCAGATTTAACTTCACCGAGAGCTTTAGCTTGAGAGCTCTGACTGAGAAAAATTGATGTTACCTCAGACTAGAGAGAGCACAGAAGTTCTCCTTGAGCATTTAACCGAGTAACCACCGGGTCCAGATGAACATAGAGCTTCTTCTTCCTGGATTTATTATGTGCCTTTCTAGTGAGCAATGGAATACTGCTGGCAACACCTATTCCTTTTCCTCCAGAACCAGCAGCTAGCTCATCATGCATTGCTGTAAATGTGGTGTGCTGGTGAGCACAATCATCATCATCATCCTCAGAGGCATCTTCCACTAAGCCTTCTTGATATGGATCTACATGAATATTAGCAGCAGCCCCCCCCCCCCCCCCCCCCCTGAGTAGCAGGCTCCCCCTGAGCAGGAGCATCTGCCATAAGAATTTCTTCAGATTGGCCTGGTGCCACAGCATATGGAATATCTTCTACATGACCTCCTTCAACAGCAGCTTTTGCAACTGGAGCACTTAGAGAATCTTCAATAGTAGTATCTTCATGCTCCCCCTCAACAAGAGGCTCAATGATAGGAGAAGGTACATCACCTTCAGCTGATTGCCCAAAGCGCTCAATATGCTCAGGAGCAATGTCTGCAATCCTCCGTTCAGCAAGCTCATCATTTCTAATAATATTTTAATTTTCTTGAACAGAAGGGACTTTAGAGGTATCCCCAATAATGGCTTCCCCTTCAGCCACAGAAGTCTTAGTCCAAACATTTCCTACCAATGAAAAGCCACTTTTCTTCAGATTCCTGGTGCGAATTGGCTGACCCATCTTCTCCATCAGTTCACCTTCCAACTCAATTTCAAAATGCCTGAAGATCCTAGTAAGCAACTGAGCATAGGGAAAAGATACTGCCAACTTGTTCTTCTTATCCCAAATGACCTCAGTAGCAGACTTCATCTTCTCAACTATAATCGGTGCCATATTGACATCCTGTTTCTGTATAGCCCAGAACATAACATCTGCATCTCCTTTTGTACAGGAAGAGAAGGTAGCACTACGAGGTATTAAGATTTGACATACAATGAAATGCAGTACCCTGTTGAATGCATTGAACTGATTGATATATATCTTGCCATCCCTAAGCTTGTACTATGTTCCTATGATTCCAAGTCCTTTGACATGAATGGCTACAAATTTATCAGACTGTGCCCTACCTTAGAGACACCAAACAACCTCTCCAATAGATCAGGAGTGATGCGAATGGGCTTACCTTTGAGGAGGTGAGAGCCCCATCTTCTTCAGACTTCAGACAGGTGTAGAATGCTTTGGCCAAATGTGGATAACTGGGTTCGGAAACTGTACATACCGCTATCTACTTCATCCTCTGAAGGGCTTCAATCACATTGTGCATCTCGTGCTTCTCCAAGTCATCCAAATCCACTGCCTTGTTTCCACAAATCTTGATCTTCATAGCCTGGAATCTCTCAAGTTGTTCTGCCGTAAGGAAGGTGGCAATGTAGCCACCCACACTGCTGGAACTCCCAAAAGCGGCCATGGAAGTTTTCAAAGAAGGGCTCTGGAGGATCATGGATGAGAGTAGAGTGAAACCCCTCAAGAAATTTGATAGGGAAGAATCGAATCCTTAGGGAATGGGAAGAAGGATTCTGGAGTCGATGGAGGGTTTTGTAGACCTCGGAGTCGAAAGGGTGAGAGAGAGAGAGAGAGAATCGGTGAGGGATGAGTTCCCTTCGCAACAGAGAGATATAAAGTGACTTTCGAAAAAGGCGATGCAATAAATGTAGAAAACGACAAAATATGTGATGATAGTAGCGCAAAAGCGAATGGATTTACTTAAATAGAGAGGAGAGAGATAAGACTTACTCTGAAATAGATTATTTTATTCCAGTTATATACAGATAAATCTGTTACAAATTGCACATGTCTAATTCCCTTCTTAGAGAGGTAAATCTCTCTTCTGGTAAGGCTTTTGTAAAGATATCTGCCAATTGGTTTGTGTATCTACAAATGAAATATTAATATTACCATTTGCTACATGATCTAGAATGAAATGATATCTAACCTCAATATGCTTTGTCTTCGAGTGCTGCATAGGATTTTTAGTGAGATTTATAACACTGGTGTTGTCACATAGCAATGGAATAGTCTTGATATGTAGTCCATAATCTTCAAGCTGTTGTTTGATCCAAAGGAGTTGAGTGTAACAGCTCCTAGCGGCTACATATTCAACTTCAGCTGTTGATAGAGCTACTGAGTTTTGTTTCTTTGAAGACTATGAAATCAAGCATCCTGCAAGAAATTGACAACAACCACTGGTGCTTTTTCTATCCACTTTGCATCCAGCATAGTCAGCATCTGAATATCCAATCAAACTAGTTTCACAGGTTTTAGGATATCATAGACCTAAGTTATAAGTATAAACTAGATATCTAAAGATTCTTTTTACTGAGATTAGATGAGATTCTTTTGGATCAGATTGATATCTTGCACACATACATTGTAATGACCCTCTTTGTACTGGTACGATTATACCAATCCACGTCGGTACAAAGGGCGTCATTACAGTGGGACATTTACCCAACACTAAACAATAGGTTGATATGTACATGAATAATAAAAGATGATAGCAGAATAAAAGAACAAATCTTATTCCATCATCATCATCATATCCACAGTCTGCACAGCAAGTAAAGAAAATACTAATGTCCACATTAATTACAATTTCAAGTAAAGTACATTGTCCACATGAATTACATAATTCCATTGTTTACATACTAGTGAAAGAAAAGTACAATGAAGTAAAGTCCAACAGAGTGCAGCTACTCCTTGCGCTCGGAGTCGCTCCTCTCAATGTCCTCCTTAGGAATGGAGGTACCTGTCAGACCTGTATGCCGAAGCAAGGATGAGTCTTCTAAAAGATCCAGCAAACAATCTAAGGACACAACCTTTCACATATCATATACACATGCTAGCCTTTTTAAACATTTAGGAATAATCATGGTACATGCTTTAGGTTACTTAACAACTAAATATGAAAACCTATAGCATGTTTTCTACAAAATGTAACCAACATGATTCAAAGGTTCAAAACTTACTTAATTTACTTCACAATTATACACCATTAGAGCATGGAACAATGTACAAGGTAAATAACATACCTAGCATGATATCTAACCATTTTCACATGCAGTTATCACATTTATTTACACATTTAGCTTGCTGTTTTAATGTAAATAAATCACAATTACACATGGTATCACATTTTCACATGCTAACACTTTCATATTACACTATCACATGCTCATATTTCACATTGCACAATTCACATGTTCACATTCACATATTGACACTTTTTACACTACTTGTCATGACACATAGTCCAAACCACCACTAAAAGGAAACACATATTCACATACACATACTTGTCATCTAGGCAACATAGTGGCGAATCTTGGTTAACTGCGCAGAAGTGGGAGAAGCACTCTCCACCCTAACCAGTGGTACTTGTCCACCTCTAGGATTTCATCCTAATGCCCATAGGATATCACACACATTGAACCTTCCCGTAGGGACTTTACTACAGTATGGTTCCACAGCCCTATATGGTAGCAGTGTCACTATCGACACAATTTTCACATTCCACTTTATCACATTGTTTACATGATTCTCATGCACAATTTAACACATTTACATGCATTATATGACAATTGCACATGTTTCAGTTTCTACAACATGATGCTACTGTTCTCATGATAATCAGATCATAACACAATCCTAATCATGTTGCTAATCACTGAATTACGCATAATTAAACTTAATATGCTCAATATGGTCATTTTCCCTTATTAAATCAATAACAGTATCTACTGTCATGAAAATTGAACAAAATTTTTATCACAGGTTCTAAACCAATAACATGCCACATGGTCAATTTTTTAGATTTTTTGGATCTGTAAACTAATTATAATAATTAAAACAGATTCCATGCATATTTATTGACAAATCCAATTACACATGGTACACAGTAAGATAGTCATACCTAATAGTTTCAAATCCTAAAAATAGTCATAATACGAACATGGAAAATTTATGAAACCCTAAATCACAACGGATCTATTTATATAAGATTAATCATGGTCCAATCATGCTTATAGTCCTAATACAAAAATTTTAATAAATAAAAGTAATTACAAAAATTCGACACCTCCTCATGACATGACCTACTGACTGTACCTGACCACATATAAATTTTGTAGCATACATAGGTGCTCAAAAATCTGACAAACACTTCATAAAGATCAAAATAGTCTCATTGCAAACCCTGAAGAACTTGACGGCGCAGAGGTTGCCGTCAACAAGGGTTAACGACACAAGATGTTGCCGCTAACTCTGAATCTTAACGGTAGAAAGCTGGCCATTAAGTTCCTGTCTGCAGAAATGCAGACTGAATGCATAAATCTTGATGAATGGGGGTTCCAGGACACGAGGAAAAATCCCATAAAATCCTAGGACCTAGAGGACATGGGTAGGGATGATATCCCTCAATTACTTGCCTCAGAAAATTTGACAAAGGGGATTAAATTTGCTGAAGATGCTCTCCTCGTCCAAGCCAAGAAGCGCCCAAATCTCCTCCCGAACCGATTTTTGTGTCGATGCAGGTTGCACACCGGAGTCGGGGAAGCCTCACCAAAGTCGAGAGCCTCTCCCAGTCGATGCAGATCGCCAAGAGAACTCTCCAATCGCTGGATTGAAGTTGCCAAAGATCAGTTTCCACATAGAAAGTTCTAGGGTTTCTCAAAGGCCAAGAGACTTAATCCGGTCGAAATTGGGTGTTTATATAAGCTAAGGGGGTCGGGATACGCATTTAGGTTAGAATCCTATTGTTGTAAGGTAGTTTCCAAAACCGGGACCAAAGGAAGCACGACCGTTTCCAGATCTGAAAGCGCAACAATGTCTGGGAAATAAATGGCCATATTGTTGTCGTTTACTGGGAATCAACGTCCATCGATCTGGACGTCGACTCCCCATAAACTTCCACACATGTTGACGTCAATTGGCATTTCGTCTAGAACACAGAAAACAGATAAACATGCATTCACCTTATAATTTACATACTCTATACATCATATTATTTAAATACAATATGTTCATAAATAAACACATATATACATATGTACAACATCATTTGAATACGATATGTACAGAATTAAACATTTACACACACACATATATATATATATATGTATGCACATAACTATATACACAAAAGCAACTAATCATCATATGACAAAATCTAAATAAAAGAACAAAGTTCGAGGGCCTTACACCATCTCCCCCTTAAAGAAACTTCGTCCTCGAATTTAGAACGAACCTAATCAAACAAATGGAGACACTTCTTCTTCATAGCATCCTCAAGCTCCCAAGTAGCTTCTTCTCACGAGAAGTTCTTCCATAGCACCTTCACGGACGCAATGCTCTTGTTCCTGAGGTGCTAAACCTTCCGATCAAGGATAGCTACAGGTTGCTCAACATACGACAAGTCTGGTTGAATCTCCACTGGCTCGTGACTAATCACATGAGATGGATCTCGCACATACCTTCTGAGCATAGATACGTGGAATATAGGATGCACACTCGCTAGCGCTGGGGGTAAGGCTAGCTCATATGCCACGCTGCCCATCCGCCTAAGAATCTCAAATGGACCAATGAATCTAGGACTCAACTTGCTATGTCTACCAAATCTGCTAACACCTCGGGTAGGCGAAACCTTAAGGAATACGTGCTCTCCCACCTCGAACTCCAAATCCTTCCTCCTGTTGTCGATGTAGCTCTTCTGCCTATCCTGCGCCGAAACCAGCCTCTGCCTGATAAGCTGAATCTTATCCGAAGTCTCCTGCACTAACTCCTGACCTATCAACTACCTATCACCTGTCTCCTCCCAGCATAAAGGAGATCTACAGGGCCGCCCATACAAAGCCTCAAACGGAGCCATGCCAATACTTGCATGGAAACTATTGTTGTATGCGAACTCCACGAGAGGCAAATGACGCTCCCAATCACCCTTCCAATCCAACACACATGCTCTCAACATATCCTCGAGTGTCTGGATAGTCCTCTCGGACTGCCCATCTGTCTAGGGATGGAACGTCAAACTAAGCCTAAACTCGGAACCTAAAGCATCCTAAAGACCTTTCCACAACCTCGAAGTAAGCCTCGGGTCTCGATCTGAAATAATCGACTTCGGCACGCCATGTAACCTTACAATGCTACTAACATACAACCTAGCCAAACTCTCCACTGACTGCTTCTTCTTCATAGGCAAGAAATGAGCCGTCTTGGAGAAACAATCTACAATCACCCAAATTGAGTCATTGCCCTTCACTGATCTGGGCAAACCCGTCACAAAATCCATAATGATTGCTTACCACTTCCATACTGGGATCTCCATTTTCTGCATAAGACCAGATGGTCAATGACGCTCGGCCTTCACTTGCTGGCATACTAAACACCTGGATACAAAATCCGCTACATCCTTCTTCATGCCAGATCACTAGAAAGATCTCTTCAAATCCTGGTACATCTTGGTGTTACCTGGATAAATAGAGAACCTCGATCTATGAGCTTCTGCTAGAACATGCTCACGGACATCCACGATATCGGGAACACAAACTCGATGATGAAATCTAATCACACCATCCTCATCTCGAGCAATTCCCGCCTTGCCCACCAACTCCTGGAGTCTAGGGTCAGCTTTTTGTTGCTCAATCACCTCATCTAGAACACTGAACCGAATGAATAACTGAGCCACGAAAGCCTGACATAACTGTGGCTCTAACTCAGTCATCGCACATGCAGCATCCTCCAACATCTTCCAATCCTGCTGAAGCAAAGACCTCTTCCTGCTAAGAGCATCTGCCACGACATTTGCCTTCCCTAGATGATACTGAAGCTCAAAGTCGTAGTCCTTGAGGAATTCAATCCATCTCTTCTGTCGCAGGTTCAACTCCTTCTGAGAAAAGAGGTATCTCAGACTCTTGTGGTCAGTGAACACCTCAAACTTGACACCATAAAGATAGTGTCTCCAGATCTTTAGTGCATGAACCACTACCGCAAGCTCCAAATCATGAGTCGGATAGTTACGCTAATGCTCCTTCAATTGGCGAGAAGCATACGCCACTACCCTACCATGCTGCATCAACACACAGCCAAGACAAATCTGAGATGCATCCGAATAGATAGCAAAACCCTCTACACCACTCGTAAAAATCAACACGGGTGCAGAAGTAAGCTTCGTCTTTAAACTCTCAATGAATCGCCGGTAATAGCCCCCTAAACCAAGAAAACTACAAATCTCCGATGGGGTCCTTAGAATCTCCCAATCTAATACAGCCTGGACCTTCGTCAGATCAACTGCAACTCTAGTACCTGAGATAACATGCCCAAGGAAATGAACCTCGTGCATCCAAAAATCACACTTGCTGAACTTTGCATACAGCTTGTGCTCTCGGAGAACCTACAGAACAACCCTCAAATGATCACGGTGTGTAGCCTCATCAGGGGAATAGACTAGCACATTGTCGATGAACACCACTACAAAGCTATCCAAATAAGGTCTAACCACCCTGTTCATGAGATCCATGAACGCTGCAAGGGTGTTGGTCAGACCAAATGGAAGCACCAAAAACTCATAATGCCTATAACGAGTCCTAAAGGCCATCTTGGACACATCTTCACTCCTAATCCTCAACTGATGATAGCCAGACCGCAGATCAATCTTACAAAATACCGATGCATTATGCAACTGATCAAATAAGTCATCATTCCGCGATAAGGGATACCTGTTCTTCACTGTCACCAGGTTGAGCTTCTTATAATCGATGAACAACCTGAATGAACCATCCTTCTTCTTCATGAATAATATAGGTGCGCCCCATGGTGACACACTAGGGTGAATAAATCCCTTGTCCAGCAAATCCTGCAACTACTTCCTTAACTCCGCTAATTTCGAAGGTGCCATCCGATATGGAGCATTTGAGATAGGAGAGGTGCCTGGAAGCAACTCTATAGTAAAATATATCTCTCTAACCAGTGGCAAACCAGACAAATCATTAGGAAATACGTCTGGAAACTCCTGCACAACATCAATCTCCTCAAGGGTAGGTGACTGATCAGCCTTCGGTACTAATACCACGCTGGCAAGAAAAGTGTCACACCCCTTGTTCACCATTCTCATTGCCTTCATGGCGGAGATCACAAACCTTCCCGCAAAGTTCCTTGGTAATGGATGCGAGAACTCATCCTCACCAGGAATACGGAAAGTAATCTTCTTCCCACGATAATCTACCTAAGCGTAATGCTCTTCAAGCCAATCCAGACCTAGAATTGCATCGTAGTCCTTCATCTTAAGCAAAAAGAAGCACTCATCTAAGCCTCGGTCTTCAATGCACACTGGTAAAGATGGAATACACTTCCTAGTCGATACCGTTCCTGCTGGTGCGTTCACAGACAAAGGGACCTCTAACTCCTTAGCCTCTACTCCGGACTCTACTGATAACTGCCTCGCGAACTGCTCGAAAATGAACGAGTGAGTGGCACCCATATCAAACAAAACCTGAGCATGCACACCCATGAAAAGAACCGTACCTTCCGTGACATTTTCCGCCTGCTCGGCATCCTCTCGTGCTAAAGCAAACACTCGAGCTTGGGCTCGAGGCCTTCCTAGTCTTCCAGTAGTTGGCGCTGCTGCTGCTGCCACTGCTGAGGCTAGTGCTCCACGCTAAACTCCCTGCTACAGTCTGGGACATTTCCCCGCTAGCTTCCAGCACTCGATACCACCATGTGCTCTTCCGCAGTGAGGGCACATCTTCTTATCACTGGGCCTGATGCCGGGGGATCGCGGTGCAACTGCCTGCTGACTGCTAGCTGCCACTAGACGTTGCGGTGACTGGTACGCCTCCTTCTTGCTGTCCTGCCACTAGAACGGTGGCGCGGACCTCTTCTGAGAAGCCTTCTTCTCTTCCAGATACTGCTTCATCTCACTCTCCTGCCTGCACGCAGCACTGAGAGCCTTGTCCGGTGTACGGTGATCAAACACCACAAGCCTCAATCTCAGTGATGGCTTAAGGCCCATCACGAACTTCTTTGCCTTCCTGCTCTCATCAGCAACTATATGAGGTGCATATTTAGACAATTCTGCAAACCTGGCCTCATATTCAAGCACCATCATGGAGCCCTAAGTAAGAGTAAGGAATCCTACTCCATCTTGTCCTGGACATGCTCTGGGATGAACTTGGCCCGAAAAAGCCTCGTGAACTCATCCCAAGTCACCTCGATAGCACCATCCTTAAACTTGGTGCGAAGTAAAGAGGACCACCACACATCGGCTCTCTCCTGCAAAACATCATCCATAAGCACCAATCTAGACAAAATCTAAACTTAACACAAGTACATACATATAAATATTAATACCTGTAGCATGTAGGTGGCCAAGCTGACTTTATCCTCCTTGGCACACCTAATGGCTTGGAAGATCGTCTCAATCTCCCTCATCCAGCTCTCTGCTAACAATGGCTGACTCTCCCCCTTAAAAGAGGGCGGAGCCATCCTCTTGAATCGCTTCATGATGGAAGGACCACCATAGCCTTGCTCCTGAGGAGCTGGAGCCTGAGCCTAAGCTTCCAGCTGAGCCTAAAGTGCAGCCTGAGTATGTGCATGAGTCTGCATAGCCTGCACCAGGCCTTGCATGAACACTCCATAATCCACAGGCAGTGGTGGAGGAAGTACTGTAGGACCCTGTGGTGCTAGGGCCTGCTGCTCACCCCGGTCCTCATGCCTCTGCTCGTCATCTCGAGCATGAGCACCACGCCTACCAAGAGAAGCCATAGCCTGAAAACAATTTAACCTTAGTTAGAAACTAAGTTATTTAGTCCTAACCATTTTCATAACATTCTTTCATTCATTATTAATACTTTCTACATTTGTGGACAATTCTATAAAGACTTAGCATATTGTGAAGATGATGGTATATTCATGTACTATCTCAACCTTGGGCTCTGATACCAATCTCTATAACGACCCTCTTTATACCGGTACGATTATACCAATCCACGTCGGTACAAAGGGCATCCTTACAGTGGGACATTTACCCAACAGTAAACAATAGGTTGATATGTACATGAATAACAAAAGATTACAGCGGAAATAAAAGAACAAATCTTATTCCATCATCATCATCATATCCAGAATCTGCATAGCAAGTAAAGAACATACTAATGTCCACATTAATTACAATTCCAAGTAAAGTACACTATCCACATGAATTACATAATTCCATTGTTTACATACTAGTGAAAGAAATGTACAATGCAGTAAAGTCCAACAGAGTGCAGCTATTCCTCGTGCTCAGAGTCACTCCTCTTAATGTCCTCCTCAGGAATGGAGGTACCTATCACACCTGTACGCCGAAGCAAGGATGAGTCTTCTAAAAGACACAACAAGCAATCTAAGGACACAACATTACACATATCATATACACATGCTAGCCTTTTTAAACATTTAGGAATAATCATGCTACATGTTTTATGTTACTTAACAACTAAATTTGAAAACCTATAGCATGTTTTCTACACATTGTAACCAACATGATTCAAAGGTTCAAAACTTACTTAATTTACTTCACAATTATACATCATTAGAGCATGGAACAATGTACAAGGTAAATAACATACCTAGCATGATATCTAACCATTTTCACATGCAGATATCACATTTATTTACACATTTAGCTTGCTATTTTAATTTAAATAAATCACAATTACACATGGTATCACATTTTCACATGCTAACACTTTCATATTACACTATCACATGCTCATATTTCACATTGCACAATTCACATGTTCACATTCACATATTTACACTTTTTACACTACTTGCCATGACACATAGTCCAAACCACCACTAGAAGGACACACATATTCACATACACATACCCGTCACCTAGGCAACACAGTGACGAATCTTGGATAACTGCGCAGAAGCGAGAGAAGCACTCTCCACCCTAACCAGTGGTACTTGTCCACCTCTAGGATTTCATCCTAATGCCCATAGGATATCACATACATTGAACCTTCCTGTAGGGACTTTACTACAGTACGGTTCCACAGCCCTCTATGGTAGCAGTGTCACTATCGGCACAATTTTCACATTCCACTTTATCACATTGTTTACATGATTCTCACGCACCATTTAACACATTTACATGCATTATATAACAATTGCACATGTTTCAGTTTCCACAACACGATGCTACTGTTCTCATGATAATCAGATCATAACACAATCCTAATCATGCTGCTAATCACTGAATTACGCATAATTAAACTTAATATGCTCAATATGGTCATTTTCCCTTATTAAATCAATAAAAGTATCTACTGTCATGAAAACAGAATGAAATTTTTATCACATGTTCTAAACCAATAACATGTCACATGCTCAATTTTTCAGAATTTTCAGATCTGTAAACTAATTATAATAATTAAAACAGATTCTAGGCATATTTATTGACAAATCCAATTACACATGGAACACATTAAGACAGTCATACCTAATAGTTTCAAATCCTGAAAATAGTCATAATACGAACATGGAAAATTTGAAACCCTAAATCACAACAGATCTATTTATATAAGATTAATCATGGTCCAATCATGCTCATAGTCCGAATACAGAAATTTTAATAAATAAAACTAATTACAAAAATTCGACACCTCCTCATGACATGACCTACCTGACCACATATAAATTTTCCAGCATGCACAGGTACTCAAAAATCCAACAAACACTTCGTAAAGATCAAAACATTCTCATTGCAAACCCTGAAGAAGTTGACGACGCAAAGGTTGCTGCCAACAACGGTTAACGACACAAGATGTTGTCGCTAACTCTGGATTTTAATGGCAGCAAGCTGACCATTAAGTTCCTGTCTGCAGAAATGCAGACTGAATGCATAAATCTTGACGAATGGGGTTCCAAGACATGAGGAAAAATCCCATAAAATCCTAGGACCTAGAACACATGGGTAGGGATGATATCCCTCAATTACTTGCCTCAGAAAAATTAACAAAGGGGATTAAATTTTTTGAAGATGCTCTCCTCGGCCAAGCCAAGAAGCGCCTAAATCTCCTCCCGAACTGGTTTCTGTGTCGATGCAGGTTGCACACCGGAGTCAGGGAAGCCTCACCGAAGTCGAGAGCCTCTCCCAGTCGATGCAGATCGCCAAGAGAACTCTCCAATCGTCGGATCGAAGATGCCAAAGATCAGTTTTCGGACAGAAAGTTCTAGGGTTTCTCAAAGGCCAAAAGACTTAATCCGGCCGAAATTGGGTGTTTATATAAGCTATGGGGGTCGGGATACGCATTTAGGTTAGAATCCTACCGTTGTAAGGTAGTTTCCAAAATCGGGACGAAAGAAATGCGGCCATTTCCAAATCTGAAAGCGCAACAATTTCTGGGAAATAAACAACCATATTGTTGTGTTTACTGGGAATCAGCATCCATCGATCTAGACGTCGACTCCCCATAAACGTCTACACATGTTGACGTCAATTAGCATTTCATCCAGAACACAGAAAATAGATAAAATGCATTCACCTTATAATTTACATACTCTATACATCATATTATTTAAATACAATATGTACAATGTAAATAAAATAATATGTACATAAATAAACACATATATACATATGTACAACATCATTTGAATACAATATGTATGGAATTAAACATTTACATATATATATATATATATATATATGTATGTATAACACACATAACTATATACACAAAAGCAACTAATCATCATATGACAAAATCTAAATAAAAGAACAAAGTTCGAGGGCCTTACATGCATACACTAAATAAAATATCAGGTCTACTTGCAGTTAAATAGAGTAATGAACCAATCATACCTCTATAAAATTTCTGATCAACTTTCTTACCTTCCGGAAAACTGTCTAACCTAGTGGATGTGCTCATGGGAGTAGATAATGGTTTGGCGTTCTCAAACCCAAACTACTTCAACAGTTCATTGGTGTACTTAATTTGACTGATGTGAGTTCCTTCATTGCTTTGCTTGATTTGAAGTCCAAGGAAGTAGTTGAGTTCTCCCATCATGCTCATTACGAATTCTCCCTGCATTAGCTTTTCAAAATACTTGCATAGAGATTCATCAATGGATCCAAAGATAATGTCATCTACATAGATTTGTACAATTAATATATTTTGGCACTAGATTTAATAAATAGTGTGCTATCTACTTTTCCTCTAATAAAACCATGATTCAGTAAAAATGCACTAAGTCTTTCACACTATGCTCTGGGTGCTTGTTTCAAACCATATAGAGCTTTATGTATTTTAAAAACATGATTAGGATAATCTAAATCATCAAAACCAGGAGGCTGTTCTACATAGATTTCCTCCTTTATAACACCATTCAAAAAGGCTGATTTTACATCCATTTGAAAAAGTTTTAAATCTAATGCAGATGCATAAGCAAGCAAAATTCGAATAACCTCTAGTCTAGCAACTGGAGTATAGGTTTCATCGAAATCTATGCCTTCTTCTTGTGAATAGCCTAAAGCAACCAGTCTAGCCTTATTTCTAGTGATAACACCAGCTTCATCCAACTTGTTCCTGAACACCCATTTGGTGCCAATCACAGGATGATCTGATGGTCTAGGAACAAAGGACTAGACCTGATTTCTCTTGAACTGATTTAGTTCATCTTGCATGGCTAAAATTCAAGATTCATCAGTTAGTGCTTCATTGACTGTCTTCGGCTCTATTTGAGAAACAAATGGTAAGTAATCACAAGGAATGATATTACCTCTAGTTCTTACCCCAGCTGATGGATCTCCAATGATATTATCTTTTGGGTGATCCTTTTTGTATCTTCATTCCTTTGGAAGATCATCATGAATGATTTCTTTTTGTTGCAGTTCTTCCAAGGATGGATCTTCATCATCTTTGATGGATGCTTCTTTCAGTTTCTTGGAAAGATTTTCTGCATCTTCATCATCACTAATAATTTCCTTTCTCAAGGAAGGATTAGATTAATCAAAAATAACATGTACAGTTTGTTCAATTAATAAACTTCTTCTGTTAAAAACTCGATACCCTTTGGGTTTAGAAGTGTAACCCATAAAAATTTCTTCATCTGATTTGGGATCTAACTTACCAATATCTGTCTTACCATTGTTGTGAATGAAGCATGGGCATCCAAATGTTCTGAGATGGCTGATCTTGGCCTTCTTTTGCTTGTATAGTTCGTATGCTGTCTTCTTCAGAATGGGCCTGATCATGACTCTATTGATTATGTAGCAGGCTGTATTGATTGCTTCTGCCCAGAAATATCTTGGAAGATTGTACTCAAATAATATTGTTCTTGCCATATCCAGAAGTGTTTTATTCTTCCTCTCAGCTACTCCATTTTACTATAGTGTTCTTGGTGCTGAGAAGTTGTGTTCTATCCCCAGATCATCACAGAATTCTACAAACCTATCATTCTGAAATTCTCCTTCATGATATGATCGAATACTTATGATGCTGAACTTCTTATCTTTCTGAACTAACTTGCTGAACTTTACAAAGCTATCAAAGGTGTCATCTTTGTGTTCAAGAAATGATACCCATGTATATCATGAATAATCATCAACTATAACAAATCCAAAATTCTTTCCTCCCAAACTTGTAGTTCTCATCGGTCCAAACAAGTCCATATGAAGCAGTTCTAGTGGTTTGGAGGTAGTAACAATTGTCTTGGATTTGAAGGAAGATTTTGCATGTTTTCCTTTTGCACATGGTTCACAGATGTTGTCTAGTCTTGAATTCATCTTGGTTAGACCTTCCACTAGATCAAGCTTGATAAGCTTTCTGATTCCGTCCAAGCTGCAATGTCCTAATCTTCTATGCCATAGTTCAACATTCTGTTCTTTGCTGGCTGCCAAACAGATGTCTTGACTCTTCAAATCTTCTAGATGTAATACAAACATATTCTTCTCTCTACAGGCCTCAAAAATTGTTGTTCCGTCTTTGATGATAAGGCACTTTGATTCCTAAAACTTAATTTCATGGCCTTTGTCACACAGCTGACTGTTGCTGATCAAATTATGCTTGAGTCCTTCGATGCAGAGAACATCTTCTATTAGGAACTTGTCTTTCCTTCCAATTGATCCACAACCAATCACTGATCCTTTACCATTGTCTCCATAAGTTACTATTCCTTCTTCATTTTTGATAGAAGAGAATAGCCTTTTGTTTCCGGTCATATGCCTTGAGCACCCGCTGTCCAGATACCATTTCGATGCTCTAAGGCATCCCTGCAATAAATCACTGAGATTTAGGTACCCAAGTTCTTTTGGGTCCTAGTTGGTTAGCTTCTTCAGAGTTTCTTTTCGGAATTCATTTTAGATGTTTGGTTGTACAGGTAATTTTTATATGACCTAATTTGTTACAATGAGTGCAACAAGAAATATTATTTATTATTTTGTTTGGCCTATTGTTTTTATTAGTGTTTGATTTATAATTAGGATTTTGTTCAGCTACAAATTTTGGCATTAGATATATTTTGGGATAAACAACTGTTTCTTCATTATCTGGTGGAGTATACCCAATTCCATACTCTTTCTTACTTGATCTTCTTGCTCCTTTTAGTATTAAAGAGGATCTTCCATTTGTTAATTTTTCATTTGTGGCTGTCAAATATTCATTATCTTTTGTTAATACATTAATTTCACTTTTAAATTTACTCATGGTTTCCTGACCTTCTAGACTTGATATCTTTTCATTTTTAATTTTTACATCTTCACATAGTAGCTTATTTCTTCTTTTTAGTTCAGAAATTTGTTTTCCAATTGTTCAGTTTCTGATTTTAGATTTGAGTTGGTTATTTCGAGGCATGCATAATTCTTCTTAACTAATTTTAATTGTTTACAAACCTCTTTATATTTACTATATAGTTCATTGAAAGCGTCTTCTAGACTATCAGAATCAGACTCATTGCATGAAGTGTAAGAAGAATCTGAGGTTACCTTGTCATCGATATTTGCCATGAATGCCAAGTTGGCCTTTTCTTCTTCTTCTTCACTGGAGCTTGACTCACTATTTGAGTCACTTTCGTTGTTCCAAGCAGAGGCCATAGCTTTCTTCTTATATTTCTTGAATTTCTTCATGTTGTCTTTCTTCTTGAATTCAACCTTCTTCAGTTTTGGACACTCAGTCTTGAGATGTCCAGGCTTCTTACATTCATAACATATAGGCTCAGATCTTTTAACTTCATTGCCTTCGGGTCTCTTAAACTCTTTGCCTTTCTTGAAGTATCTTCTTCTTGACTGATATTTCTTATTAGCTAGGATTCGTTGTAGTCGACTGGAGAGAAAGGCTTCTTCATCTTCAGTGTTTTCTTCGCTCCTTTCACTTTCTGATTCACCTTTAGATGTGTTCTCTGCAGCTTTGAGGACATTGTTATGCTTTTTCCTGCTGGAGGATTCTCCTAGCCTTTTCATGTTTATCTCATGACCCATTAAAGACCCAATGAGTTTCTCAAGGGGCATTTTCATGAGATCATTAGCTTCCCCTATGGCGATTACCTTTGGAGTCCATGAAGTTGGTAAAGATCTTAATATTTTTCTTACCATGTCTCCTGTCTCATATGTTTTTCCTAGCCCAGCCAGGCCATTTGTAATGTCTGTAAAGTGACTGTACATCTGGGAGATGGATTCTTCAGATTGCATTTAGAACCTCTCATATAGCTACCAATATATCAATTCTTGTTTCTTTTACCTTGTCAGTTCCTTCATGAGTGAGCTTCAGCTTATCCCACATCTCTTTGGCTGACTTGCATGCAGATATTCTGTTGAATTCTTTCTTTCTTAGAGAACAACATAGTATACTCTTGGCTTTGCTGTTCTAAGACAGTTTCTTCTTGTCATCGTATGTCCATTTGTCTTTGGTGTTGGTGACTTTCAGATCTCCATCTTCTATTATTGTCCATAATTGGAAATCAAGTCCTTGGAGGAAGAACTCCATCCTCATCTTCCAGTAGTTGTAGTCTTCACCATCGAATAGAGGAGGTCTGTTGACGGATTGTCCGTCTGCATGACCTTGGGATGCCATTTATCTTTGTTCTTCAGATCGTGAGATCTACTTACTCGAAGAGACTTGACTCTGATACCACTTGTTGACCAAGTTGCAAGCCCAGAGGGGGGGGGGTGAATGGATTGCTAAAAATTCTTTTAGAATATTCTTGTAAATAAAAATGCTTTGACAGAAGATGCTAAATTCAATGGTTAGAGTTAGTATAAAACAAAGACACATCAAGATCAATCACACGAACAATAGAAATTTTATCCTGGTTCAGATCTCCTATCACAAGGAGTCCTACGTTCAGTCCCCAAGCAACAACTTGGGATTTCACTAACCAAGGTTACAGTCCTCCTTAAGGACACTTACACATCCAACTACAGCTGGCCTTCTCTTCACTACACGAAGAGGCACAATACCACCTGATGCAACAGGTCTTCCTTCTTACCAAAGGGAACAACCACCCACTCCACAGCAGGTCTTCTCTTCACAGATGAAGAGGATCACTCAAGAATGAGTAAAGGTGGATGGCCCCTAGACCAAGCTTATAGCAAATGCTTGATCTGAGGCGGACACTAAAAGACAAAGAATATCACAGGAAGAAGGTCTCTCAGATCTAAGCAAGCTCTCAGAAACTAGAACAGGTTGCTATTGAGAGCTAAGAGCAGAAACACTATTTTGAATGATCGAACGAGCTCTTCTTTCTCTTTCTTCAAGGTGTCAAGGATGTGTCTTCATGTAGTCCTCAGTCTTCTATTTATCTTCTTTTTGAAGAGGTATTTGTTGTCTCTCATCTTCAAGCACGTTAGATGTGTCTAGTCTAATGTAGGAATCAAGAAAACCTGCAGCCATTAAATGCTGGGATAGACACATACAGAGAGAAAGATTATCTGAATCTCTTCTGGCTTTTGTCAGAGTGACAGGTCAACCGCTGCAGTGTGTAAGACCCCCAGAAACCTGCACACAATTAATGATGAAGCATAGACAACTTAAATGTGTCTAAACTGTCAGTCAATGTTAGTAGTCATGCTTTAGGAAGATATACTAAAGAGGAGGTTCCATTCTGTCATCCTTTAAAGTTCTACTTTACGTGACATGGATATGGTAACCTAAAGATATGTCGTGCAGAGATATTGTACCAGATACAATAAATGTTTGAGTGCACAAGATAAAACATGGTTCGCGGGAAAGTTTGAAATCCATAGTGATTTGAATATATTGAATATTATGAAGGATGAAATATATTCAAGACTATCTAAAATGATTATAATAATACTCATCAACGGTCTAAAACATAATCGTTATAAAAAGAAAGTCAATATTTAGAGACACTCTATGCAAAAGTCAGTCGATGTACAAACACAACTGATGTTCAAGAGAAGTCGTTGTGAGTGTAATCGTTGTTGGAATAAAATCGATGTTTAAATATAATCATAGTCTATGTGGGGATGTAATCCATGTTGACATGAAGTCGATGTGAGCATAATTGATCTTAAAGCAAAATCGATGTTGTAGTGAAATTGATGTTCTGGATGAAATCGTTGTTGAATTGAAATCGATGTTTGATTGAAGTCGATGTTTAAGTGAAGTCGATGTTCTGTATGAAATCGATGTTCAAGTAAAATCGATATTCTACATGAAATCGATGTAGAAACAAAATCGATGTTTTGATATGGAGTCGATGTAGAACCAAAATCGATGTTCTAATATGAAGTCGATGTAGAACCAAAATCGATGTTCTAATATGAAGTCGATATAGAACCGAAATCGATGTTCTAATATGAAGTTGATATAGAACCGAAATCGATGTTCTAATATGAAGTCGATACTTAAGTGAAATCAATGTTCTTTCTGAATTTGATGTCTTATTGTGACGTCGTTGTTTAAGTGAAATCGATGTAGTAACAAAACAGTAATGTTGTGAGCTTTTAACAGAAGTGGATGTATACTTAAACAAATCATATGCAATAGACTTCAAATAGCATGAGTGTAGATAACTTACTGAGTTGTTTTATTTGATACCTGTTGACAAACTTTAGAAATCAATGTTAGTCAATAATTTCTAGGTTTTTGTTAATCACCAAAAGTACATATAATAAATAACAAATTATATGGAGATGGATTGATCATCAAAAGACACCCGAGAGTTCAAGAAAAGCAGTAAACCATACAAGCATGCTATGTGGCCAACCAATTAGAGAACTAAGAGTCAGATTATGATGATTTCTTCAAGTGAAAGTAATAGGTTAGGGGATCATGATGATGATTTTTTTTTAATTAAACTTTACGGAAAATAAAAGCACAAACACAACTTGGTAATTATGGGGGGTTTCAAAGGAGTACTGCGTGGGGTACGAGGGAAGATGAATTGTACCGTGTGGGGTATGAAAGGAGTCACACATGTGGGTGTCGAAGGGAGGGGCACATGTGGGTGCCGAAGGAGTGGTAACCAAAACTAAAGAAAAAAGAGTCCCACCGTCATCGCCAATTTGTGAACACGCTTAATCACGCCACAAAGAATTAATTAAAAAAAGAAAATGATTTTTAAATGAAAATATGAATATGGATGGAGAAAAGGGAGAGGAAAAGAAGAGGAGTGTGTGTGTGCACTATGATGGAGGTGTGATCGCCAGGTACACGTGGGTATCGAAGGAGAGAATGAAAGGCGGAGATTACTTACCTTCACTCGAGATCGTGGGAGTGATGTGGTGGGTTGACTTTTACTCCTCCAACCGGCTGGCTGACGAAGAAGACTTTAGTTGATTGGTTACCTTACAAAAGATGAAACAAACAAGTGAAATAAAAGATGAGACCAAGTTGTGCAATATCCAATTCAATAGAAGAAGAGATGAATTTGCATGCATGGGATTGAACACATCTTGTGGAGGTGGTGTAAAACCCCTAAAAGAGTATGGAAATGAAAGAAATGAAGTGATGTGTGTGAGGGACTATGGTGGTTGTAAGATGAATGCACTAAATGAAGAATTAAAAGAACGAAAGGAAGAAGAATCTGTTGAAGAGCTTCTGGCGCAGCAGTGGTTGAAAAGGACGAAGCCTCCTCCTCCTTGAGAGGATGAAGCACAATATCCTCCAATTGATGAAGATTTGAAACTTGCTTGATGGGAGGAGGTTCTTCTTTTCAAGCTCAATTTTTGGCTCTCCAACGCAGCAGGGCTTCGCCTTAGCACTTGGACTCTCTCCTAAAATTATGGCCTCAGGGGTACTTTTATAGGGGTAAAATTGGTAAATCGTGACGAACACAGTGGTCACCTTTAAAGGTGAACCGCGACCGACCAAACTGTCGCATTTAAAAGACTTCCTTACTTTGATTGGGCCTTTCCAAACTTCGAATATAGCAGGTATAAAAATCACGACGACATGGACCGACGTGTTTCTAACACCTCCAATATTGATCAGATTCTTACCAAATTAATGAATGGAAACATTAAATCGCGACGACATGAGTGGTCGCACATTTGAAAGAATCGATCTTTTGTAGGAATTGATATTTTTGAATAATGTAAGGTCAAAAACGTGATGACATGAGTGGTCGCGAATCTATTTAGCAACAAAATCTTTCTAAAAACAATTTTGGAAATTACCATAAATCAAATATGGAAATTCTTAAACGCGACGACTACATCAGACGCGAATGCAAAATAGAATACAAGTCGGAATAGGAACCTAATACAGGACGGCATTAGCCGTCGCGAATCAAATTCCTGAACTGCGACCACTGTGCCTGTCGTGAATTAACTGTGCACAAAGGACCCCAAAAGCCCTAGAAAAATTCCTTAAACATCTATAAAAATCCAAAAAATAGGAAAATCACTCAGATGATTAATTGAAGAGAGCCACTTTGAGGCATTGCATTATAACATGAAATTTACTCAATATGTTGGCAAAATTGGTGTGTCTACAGAACACTTTGGCTAATACGGAGAAGTGTTTACTTCTAGTCTGAGACTTCACCACAATGTGATCCACGTAAACCTCAACATGGATATGAATCATATCGTGGAATATTGCCAACATTGCCCTTTGATAAGTGCTGCCGGCATTCTTCAGGCCAAACGACATAACCACATAGCAATAAGTTCCCCAGGGTGTGGTGAAGGATGTTTTCTCTTCGTCCTCTGGGGCTAGACAAATTTGATTGTAACCTGAATAGCCATCCATGAATGAGAGAGTTTCAAACCCAGCGGTGTTATCAATCAAAACATCCAAATGGGGTAGCGAGAAGTCATCTTTATAACATGCACGATTTAAGTCTCGGAAATCTATGTAGATTTATACTCTTCCGTCCTTCTTTGTGACCGAGACTATGTTTGTAGCGGTCCTCGTCATTCAAACCCCTTAACCCAATAACGAGTTCAACATGACTCCGCTTCCCGCTAACAGGCCTTAGTCTCGCAAGGGATATCAACACACATGTCTATGAAAATAGAAAAGAAACACATTAAACATATATAAGGTTGTACATCTCACACATATTTACATGAAATATACATAGCCAGTTCTCAACTAGAGTTAAAGTACAGTGTACAACAGCCTGGGGCATACCCCGAGGTGAACATAAAGTAAAATTACACTACTGGAGGTGCAGGTCCAACTCCACTACGATACGGCTCCAAACTAGATGAGGGATGGGAACCCTTCTGCACTCCTTCACCTTAAAAGAGTAGCGGTGAGCCTCACAAGTCACTAGCTCAGTAGGAAAATTCCTTCAAAAGTCGAAACAACACCAAACTCCTGAGAAGCAGGAATAAAGAACCACATTACACAATAATTAAAGCTACCTAAACATGGTACTACTTCTGCAATTAAATGAACAATTCTAAACTAATAACATTGATTAGCCATTAATAAATAAACTACAAACCTCACTCAAGTGTATGAGCTAAGAAGGGTAACGCCACACTCGGGCCACAAAGACTGGTTCGTGACACCAGCAACTGACCCAGACAAACCACACGGAACTACCTCTCAGTCTCACAGCCATGGACATAAGGTCTAGCTACTGCTTCACCTCAAGAGAGCCAACAAACTGTGGAGACCAACCAACACTACATCTGTAGGCCACACCACTGCAAGCCCATGCTTGGCACCTTTAAGGACTCTTGCCCGAGCTCCCTAAAGTGAGGCACTAGAAAACAGAACTAGCTGGGGCCCAGTATGACTACTGATGTCCGTACCCCCAACCATGAGCGCGCTATAAGCGACCAAACACAAACACTCACAAGTCGCTGTCCTGCTGCCATTTTTCCCTCAGTCGGACATACAACTTAACCACAGGAGTGAGGGTGTCCAGGAAGATGACACAGACCTTGACGGTACACATTGTATCGGACAAACCCCGAGCACTATGTGCCTGGCTCACAATGAACCTAGGGTACCCGACTTGAGACGTAACCACGGAAGGCCTCGTACTACCCAACTCACCACGTACACACAAACTATGCAAACCCGACATTCATAAACTCTGCAAGTGCAAACCCACCGCTTAACACTTTAAAGTATATAAAACAATAGTCGCACAGTCACACCGCATGAAACAACCCACTACCCACTGAATCCAAGGAAGGGTCGGGTGACTGCTTTTAAATCATGACGTACACAAACACCGCCATTTAAAAGCCAAATCACGATGTGGAAGACCATTGCCTTTAAAGTCTGAATGGCAAAGGCTAATGTTGTCGTGTTCAAAATGCGATGACTGGGTCCGTCGCCTATTCAGCCAAAAACCCTAACCCCGACCTTCTCTGCCGGGAAGCCTATAAAATCACCTATAACAGTTATAAAACCTACATTTATGCATTCTCACAGTTACCTATACATGCTTGCTACTAAATATAAACAGTTCCATGCATCAAATACTTCAAACTCGATCAGTACGCTCAAAAAGGAGAAGAATTCCCCTACCACACAAAGTACGGAAAGAACGGTGTTGCTCTGGCATTTCTCGTGCTCCGAACAACCTCCTCAAGATGGTAGCACGCCAAACCCCACGCTGCAGATGCCGAATCACCCAAAAATCCTACAGTCAACCTTCCCTCGGCCAAGCAGTGTTTCCTGCACTGTTTGGCCAGCGCTCGGCCAACAAAACATCACAGTGCAAATTGCGACGGAGCTCATGGTCGCATTTAAATCATGACGTATCTCACCGTCGCAATTAAAACCCGACATCCTTGCATGCGCCACGCGGTGCGCATGCACCCACGCACTCAGAAAAGCGGCATGTAAATCGTGACGGCACAAGTGGTCGCATTTCCACAAAACACGATGCCTGTGTTGGTCACGTTTGCATAAAGCAGACCAGAGGGTTATTGGGCTCGGATTTCCAACCCTAAACCCCTCTCAACCTGCTCAAACACCAGAAACACAACCAATAGGCCATACACTGGCCACCAAACCCATTAAACTACGATCTAAATATTCACGACGTTACATTACTATCACCTAAAACAAATTTCATCCTCAAAATTCAGGAAGAAATGCCAACACATAATTCACAACTAATTATGTATGGTACTATCACCTAAAAGAATTAAAAGCTTACTCAAACAAGTATGTATATGCTCTTTGCATTTTCTCTGCCAATTCCCATGTGTCTTCTCCACCCTGCCTATTCTCCCATCTGATTTTTACTAACTCAATATCTTTATTTCTCAGCTTTTGTGTCCTTTGACTTGTGATCTATACTGGATATTCTGGCATTGGCATATCGGGCTTCAGATCATCTCTGGTATAACTAACTATCTTGGAAGGATCTCGGATGCACTTTCTCAACATGGAGATGTGGAACACGTCATGTGCATTTGTAAAGTCTGCTGGAAGATCTATCTTGTAAGCTGTTTCACCAATTCTCTCTAAAATTTGGAAAGGACCTATATACCTCGGACTCAATTTGCCTTTTCTGCTAAACCTTAGAACATCTTTAGTGGGAGAAACTTTCAAAAACACATAATCACCAACCTCAAACTGCAACGGCCTCCGTCTTGTATCTGCATAACTCTTCTGCCGACTCTGCACTATCTAAAGCTTTTTTTTTTTTAATAAATTTAACCATTTCTGCACATTGCTAAATTAACTCTGGCCCTATAACTTGTCTTTCTCCTACTTCATGCCAATTCAAGGGTGTTCTGCACAGTCTTCCATACAGAGCTTCATATGGTGCCATTCCAATACTTGTGTGATAATTGTTGTTATAAGCAAATTCCACCATGCCTAAATGATGCTCCCAAGTACCTCCATGCTAAAAAACAAGCCCGCAACATGTCTTCTATGGTCTAGATTGTCCTTTCTATCTGCTGTCTGTCTGTGGATGGTATGTCGAACTATACCTCAACTCAGTACCAATCACTCTCTGTAAACTCCTCTAGAAACCTGATGTGAATCTTGGATCTCTATCAGAAACAATAGTCACTGGAATGGCATGTAGTGGTACTATTATGTTACATACATCCTATCCAATTTTCCACAACCCAAGACATACAGCCAATAGCCTGCACACCTTTGTCAATCGATTAACAAAAACCCGAATTCCATTGTGACCTGATGTTGTTTTGGGTAACCCTACCACAAAATCCATAGCAATGTCATCCCATTTCCACTGTGGGATCGGCAATGGCTGCAAAAATCTCCTGGCCTTTGGTGTTCTGATTTTACTTGTTGACAGATGAAACATCTTGTGATGAATTCTGCTATTTCTTCTTCATGCCCGGCCACCAAAAGTGCTTCTTCAAGTCTGATACATCTTTGTGCTGCCTGGATGAATAGAATACCTGGACCTGTGTGCTTCCCCAATACTTTCTGCTTTACCTCTGCTTCAATTGGGACATACAATCGGCCTTTAAATCTAATCACACAATCATCATCAATAGTGACATCTTCCATTTTCACAATCTTAGTCAAATTTTCATCTGTCCTTTGGGCTTCTACTATCTTCCAATACAATGAAGGTTCCACTGCACTGCTAGCCAACAATGCTCGCTGTTGATTATTCGGAATAAATAAAGAATTCTCTGCTACATCGTCATATAATTTCCATTCTTTTATCATCATTTGGATCAAAACTGCCTTCTGGCTTAGTGCATCTGCAACTACATTGGCTTTACCCGGATGGTATGCTAAACTAAAATCATAATATTTTAAATACTCCATCCATCTATGCTGCCTGAGGTTCAAGTCTTTATGTGAGCAAATGTCGTTTAAACTCTTGTGATCTGTAAAAATTTCAAATCTTTCCCCATACAAATAGTGCCTCCACAATTTCAATGCAAATACCACCACTGCTAACTCTAAATCATGTGTTGGGTAGTTCTCTTCATGTCGCTTCAACTGCTTAGAGGCATATGCCACCACCTTTCCATGCTGCATCAGTACCACTCCAAGTCCTCTTCTTGAAGCATCTGTATACAATACAAAAACATCATTGCTTGATGGTATCTCTAATATGGGTGTTGTAGTAACCCTCTTCTTCAATTCTATAAAACTGCAACGACAATCTGAGGACCACACAAATGGCACTCCCTTCCTGGTTAGCCTTGTCATAGGTGCTGCAAATTTTGAGAAATCCTGGATAAATTGCCTGTAGTATCTTGCTAAACCAAGAAAACTTTTGATTTCTAACACTGACTTGGGTTCTTCCCACTTCTTAACAGCTTCAACCTTGGTTGGATCCACTGCCACATGTTCTCCTGAAATCACATGACCCAAGAACTGAATCTCCCTTAACTAGAACTCACATTTGTTGAACTTAGCATACAATTGATGATCCCGCAAAGTCTGCAAAGTAATCCTCAAATGTGTTGCATGCTCTTCCTCTGACGCTGAGTACACTAATATGTCATCAATAAACACCACAATGAACTGATCTAAGTACGGGTGAAATATTCTATTCATCAAGTTCATAAAGGCTGCGGGTGCATTTGTCAATCCAAATGGCATGACCACAAACTCATAATGACCGTATCTTATTCTGAAAGTTGTCTTATCAATGTCTTCTTCTCTAATCCTCAACTGATGGTACCCAGATCTCAAATCAATCTTGGAGAAAACTTTAGTTGATTGCAACTGATAAAAAAAATCATCAATCTTCGAGAGTGGATACTTGTTCTTGATGGTGACCTTGTTCAACTGACGGTAGTCTATACACATTATGAGGCTGCCATCCTTCTTTCTAACAAATAGCACTAGAGCTCCCCATGGTGAGTGACTGGGCCTGATGAAACCTTTCTATAGCAATTCCTACAACTGTTTCTTCAACTCCTTCATCTTTACTGGTGCCATCCTATAAGGTACTTTTGAAATAGGCATACTGCTTGACTGCAATTCCACTGTGAAATCCATCTCTCTATGCGAAGCTAACCCTAGCAAATCTTCTGGGAACACATCTGAAAACTCTTTGACCACTGGTACCATCTCTACTGACTTATCAGACCTAATTAAACTTACTGAAGCTAAGTATGCTACACACCCCACATTAATCAACCTCCTAGCTCTAAGTGCAGAAATAATAAACTTAGGAGTATAAAATGGCATACCTTGGAATTCAAACACTACTCCATTAGAATGACAAAACCTGACCTTTTTCTTTCTACAATCCACCATTGCCCTGTAGGCTTCTAACCAGTCCATACCCATAATCACATCATACTCTTTTAACTGTAGTGCATACAATCTTGCTAGCAACTGATTCCCCTGTATCACTATCAGAACCTCATCTAGATAACAATAAGTAAGCATAAAACCACCTAATGGAACCTCCACAACTAACTCACACTGCCTCTCCTCTAAAGGGTGAACCATGCTATCCAGAAAATCTTCGAAAATAAAAGAATGTGATTCACCCGAATGAATCAATACTCTAGCAGAAAATTTAAAAATGGGCAATATACTTTCAATCAAATTTGATGCCTCCGCCTATGCTCTGGTAATTGCCATGACTTGTCCTCATCCCCTCTGAAAAGGTGGACCTCTGTCACGCCCCGACGTAGAAAATCGAAACATGAGGCAGTTGTAAGTAAACGGATATAGAGCGAGTATTAGACATCAAACCATTGGAGTAGAATAAATATTAAAGCAAATACATCTCATTAATAACTTTTCAAATTTCTAGTTACAACCACTAATATCAGAGCCATTCTATAGGGCCCAATTACATTGAATAAAGCAAAAGACTAACTTCAACTCTAACGTGACACTAAGACGCTATGGTACTCTTGACTTCACTCTTGGTCATTCCCGTTCTCTTGAGTGTAAGTATCTTCCTCAGTCTCACTGAGAACACATAACCAATAATGCAGGGTGAGCGACATCGCCTAGTAGGACTTAAATTTCGGGATCACACATGCTTTAAATGATTAATGTATTAAAAGGCATAGTAACTAAAGATAGAGCAAGAGAGTCAAGTAATGTAAGAGATAGCACGATAGCATGTGATTGAAATTGCACAAGTTTCCAAATATAGTACAAGCGTCGAGTATAGCACAAATAGCAGGATAGCACAACGTATATAGTATAGCACTTTGTTGTCAATAAAAATGAGAGAATATAGCACTTTTGATTATCGTATAGATAGTCGAGATAGATAGCACTTGAGTGTAATGCCAAACACTCTGGTCAATTAACTCCCGCGGGCACTAGCACTTTTGGGCGCACATCCCAGGACCAGACCGGGCCCTTTATATATTGCCAGACATTGGTTATATTGTTTATCTTTAGACAATCAATCAATGGCCAATAGAGAGTACCAAGAAATAGATGAATAGATGAGATAATAAAGGGAGTGTGAATAGATGAGTGAGTCGAGTATAGATGAGAACTACAGGTCATTGCACGTAAAACATCGAGTAAACAGGTGATAGTAACAGTTGCACAACATGTGAAATTAGTGTTGGCAGTCAGGAGGAATTCACTACCCTTCCACTGGCCATGTTATGCACAAGTCCAGAGGTCCGGCGTGATTCAAGACAAGAGAGAGCATCTAAGGCCGTTTGGATCTTACTGATCCCTAGAGGGTAACATAGGTGTTAGGGTACAACCAGCTCGTCGGCCATGTGGGAATCCATGGACAGAGGAGTCTTACGGAGGCCTTGAATAAGGATTCACTAGTCCAGCAGAAGGAATATCCGACGGAGAGTTCGTCAAAGTCAAGAGAAAGTATGTATATAAAAACAAGTGCCCTACGTTCTAGAGGAATTCTAGAACAGTGGAGCATCGTTAATGGTATATCCAAACATCGCGAGAAATGAAGACAAGTCTATTTAAAATAAGGCAATTTTAAATACATTATTGAAATAAATTATCAGATATCTTATGAAATATTTTCATGCCAAGTTAAGTCATAACGGAGGGTTACAAGTGTGTGTATGTGATAAAGCGATCGTGGATATGGAAGTATCATGTGAATGTCTTTTAAATTAACACTTTACATAATAACATTTAACAGTTCCATTACTATGTTTGCGACAGTTAATAATGTACATGGTCACTGTAGAATATCAAGTCTTGCAAAAGTATAGGGTTTTTTTTGCCAAAAGTCAGAACGCGACGTACCCCTGTAAGGATCGCGATAGGGTCTGTACAGAATGCGACAGGGTCATTCAAGGGTCGCGACAGGTCAGCCAGAATAGGTTGCCGGATCACGACGGGAGGGCCTGTCACGTTCAGAACATGACGGGTGGCTCTGTCGCAATTAGCCTTGAGAACATGGCCTATCGGGCCATCGCGTTCTCAGGTCCCGCGCCTGAGTCCGAGCGGCAAAAGGACCTTGCATTGGATTGAGGTCCAGGTATCTATATTTTGACACAAGGTCATTTAGAAATTAAGAACTAAATGCACAGTCGATGAAAAATTGCGAACTTGCAAACTGATCTAGACATACGAGGGTACTCACAGTAAATGGGAATTTGGAAGCAGACATGGTCTCGACAGGTTTCAATCAAGTTTATCTACATAGAACATGGGACAATGCATAGTGAAGATAAAGGATTTAATTCGAGCAATATGATGGATGAAAATTAGGGCTTTCAGGGGCAAATGATTCATGGCATCAATCAGTATCTCCAGTAAATATTTTATAGCATGGTGTCAAGTATACATGGAGATATAAGATAAATATGATGGTTCGGGGTCATGGTGATTGCAGAACTTCAAAAATATAGAACAAAAGGTTGGCTCAATGAAAAATAGTGAAACAAGAGGGCTTTGGTTCATAATGTTTGGAACAATCTACAGACGAAATTAATTTAGTTTTGCTTGTGAGAATGCCTACCTTTAACTCGTTTGATCTCCTAGGGTTTAGAACTTGAAGAACGAGGGTTGAAGCTTGAGCAATCCTCTTCTCCACGAGTTTCTCCTCTTCTTGGCCTTCTCTTCTCGACCAGCAAGCCCTAGCAACGAGTTAGGGCCGGCGATGGAGAGATTGGGGAGTATTTAAGCTCCCTTGGTTTCCCTCTCCTAACATGACTCTAATTAACCTTTAATTATGAGATTTCCTAATTCCTTTCAACCTTCCAAGCTTTCCACCTCCCATTTGGGTTAGGTTGGGATGCAATTTCGTGGCCAACCAATTAGGGTAGGGTTAGGAATCCAATTCTGCACAATCTATCTATTTTAATGATTTATTATCCCTTTTCTTTTTAGGCAATATTTTAAGATATGAATTTAGGGTATTTTTCATTTATTCATCTTTAAAAATCCCTATTTTGGCCCAATAACTCTTATGTGATCCATTTAATAAAACCCATCACTTCTTTTCGTTTAGTGGGTTTGAATTAATTCTCTTTTCTTTGATTTTCCAATTGACTTAATTTTTATTATTATTAATTTTTTATTTTTTGAAAAATTCAGGTTGCTACATCCTCCCCCTCATAAAAGAATTTGGTCCCTAAATTCATATGATCACAATGGAGAGAATGTCTTACCGAAAAGATCGGGGTAGTTTCGTCTGATGATTCCTTTAGGTTCCCATGTGGCTTCTTCCACTCCATGATTATTCCATAGGACTTTAACCACATGGATGGGATGGTTCCTGAGTTGTTGCACCTTCCGTTCCAGTATCATGATTGGTTTCTCTTTATAGGTCATGTCCTTGTTCAGCACCAACTTCTCATGGCGAATGATGTGTGTAGGATCATACACATATTTTCTCAGCATGGAGACATGAAACACATCATGTACACATGCCAGGTCTGGTGGCAATGCCAGTCAGTACGCAACCTCACCGACTCTTTCGAGCACTTCAAAAGGACCGATGAATCTAGGACTGAGCTTCCCTTTTTCACCAAATCTTTGGATGCCCCGAGTAGGTGACACCTTTAAGAGTACATGATCACCAACTTGAAATTCTAAATCTCGCCTTCTCTTGTTAGCATAGCTCTTCTATCTGGACTGAGCAATCTTGAGTTGGTCTCTAACTACCCGAATGCCCCTTGTTGTATTTTGCACCATGTCTGGGCCTAGCCATTGCTGTTCTTCCACCTCATTCCAGCATGCAGGAGATCTAAAATTTCTACCATATAATGCTTCGAACGGTGCCATCTTAATACTCGCCTGGTAACTGTTGTTATAGGCTAACTCTATTAGAGATAGGTGCTCATTCCAATATCCTTGGAAGTCTTTAGTGCACGCTCTCAACATGTCTTCAACAATTTAGTTGGTTCTCTCTGTCTGCCCATCAGTTTGTCAGTGGAATGTGGTACTAAAGTTGAGCTTAGTACCAAGTGCACTTTGCAGTCTTTTCCAGAAGTGGGACGTAAATCTCGGATCCCGATCCGAAACAATAGATGATGGAACTCCGTGCAATCTCACTATCTCCTTGACATATAAGACAGCTAGTACCTCTATCGACCACTTACTCTTTATAGGGAGGAAGTGAGCGGATTTGGTTAATCGGTTGACAATGACCTATATGGTGTCGAGTCCACCACGAGTCTTGGGTAAACCAATGATGAAGTCCATGCCAATGCTTTCCCATTTCCACTCCAGGATATCTAGTGGTCTAAGCACGCCAGCAGGGCGCATGTGTTCCGCCTTTACTTATTGACAAGTAAGGCAATGAGCGGCATGCTCGGCTACCTCTCTCTTCATGTTCGGCCACCAAAACGTTCTTTTCATGTCTTGGTACATTTTGGTACCCCAGGATGAATAGTGTACTTTGTCTTGTGAGCTTCGTCCATTAATTCCTCTTCAATTCTTCATTGTCGGGGACGCATGTCTTCCCTTGGAACACCAGCCTGCCATCCTCGGTCATAGTAAAGTCAGGTCTTTCAGCTAAGGTTTCCTTGATGCAAACCAAGAATGGATCACTATCTTGTTGTGCCTTGATCTCTCCCAGCATGTCAGATTGAATGTTGATATTGGCAACCAAGATCGTTCATCCCTATGTTCAATGTTCAAGTCTAACCTTGCGAATTGTTCTAGTAATTGCATCTCGCCAAGGACTAGATTCGAAATAGATGCCATTGGCTTTCTACTAAGAGCATCAGCCACGCCATTTCCCTTTTCTGGATGGTATTGGATGTTGAAGTCGAAATCCTTTAGGTATTCTAGCCATCTTCTCTGTCTCATGTTGAGTTCCTTCTGGGAGAATAAATACTTCAAGCTCTTGTGGTCTGAGTAGACAATGAATTGCTCTCCATACTAATAATGTCTCCAGGTTTTTAAGGCGAAGGCCACGGCAGCCAACTCTAAATCATGCACAGGGTAGTTGACCTCATGCGTCTTTAGTTGTCTTGAAGAATAGGTAATGACCTTCTCCTTTTGCATCAATACACAACCTAGCCCAATTCCTGAGGCATCGGTATAGACAGAGAAACCTTCTCCCTCTATTGGAAGAGTGAGGATAGGTGCTGAGGTAAGACAGTCTTTTAGAGTCTGAAAACTCTTCTCACACTCTTTACTCCAGGAGTAGGGATTCTCCTTTCGTGTCAGACGCGTGAGAGGAACGGCGATCTTTGAGAAGTCCTTTATGAACCGCCTGTAGTAGCCAGCCAGTCCTAAAAAACTTCTGATTTCTGTGACGTTGGTTGGTCTCTCCCAATTGAGTACAACTTTGACTTTGGAGGGATCAACGGAGATGTCGTCCTTTAAGATGACATGGCCCAAGAAGGACACTTCTTCGAGCTAGAATTCGCACTTTCTTAGCTTTGCGTACAGTTTGTTGTCTCGCAAGACTTACAATGCTACCTTCAGATGTTCTTCATGTTCTTCTTTGGTCTTTGAATATATAAGGATATCGTCGATGAAGACGACTACGAACTTATCAAGGTATGGCCGATATATGCTGTTCATGAGTTGCATAAAGGCTGCAGGAGCATTGGTTAGACCAAAAGACATAACGACAAATTCATAGTGTCCATACCTGCTCCTAAAAGCCATTTTGAAGATATCGTCATCCTTGATCATCATTTGGTGATAGCCAAATCGAAGGTCGATCTTGGAGAAATATTGAGCTCCAGATATTTGATCGAAAAGTTCATCTGTAAGGCCCTCAAATTTCGCCTCTTATTTAGTTGTTTGGGTGTATAGTGTTTAGATGCATAGTGTGCATAGTTATGTGAATAAATAAATATATACATATATGTGTATTCTTATACATATTATAATTAAGTAAAGTTGTGCATGTATATATATGATTGTTTAATTATGTACATATGGTGTATATATGCAATGCATTATACAATATATATATATATATATATATATGTATGTACATAGAGTATGCATAAAATACTGCATTTTATGTTCTGGCCGAAAGTCAAGTTGGCGTCAACATGAGTGGACGCCTAGGGCCGACCTAGCATCCAGATCGATGGACGTTAACCAATTGTAGATGGCCACCTATGTGGACGTCTACTTCCCAAATTTGTTGCGGCTTCAGATCTGGAAACACCCACGATTTCTTCGCCTCTTGTTTAGGAAACCGTCCTCAACGGTCGGAAACCCTACCTAAAGGTGTTCCTGACTACCCTAACTTATAAAACCCCCTTCTCTGGCCGAAATAGATCCTTTTGGCTCTTGAGTCAAAAACCCTAGTTTTCTGTGCGAACCCTGATTTTTGGAGACTTTGATCCGACGACGTGGTGCTTCTCCCGGTGTTCTACCACGACTGGGAGGAAGTATGAACATAAGGGAAGGCTTCTCCGATGACAGAGTACCATCTGCTTCATCACATAACCAGTTCGGGGAAGGATTTGAGGGCTTCTTTGCACTGGCCGAGGAGAGCTTCTCCGACATCTAATCGCATTGTCTTAATTTCTTAAAGGCAAGTACCCATTGTACATCAACCTTACCCATGTCTAGTAGGTCCTAGGTATTTTTCCAACTTTTTATTGTGTCCTAGAACCCCCCTTTCACCATCGTTTTGAGTTCAGTATGTGTTTTGCATAGACAAGAACTTAACGACAGCTTTTGGTGCCATTAAGATCCAGGGTCAACGGCCACCGATGGCACCGTTAACCCGGTTGGCGGCCACCTGTGTGCCACCGAGTTCTTCTGGTTTCTGCAAAAAACATGTCTTGATAATTGTGACCTAATCTTCGAATTTCTGAACATAAGTGCATGCTATAAAATTTCTATTTGGTAAAGTACATCCATTAGAACAAGCCATATTATTAGATTGAATTTCCGCATATTATGTCATTTATTAGAATTTCTGAAATGAGATGTTCAGCATGATTTAGCCTTGTAAATTCCTGTTAATTAGATCCATGTTGATTTAGGGTTGCGTAAATTTTCTGTGACAGCATGATGACTGTATGCATGTATTGAATCTGTTGGGAATGACTGATTCACTGTGGAACCTGTGTATATGAAATTAGCGAAAACATGCCTACGAACTATTTTAATTATTATAATTAGTTAATGATCCAAAAATCTTGGAAAATCGAGCATGTAACATATTGTTGTTTATAACCTGTGATAAAATTTTGGATTCATTCTGATGACAGTAAGTGTGATTCTTGGTTACATCATGGAAAATCAATGTAATGAGCATGGTAAATTCAATCTGTGTAATTTAGTATTTACAGTAGGTATAGAATCATGATGTGAGCTATTTATTTACTGTGAACAGTAGTATCATGCCAGGAAAACTGAAGCCTATGCATATATATGTGAAATTGGACATAATTATATTAAACGGTGTACAAACAATGTGTAAATAATGTGAAGTATATAAAAACTTCATACACTGCTACCATAGAGGGCTGTGGGACCCTACCATAGTAAAGTCCCTATGGGAAGGTTCATAGTGTGTGAAATCCTATGGGCAAATAGGATGAAATCCTGGAGGTGGACAAGTACCACTTGTTAAGGTGGAGAGTGATTCTCCCGGTTCTGCGCAGTTAACCAAGATCTATCACTGTTTTGCCTAGGTGATAGGTATGTGAATGTGTTATGTGTGTCCTTCTAGTGGTGGTTTGGACTATGTGTCATGACAACTAAATGTGAAATGTGAATATATGTGCATATGAACTTATGAAATGTGAAATGTGAAATGTGTAATTGAGTATGTGAAAATATAAAGTGAATGTGCTAGCATGCGAATAAGTGTAATCCATGTGAATAATGTGTAATGCATGTTAAAACAGCAAGCTAAGTGTGATTACAAATGTGGTAAATGCATGAAAGAATGTCTAGATTCCATGTTAAATATGTTACTCAATTAGTACCTAGTTTCATGAGAAATTTGTATAGTATTGTCAATCAACTTGAGTTGTTTTAACATTCAATCCATGCTTGATAAAATGTGGTATCATGTATGATTGTGAATTTATTGCATTAAAACAGCAAGTTAATTATGTAAATGAATGTGAAATTAGCATGTCGAAATGATTATAATACATGTTAGATTACTATTACTTTGTGCTAGATTCCATACTCTAGATTAGTAGAATGTTATCATGACATGAATAATGTTTGGTTATAAATCATGTTACATGTTTCACATAGAAAGCATGTGTAGGTGATCATATACATTGTTTAATGTCTTAACCATGATCCATGTGCTTAAATTGATATAGGTTTCCATGTGTTATACTTGAATTGGATAAAAGCATGCAATATGTGTATAAGATATGTGTATGGATGTTGTATATGATATGCTTGCTGAGTCTTTTAGACTCACTCTTCTTCGGCGTACAGGTATAGCAGGCAACCCTACTTCCTTGGAGGAGATCGTTAGGAGCGACTCTGAGCGAGAGGAGTAGCTTGTTGTGGAGATTTCTACATTGTATTTTCCATTTCATAGTATGTAATTGGAAACTTACGTAATTATAGATGAACAATGTAATTTGATTTAGAATTTCAATTATGTGGACTTTAGTTCTCTTTATTTGCTATATGGACTGTGGATATCTAATGTGGATGATAGAATAAGAATGAAGTTAATTCTTTTATTTCTGTTGTTCTATATTTATATTTATGTACATCTCAACTGAGTGTATATGTTGGGTAAATGTCCCACTGTAGCGATATTCATTATACTGACGTGGGTTGGTATAACCGTACCGGTATAAGGAGGGTCGTTACAGAGATTGGTATTAGAGCAACTGGTTGAGATTGTACATGAATATACACCATCATCTTTATTATATGCTAAACCCTTATAGAATTGCCCACATGTGTAGAAATGAAAGAACATAGTTAGGACTAAAATAACTTAGTTTCTAAGTATGTTTTAAATTGTTTTTAGGTTATGGCTTCTCGTGGCAAGCGTGGTGCCCATGGTAGAGAGGATGAGCCTGGGCGTGAAGAGAGGGATGAGCAGCAGGCCCCAGCCCCACAGGGACCTACTGTACTTCCTCCACCGCCACCAGTTGATTATGGAGTATTCATGCAAGGCCTAGTGCAGGCTATGCAGACGCAGGCACATACTCAGGCTGCACTCCAGGCTCAGCTTGAGGCTCAGGTTAGCAATGTTGGATATATAGAAGTTGTCTGTTTTCTTTTAAATATATGATTGTTACATTGCTATTATGTTATATATGTTGAATTGTATTGTTTGTTGTAGCAAGCTCAGGCTCCAGCTCCGTTTCCCCAGGGGCATGATCATGGTGGTCCTTCTATCATGGAGCAATTCAAGAGGATGGCTCCACCCTCTTTTAAGGGGGAGAGTGATCCACTGCTTGCCGAGAGCTGGATGAGGGAGATCTATTGAGCAACTACCCCTAAGAAAATCTAAGATTTTGTAGACTTACCATATATCATGTTTTTGCTATGACAAAACTTTTAAATAGATTTTCTACAGAGAAAATATATCAATTACATATCACAAGAAATATATATATATATATATATATATATAATAGTGGGACAAACTCCATCTCATGATTTTTCTAAGTCCACAGACTCTCCCTATGTCATACTGAATCTGACTTGAGAATTCGACTGCTAACTCCGACTCCTTCAGAATCGAAGTCAAAACCACCCAAAAATATTCTAAGTCCACTCCTCTATACATAATTCGGCTGTCAACTCCGACTTATACAGTCGAATACTTCATAAAATTTATCTGCATAATCCGACTATCATCTTCGACTCCTACAGTTGAATGCTTCAGAACTCTAATTCCTTAGTATCCGACTGCTAAAGTCGAATTGCCTTCATTTCTTTAGAAGTCAAATCCTAATAGTCGAATTATTCTAGTTTCAACTCCGACTTCTAGAGTCGAATTATAGTCTTTACCAAAGTCGAATCATTCTTTTCATTCCTGACTTGTATTCTAGTATAATATCTATTGAAGTCGAATCATTCTTCAACTTCCAAAGTCGAATTGCATATTCCTTTGTATCCAACTTCACTATTGTTCTGTGTTTCTCTGAACCTTCCAGTTCAACAATTAGTGTAATCTCGATTCCCAATTATCTTTTGACATTATTTCTAATAAACTTTTCAATGATCAAATATTTTACTGATCCATCAAAATATCATTATTTTATTATTATTTTTCTGACAAGATAAATCATATTATAATTAAACTATTCATCTAAAAATGTTTAGATTATTTCTGCAACTCTTTATTCAAACTGAGCTGTCTGGTTCATGAAAATGATCCGGATTTTGTGGATACAGAAGAGATACTGCATTTATTGTATTTCAAGCGCATGGCATCTGACAAAGTACACCTACCACTGACAGACCCATGCTTTACCTTTTTCATGCAACTGTCTGTCCTCTCTTTTCTGTCTGAAAGCATGCCTATACGAGGTTTCCATGCCTTTTCTTTTTGCTCTCTGACTCAACTACCTCAAAGGTATGGAGATACTCTTTCTTTCTGTCTTGTCTTTTCTGTAGACATTTATTGAAGCACGTTTTCAGCATGCTACCCTCACAGTACATTTAATGACACTACAGGAAAATCAGGTTTTACTTACGTCCAAACACCGTAAATAGAGAACCGAAAATCGTAAGCATAACCTTCGCTTACAGTGTTACCCTACGATAGGGTTTCGTCGGCTAAGGTCCAACAGAAAAGGCCTATAACTACGGTTTTTTAAACTCCGTAAGTATAGAACTTTACTTACGATGTCGGTAACTGTAAGTAACACCATAAGGATATCCTCTTTCCGCTACGACTATGTAAACCATAGTTATATTTTTTGTAAGGATAGTCTCAGTTACAGCTTCATACACCCCTACGGCTATGTAAACCATAGGCATATTTCCCTATGGCCACGTACACCATAAGCATCTTTTTTTCAGTTAAAAAAAATAATAATGTATTCAAATGGATCCACATTCACTTACATTTGGAGATCCACATTACTACATTTGGAGATCCACATCACATACATTTGGATCCACATTCACATACATTGGGATCCACATTACATACATTCACATACATTTAGATCCATAGTCACATTTTACATTTGGATCAACACATACACATCCACATTTAGATCTACATATTCACATCCACATCCACATTCATATCCACCTTCACAGAACATTTGGATCCACATTCACATTGACATCCACACACACATTCACACCCACTCATTCACAATACACAACGCATTAAAAATATAAAACACATTAAAGTTTAACAAACAATAATGTTGGTGAAAGTAAATCATCACATAAAACAGAAAATCCATCAAATTGTTCACATTCACATACTAGTGCTAAAGATCTATTCAGAAGAGGAAGTTAAGTGTCAACCCATCAAATTGTTCACATGTAATGGGAGGAGATTTGTGATTTGTCCAAATCAATTACACAATAGGAGTAGGATAGAAAATAGAATAATGGAAGTCCATGCAAGTAAAGAAAGCTATGACAAAAGATGAAAAGTGGACATGTTACGGATGATAGGAAGTTGGCACAATCCATATGTCCATCACATAAAGAATCCAATACCTGGACACCAACGTCACTGTACAAGATGCAATAGATAAATTGCAATTTTTTAGAAAGAAATTGAAGTCCTCAAGGATACAAAGAAATCTAATAAGAACCAATCAAGGTTAAGGAAAAACAAAACTTTGGAAGTTAAGCTGATGAATGCCCATGGTAAGAAGCATCTAACAAAGACAAGGAAAGTAGGAATAATTAAACCACATGGTCAAATACTTCTCATGTAAGTTCATTTATTTCCTTTCTAACACTTTGGAACAAGAATATACCTGATCAAGATGCATTTTAACTGCTCTAAGCACTAAAAGAGCACTAATATGATCCAAATAAGATATTGGACTGAGTAGTGCTGCAGCATCAATCATTTTTGCTATATCTGGATTTGTCAAAGCTGCTAAACCCATAATGGTTCTCTGTGAATGCCATACGAAGAAGACTTTTGAGTTCGTGATAGAATACACATAGTTTATCATATCTCTCAAGTCATACTCAGCTAAGTCCTGCCAACTCTAGTCTCAAAAAGCCTGTAAAACAGTAGATGAGGACCCATTTCAGAATCTTGCAAAATCAGATACACTGCAACATGATTCAAGAATGAAAAAAAAGAAGTAGGAAATCAAAAGATATGTAGATTTTGCCAATATATATATAACTACAATGTCCAGGAAAGTCACGCATTACATTTGTCCAGTTTGTTTCCCAATTTCTTAGATGTAAACACTCTGGTGTCAAAAAATTCAACTTCACAGTTTATATTTATCAACAATATCAAAGAAAGCTAACAGTAAAAGGACTGGATTTTACAAGTTTCTCCAGGAAAATGTCCCAAAGTCTTGGTGTTATTTACCTTTTGTTCTTGGTTTACATAGTCATCTTTAAGAGAATCATGACTATCACGACCCAACTGCATCATAGCCATCGCCTCCTTGGCTTGCAGTGTAGCATGGCCTGCAGCAACCACCAGAATGTCATTAAAAAAATGCTGAGGGAAAAAAGGCAGCATCAGTAGTTGATAAAAGGAATCAAAAAATGGAAAAACAATCAATGATCAAGAATGCAAGTTCAGTCTCATGATTGGTGAAGTCTTCACAGATATGCAAAAAAATAATGACTTAAAATGTCAGGAACATACAAGATTGACATTCAGAGAGTACATGATATTACTACAAAACTTGGCAAACTTAATGTCAAGAACATTCATGACATCAATTCAGAGAAATGGATAAGGCTCATGATGATGATGATTCATAAAATCAATTCACCAACATGCTTCAGCTAGTCTGGACATTGGCTTAGGTAGTCCTCTTCCCACCTTCCAACTGATGTTTGTCGTATGGGCACAAAAAATTTGTATTACAGTGAGATTTGTCAGCCAACATGAAACCTTTGCTTAAATGTTGGGGATTAGCGAACCATTTCCCATTCCTTTTTTACAGCGAAGGGAGGGAAGGCTCCAACAGAGGGATGGATGAAATTAATTTTTTTTCTGGGCTAGATATTTACATATTGAGTTGGCAGGTGCTTGGTTTGAGCCAACCAACAGTGGAAGTGGAGGGAGTAAAGGCTAGTCATGCCTCTTTAGATGCAAATACCTCTGGCGGGCTTCGGCAGTTGGTGGAATTTTTTTGAAAGCGGAAGTCATTGATGGAATTAAAATTTGACAGCGCTGGGGATTAGTGATCTACAAAATGGGCAAGCAAGAGCCGATTTTATCATCAGAAACTCTCACAGAGAACTATTTAGACAAGATCTTGATAGGAGACTGCAAAAGAAGTAATAGTGGGTAGAGATTCACCTAAATTACATTATTTGAAATTGGGCAAACCATTCACAAAATATACCCCTGAATCATTATCATTGCCAACTTGAAGGTCACTCATATTAATAAAGAAGGAACGGGGGCGTTGAGTTTCCATAGTAATATTAGTCACTTTCTATTTTTGCTTTTCTTTTTTTTAATGTTGTCAGTAGTCAAATAAGGGCCTTCTTTGCCTTTGTCAGCTTTTATACAATTTTTATATGGTAGTCCTTATAGATACTCTTATACTTGTGAATTTTCCTGTTGCATTTTGTTTGACATTATTCTTTTTTTTTTTTTTTTTGCTTTTCTTTTTGTGTATGTTGGATGTCAAATAAAGATATTGAATCAAATGAATGTATGTGATCTTTTGATTCACTTGTCATATTTTGGATTATTATATGTGCAAGTTTTCGCATAAATGATCTTTCAGATGGGTTTGATTGTACTTAGGGGCGCCTATTTGGGGATTCTATATTTTATATACATCATCTGGATTGATGTATGGTATTGTCAAATGTCCCACTATTCTTGATCAAGTTTTATGTTATTCTGTAACATTTCAGTAAACACGTGTGCGAAGCACGTTAATTTAACTAGTCTTATATGAGAAAGATTTTGTGCACATAAGGTGTCATTATTGAGCATATCCTCTAAAGGTGTGCCATCTCTCTGGATCTTAATCTCTTCTAGCGTGCTTCTATCTGGGTTGAGAAGATGGATTAGAAGCTTTTTAACCTTTATATCATCGAGATTTGCAATACATAGGTGAAAACTCACAAAAACAAATAGAATAATTCAAACATATGAAACTTTTTAACCTTTATATCACTCACTAGATTCAGGTCTCTCATGCTTAATGTGATTATCAAAAGCAAGGAAATAAGTCAAAATAGCTTGTTTGACCGCACAAAAGACACCTAAGCTGCATAAACAGGATGAACGGGAGGAAAAACGTCCAATTTCAGCATGGGAAGCATCAGCAGAAACCTTAACAATCCATCCAGAGTAAACAGAAAAATATCCACACCTGGAATAGCTTTAAAGAAGCTCCTCTGAAGATCCTCCTTGTGCTTTGAATGATAGGTAGCCTCCCACATATATGCAAGAACTAGGCAGGGGTAAACAATGCCCATAAACGCCACCTGCCATCCAAGCAAACATTTATGAAAAGGAATCGATGATGGAGAGTGATAAACCAACACTCATGTAGGAGGAACATCGCTAGTTATAGAATGAAAACATAGCATTCAGTAAAGAACAGGCAATCAAATTAACTTTTTGCTGAGATGAGAATTAGCAAGAAATAGGAAAATAAGAAAATAATTGGTAGTTCATTCTAAGTTATGTTATTGTTGCACATAGCAGAAAAGTGGAAACCCTTGAAAACTAATCTATCATTTAATGTCAGCAGAAACTCCCTTAAGGGACAAGTTCATTTTCCATGGACATCAAACTGCAAATAGAAATCATCTTGGAAAATGTCAAGAAATTAGGACAATGTTGTTGATTCCTAAAATACCTGAGATGATCGGTAAGCATAACAAGAGACATTTGGGACTGTAACTAAAGTAAATCCCTATGATAGAGGGCTGAAGATGACATTTGCATGTTGCCTGAATAAAGAAAAAGGTGAGATAGACACTCTGATATTCAGTAATCACAAGACTGTAGTAGATGAACCATCAAGTGTAGGCTCATTGAAAACCCCCTTCCAGTGAATGAGACATGAAAGAAATCAAATGAACTAGAAATATAGCCTTTGTTGCAGAAAACAGATTTGAATGAGAGTTCATACTTGAGAAAGAAAGAACATACCCTGATTGAAATCTTAGAGAAGTGCCCCAGATCAGCAAACATTGCCTCCATGCCTAAGGAGTAATGCACACTATTATCAATCCAAGTGGAGGAGAAAGAAATGATAGCCAGTAATATTTCATGAAAGAAATCCAAGTACCAGTAATACACAAGACAATGCCACCAAGGGACGTCCATCCATCTTTGCCAGAGTTCTCAAAAAATTTGTAAATGTAATGTGGTGATAGAGCACGCAAAACAGAAGGATTCCAGTGGATTATATTATAATGTGATGAATGTTCTCACAATTAAAATGATAGTGTGTAAGAAAAAAGTATGTCCATAATGAGAAGAAATTGTGATACTGATTTTCTTCTGAATAGAAATTTTCTTTAACGTACATCCAACATTTATAAACTGTTGTCAAGTACTTAGCCCTTATAAATTTGTTAAAGGACATGAGCTGCCAGAAGTTCCATACTTCCATAAAAGTTGATAGCTTTAGAGACTGATGTGAGGAATACTACTTATTTCCATTCATTGTACAAACCTTCGTGTAGATTTGGAAATTTGATTTTGACCCAGAAATAGCTAAAAGGATTGCATAAACATAACAAAAAGAAATAAGAAAACAGATCAGTCAAAACTAAAGAATGAGAAAATAGTGACAGTCTCACAAGCATGATTTACTTTTTGGCAGGATTCTGAATATACAACCTGAACCCAGAAATTCTACCGCTATTTTGAACTAAAACATTAAATGAAAGGGATATGAGAAGAAACATCATTGTTTTCAGAAATCATCGCTGGCTCTGTTAATGCTGAATTAAGAGGTATAATGCTTTCCCAGATATAAATCTCGCCAAAATAAGCTACCAGACATCAAATTCTTGCAGCATGACGAATAGAGCATCCAACCAACGGACTAGGGCTTTTTTTTTTCTTCTACAAAATATCATAAAGAGGTCGATCTACATATGCTAAGCTCGATTTCACTGACTGGCCATCATGCTATTGAAACGCTTATACCAACTTGTTTCCAAAATTAATTTCTAGGGCATCAGGGGAAGATGCGTACGTCTCCTCTTCCTCTTCCCTCCCTACAGTCAACATGGAATTGGCATATCCCCGAGCTTATGTTCTGTTCCATCCCGCATAGCCGCATACGAAACATCCTATACCAGTGGTACACAACTGGTTTCCACCTAGAGTCATCCATATGCAGTGGAGGATACACACACGCGAAACATAAATATGACTAGAAGAGGAATACTGAAATGGCAAAAGACATGTCCAACCCCTGAAACAACCTGCGCACTCACCATAACTGGGAACTCCGAATCATCGCGGTACCTTTGGCTGGCTTCTGAAAGGTCCAATACTCCACCTGCAGCACCAAAACAAGGAGACATCCATCCTAACCGACCTTCCAAAAACACAATACAACCAGCCCATAGCACCTGCAACAGCGAAGACTTACCAGACTTGACGCGCTCGAGCACGTAGTCAGCACTGACGACGTCCAAATCGACATCCGACAGACTCGCGGCACCGGGGGAGGCTAGACTTCAGATGCCAGGCCAGCGGAGAGGATGAAATTGAGGAGCCTGTGGCGATAGCGCCGGTATCACTCCAGCAGATAACGCTCCATGCGAGGCGCAGGGAGGAGGTCCTTGATGCCCCCTTGTTCTCCCCTCCAAAGAAACGTGTGCGACCACAAGTGTGTATTTCCCTAGCCCTAGGTCGGCGGGCATGGGGTTTAAATACACGAGAGGAGACAGCGGGGGGCGGCAGGCACTGTGCTACTTCGATATCGGCCGGCAATGAGATGGAGAGAGCAGGAGGAGTCAGAAGCGTCCAGAGGGATGAATAGGGAAAAACGCAAAGAAACTTCTACGCGGGTGGATGCGTAAGAGGGATATGATACATCCTATACTAGTGGAACGAGGAGGGGACAACATTCATGGTGTGGCTGCCCAACGATGGGGGGAGATCGCCGGTGGCGTAGGTGAGGGGAAGGGAGGGGAGAGATCACAGGTAGCATGGTTGGCTAGGCGCAGGGGGGTGGTGGTGTGGTCTTTGGGGTGTTCTGGAATGGAAGAAGGTTTGGCCGATGTTCGCGTTTAGAGACAAAGTTTACCGCGATGTGAAAAGTTTTGGAGGGTATTTTGAGATTTTTTTATAAGGGAAAATTTCAGATGATGCTTATACCTACTATTAATTCTTACTGTTACACGCTCCATAAGCATATGATTTTGTTATATGCTTACAGTATCACGTCATAGGGATAGGTATATCTTAAAAGTTTTGAACAAAATTCGTCTGATATATTTACGACACGTATAGTTCGTAAGTATAGATATGTCTATCCATAAGAATAGCTTACGAATATACTGAACCGTAAGAAACTTTCGTAGGTAGAGCTTAGATTTCTTGTAGTGTGAGAAGTTGATCTTCTAGCTGTGAAGCTGCAACCCTCATCTAAAGACATTGGAAAGAAGTAAGACAGAAGGACCCATGGACAACAAGCCTTGTAAAAATCCAAAGGATCCTAGAGCTCTCTTCAAATGGGCAAATTCCAACGGCCATCTTTCAAACGGCTATGTTCTGAAGCTATTTAAAAGAAGATGAAGTTTGAAAGAAGCATACACAGAGTTATGAAGTGCAATTCAACTTTAGTGAGCTAAATACATACAATTTTCTCAAGCCAAGAAATCTCACAAGCCTTCTTGCAAGCCAAGTTTGAGAGCTCCCCTTTTCAGCAGAAATTCTCTGAAGCTCTCTGAGTTTTCTTAGAAGTCTTGTGTCTGGGTGGCAATTGTAATTGCTCATTCTCTGAAGTCCACCTTGCTCATTCAGATAGGATTTGAGTCTGATTTTTGATATGTTAAAATCCTTATGAATTTTGTGTGTGTTTGTGCTCAGCTCTGAGGCAAACACACAAGTGTCTCCTTATTGTTTTCTTGTGTAATTCCTGCAGAAGGTTGTTCTGCATTTTCCCCTCCAGTGCAGGGAAGGCCTTTGTGTAAGGCAGTTGTTGTACCCCTGTTTGGGAAGACTTGCTTGGGAGAAAGTGGGATTGTATTTCCTCTCAAGGGTGAGAGAAGGCCAATTTATTGGCAAATTAGTGGAAATCTCAAGTGGTTGTCTTGAGGATTGGATGTAGGACTTCCATGTAGGAAGGGCCGAACCAGGGTAAATCCTTGTGCATACTTGTGTGATTGTTTCCACCTAGTTCACACTTGAATCACACACACCACACTAAGTACTAACGAATTTATTTAGTGTTGTGCAATTTCAGAAGCAAATTTTTAAAAGCAAGAAGTCCTATTCACCCCCCCCTCTAGGACATCTACTGTGTCATTTCGATCCAACAAGATCGAGAAGATCTTCTGGGCTATTAGGTGTGCTGAGGATGACAAGGTTAGTCTAGCCACCTATATGCTACAGGTATGTGTCGATTGCATATGTATTTGTCTATGTTAAGTTTAGAATTGTCTGGATTGGTGCTTATGAAGGATGTTTTACAGGAGAGAGCTGATGTGTGGTGGTCCTCGTTACTGCATACTCGATTCGAGGATGGCGCTGTCGAGGTTGCTTGGGACGAGTTCATGAGGCTCTTTCGGGCCAAGTTCGTTCCCGAGCATATCCAGGACAAGATGGAGCAGAAGCTCCTCACCTTGACTCAGGGCTGCATGACTGTGCTCGAGTATGAGGCCAGGTTTGCTGAGCTATCGAAGTATGCACCTCATATCATTGCTGATGAGCGCAGGAAGACAAAGAAGTTCGTGATGGGCCTAAAGCCATCACTGTGATCGAGGCTTGTGGCGTTCGATCATCATAACTTGGATGAGGCTCTTAGTGCGGCGTGCCATCAGGAGAGTGAGATGGATCAGTATCTTGAGGAGAAGAAGGCTTCGCAGAAGAGGCCAACAGCTCCTTTCCAACGGTAGGATAGAAAGAAGGCAGCGTATCAGTCACCACAGTGCCCCATGGCAGCGGGCACTCAGCAGGTAGCTTCTCAGTGTTCCCTTGGTAGTAGGCCTAGTGGCAAGAAGGAGTGTCCTCATTGCAGGAGGGCACATGGTGGTACGAAGTGCTAGAAGTTGGCGGGAAAGTGCCTCAAGTGCGGGAGCAGCGAGCACCAGATCCAGGACTGTCCCAGACTTCAACAGGGAGTCTAGCGACCAGCGCCAGCCCCAGCAGTGGCTACAATAGCAGCGCCAGCCACAGGACGACCAGGAAGACCTTGAGCCCAAGCTCAAGTGTTCGCATTAGCTTGTGAGGATGCCGAGAAGGCGGAGCATGTCACCAAAGGTATGGTTCTTTCATGGGTGTGCACGCTCGGGTTTTGTTTGATATGGGTGCCACTCACTCCTTCATTTCTGAGCGGTTTGCTAGGCAATTAGCTTTAGAGTCAGGATCAGAGTTTGAGGAGTTAGAGGTTTCGTTGTCTGTGCACACACCTATGGGTACGGTATCGACTAGGAAGTGCATTCCGTCTTTACCTGTGTGCATTGAGGATAGAGTTCTAGATGGGTGTTTCTTCTTGCTAAAGATGAAGGACTATGATGCAATTCTTGGTCTAGATTGGCTAGAGGAGCACTATGCATTAGTAGATTGTCGTGGGAAGAAGATCCTTTTCCGTATTCCTGGTGAGGATGAGTTTTCACATCCATTGCTAAGGAACTTAGCGAGGAAGTTTGTCATCTCCGCCATGAGGGCGATGAGGATGATTAACAAGGGTTGTGATGCTTTTCTCGCCAGCGTGGTATTAGTACCAAAAGCTGATCAGATACCTACGCTTAAAGAGATTGATGTAGTTCAGGAATTTCTAGACATATTTCCTGATGATTTATTTGGATTGCTACCGGTTAGAGAGATAGAGTTTACCCTAGAGTTGCTTCCGAGCACCTCTCCTATTTCAAAGGCTCCATATCGGATGGCACCTGCAGAGTTAGCTGAGCTAAGGAAGCAGTTGCAAGATTTGCTAGGTAAGGGATTTATTCCCCCTAGTGTTTCTCCTTGGGGCGCACCTATCTTATTCGTAAAGAAGAAGGATGGGTCACTTAGGTTATCTATTGATTATAGGAAGCTAAACTAAGTGATTGTGAAGAACAGGTATCCCTTACTGTGGATTGATGATCTATTTGACCAGTTGCAGAATGCATCGGTCTTTTCTAAGATTGATTTGCGGTCTGGCTATCATCATTTGAGGATTAGGAGTGAGGATGTGTCCAAGACGGCCTTTAGGACCCGTTATGGACATTATGAGTTCTTAGTTCTTCCGTTTGGTCTAACCAACGCCCCTGCAGTGTTCATGGATCTCATGAACAGGGTATTTAGGCCTTATTTAGATAGTTTTGTTGTAGTGTTTATCGATGATGTGTTGGTCTATTCTCCGGATGAGGCCACACACCGTCAGCATTTGAGGGTAGTGTTAGAAGTTCTCCAAGTTCACAAGCTGTATGCAAAATTCAGCAAGTGCGATTTTTGGATGCGCGAGGTTCATTTCCTTGGGCATGTTATCTCCAACGTTGGTGTAGCAGTTGATCCAATGAAGGTCCGGGCTATATTGGATTGGGAGATTCCCAGGACCCCATCAGAGATTCGTAGTTTCCTTGGTTTAGCGAGCTATTATTGGCGATTTATTGAGGGATTTGCATCTATCGCCGCCCCTTTGACGAAGCTAACCAGGAAGGGTGTGAAGTTTGTTTGGTCCGAGGAGTGTGAGAGTAGCTTTCAATTATTGAAGGCTAAGCTCACATCTGCTCTGGTATTGGTATTTCCTAGTGGTGATGAGGGTTTTGCCATCTATACGGATGCATCTCGGATTGGTTTAGGCTGTGTGTTGATGCAGCAGGGAAGGGTAGTGGCGTATGCTTCTCGCCAATTGAAGGAGCATGAGAGTAACTATCCGACTCATGATTTGGAGCTTGTGGCAGTGGTGCATGCACTAAAGATATGGAGGCACTATCTTTATGGTGTCAGATTTGAGGTGTTCACTAACCACAAGAGCTTGAGGTATCTTTTCTCTCAAAAGGAGTTAAACCTGCGGCAGAGGATATGGATTGAGTTCCTAAAGGACTATGACTTCGACCTTCAGTATCATCCTGGAAAGGTGAATGTCATAGTGGATGCTCTTAGTAGGAAGAGGTCATCACTCCAGCAAGATTGGAAGATGTTGGAGGATGCGGCTTGTGCGATGACTGAGTTAGAGCCATTGTGTCAGGCTTTTGTAGCTCAGTTGTCCATTAGGTCTTCAGTGTTAGATGAGGTGATCGAGCAGTAGAAGGCCGACCCTAGACTCCAGGAGTTAGTGGGTAATGCAGGCATTGCTCATGATGAGGATGGTGTGATTAGGTTCCAACACCGTGTATATATTCCTGACATTGTAGATGTCCATGAGCATGTTTTAGTAGAAGCTCATAGGTCGATATTTTCTATTCATCTGGGTAACACTAAATGTACCAGGATTTGAAGAGATCTTTTGGTGGTCTGGCATGAAGAATGATGTAGTGGATTATGTTTCGAGGTGTTTAGTATGCCGGCAAGTGAAGGCAAAGCGGCAGCAACCATCTGGCCTTACGCAAAAGATGGAAATCCCAGTATGGAAGTGGGAGGCTGTCACTATGGATTTTGTAATGGGTTTGCCCAGATCAAGGAGGGGCAACGACTCAATTTGGGTAGTTGTAGATAGATTCTCTAAGACTGCACATTTCTTGCCTTTGAAGAAGAAGCAGTCGGTTGAGAGTTTAGCTAGGTTGTATGTTAGTAGCATTATTAGATTTCATGGTGTGCCGAAGTTGATCATTTTGGATCGAGATCCGAGATTTATTTCGAGGTTGTGGAAGGGTCTTCAAGATGCTTTAGGCTCTGAATTGAAGCTTAGTTCGGTGTTCCATCGCCAGACAGATGGATAGTCCGAGAGGACTATCCAGACGCTCGAGGATATGTTGAGGGCGTGTGTACTGGATTGGAAGGATGATTGGGAGCGTCATTTACCTCTTGTGGAGTTCGCATATAACAACAGTTTTCATGCAAGTATTGGTATGGCTCCATTTGAGGCGTTGTATGGAAGGCCTTGTAGATCTCCTTTATGTTGGGAGGAGACTGGCGATAGGCAGTTGATTGGTCCGGAGTTAGATCAAGAAACTTCGGATAAGGTCTAGCTTATTAGGAAGAGGCTCGTTGCGGTGCAGGATAGGTAGAAGAGTTATGCCAACAACAGGAGAAAGGATTTAGAATTCGAGGTTGGCGATCATGTCTTCCTAAAAATTTTGCCTACTCGAGGTGTGGTCAGATTTGGTAGGCATAGTAAACTAAGTCCCAGATTCATTGGCTCGTATGAGATTCTCAGACGATTGGGCAACGTGGCATACGAACTAGCTTTACCCCCAGCTTTAGCTAGTGTTCATCCTGTTTTCCACGTATCTATGCTCAGGAGGTATGTTAAAGACCCATCTCATGTTATTAGTCACGAGCCAGTGGAGATCCAGTCAGATCTATCATATGTTGAGCAACCAGTAGCTATACTTGACCGGAAGGTTCAGTGTAACACCTCGGAAATTCAGTAATTAGAAATAAATTGAAATGATAAATTCAATATTAGGGAAATAGCAAAAATGTACGTGCCATTAGCGTACATGCAAAAACCATTAGAAAATTTCATAAAAACCATAGTACAACTCTAAATAATACTCCCTAATGACCCATAAGAAATTGGTGCAAAGGAAAATCGGATGGTCTAAGTTTAAGGCGTTTTGCGACTGAGTGTCATAATCGGGGAATAGTCAGGAAATCATTATCACACAAACTTAGGTGAGTCATAAAATTAAATAAAAATCATAGATGGACTTCAAATAATATTCTCTAATGATCCATCAAGAAATTTGGGTCAATAAAAGTCATTTGGGGTATATTTAAGAGTTAGTGTGACTTATTATCGTAATTAAGAAATAAGTTGGACAACCCATTATCAGGTGTATAAAATGAGATCATAAACTAAATGAGAAATTTATGGTGGACTCCAAACAATAAGTGGGGATAGTCCATAAAAGAAATCGGATCAATAGACAACTTATGACCCATGAACAAATGTAAGTATAAAAATACTAAATAAATAACTTTCGTATTATCAGAATGATAGAACTTACGTACCACTACCGTACATGAGAAAACACATCGTACAATTCCGTAAAAATTATAAACCTACCCCAAATATTATCCCTAAGCATTCCACGAAGAAATTCGTGCAACGAAAAATTTGATTTGCCGAATGTACGTCACACGTGACCAAGTTACCCGAATTTAGAAACTAAGTCGGAAAATTGTTAACGCGGAAAAATAACCCGACCATAAATTAAATAATCATGTTGGAGATACTTCCAACATCATGTATTAATGATCCATTAACATGATTGGGCCAATGGAGCACATTTGGCCCAAGGATAAAATTGGGACAAGGAAATACCCAGAAATTCATGTATGTAATTATGCAATAATTAGGGAGGGCAATTTAGGGTTAAAATTAGGGTAATTAGTCATGCAAGGTATGCCAAAACCGGACCCAACTCTAAGAGGTGGTTTCCTAAACCCTTTGCCACTCTAATTGGGAGGGAGAATCCCAAAACATGGAAGGGCCAAGCAGAATTCACAGCCCCCTTTCCTAGTCCCATTAGGACATGTAGTTACACCCTAAATCTATAAGAACTTGTCATTAAACTCTTGGGGAAGGTTTAGCAACAAGTTGGGGTCGTGAGCAGCAAGCTTGGGGCGCCGGAGGAGAGGAGAACGACTGGGGAAAATGTGGTCTTCCTCAACCTCGCTCTGCATCGACCCAGAAACCTGTAGGGAGTTCTTAGCATTCAAAGGTAGGTGTTCTCGAGCCAAGATTAAATGAAACCCATACCATCTTGTAGAGCATAGAGTCTAGGTTCATACGCACTTGATTTGCCTAATTTTCATAGAGTATACGTTGAGTTCTAGTCGTTTTCCCCAAGTCGCGCACAGTTAGGGTTTTTTTACGTTCTTCAAGCTTTGCATGAGTTTTGAGACCAAGTTTGTAACGACCCTCCTTGTACCGGTACGGTTATACCAACCCACGTCGGTATAATGAACGTCGCTACAGTGGGATATTTACCCAACACGTTCAATAGGCTGAGATGTACACAAATATACACATATAATAGCGGAATAGAAAGGACTGGATATAACGATCTTATTCCATCATCATCATAAATCCACAATCTATATAGTACAAAAAGGAACTAAACATTTCATAACTGAAAATAAATTACATTGTCCACTACTGAATTACACAATGTCCTTTATTACATACTAGGAAAAGAAAGTACAATAAAGAAATTCTTCCACAACGGTGCTCCTCCTCACGCTCGGAGTCGCTCCCAACAATCTCCTCCCGAGATATGGAGATACCTGCACCTGTATGCCGAAGCAAGAGTGAGTCTAATAGACTCAGCAAGTAAACCCATGCACATTATACATACATACATCATACTCACAATAAAACTTCTAAAGAGACAAACGACACATATATCATGGTTCAAACAATCTCTGCATCCTATGCATGCAGTTCTTGTAATCCTAAAAGACATGATACATGCTTTACGTTACTACTCACGTCAGGTATTAAACCTATCACATACCTCCCACACCTTTTCTTAACATACTATATCAAATTAAAACTCATTCCATTCATGCTATAACATATATGCAACTTAAGCATGGATTTTACACATAATGGAAGTAATACTTTTAGCATGCAACCTATATACATTGAGCAACATGACACATGCTATATCATCATTGGATGTAAACCTATCACATGATTTCTACACATTCATTAACATGCTAGTTCAAATTAAACTTATCTCATTCATGCAATAATATGAAAGCAAGTTAGGCATGGAAATTCACATATTGAAAGAGACATATCTAACATGGATCCTATACACATTCTCACATACATGACACAATTATATACATAAGTAGCTTGTTGATTTAGTATGAATTTAACACATTCATGTAACAATTTACATTGTTCACATTGTTTTATACCAGATCACATTGTTCACATTTACACATATCATTTCACATTGGCACATAACATGTGCCACATTCACATATCATTTTTACACGTTTTCCACATTTTACACATGTCCATTATTGTTCAACGAAAGCCTATCATGATACTTCTACTAATTTCATAACACATGGTGTATGGTTTATGTTCATTCCACAATAATATACCTATCACATGCATATCACATTTTTAAACACAATAAGCTTGTTGTTTTGACATGGACCTAACACATTCATATCATATTTCATAATTTTACATGCTACCACATTGGTTTCACACATTCACATATTCACATATTCACTTACACATTGCAAAATTTTCACTTATACACTATCACATTATTCTCATTTAAATTGCCGTGACACATAGTCCAAACCACCACTAGAAGGACACACATAACACATAGCACATACACGCCACCTAGGCAACACAGTGTCGAATCTTGGTACTGCACAGACCGGGAGAAGCCCTCTCCACCCTAACCGGCAGTACTTGTCCGCCTCCAGGATTTCATCCTATTGCCCATAGGATATCACACACATGAACCTTCCCGTGGGGACTTTACCACAGTACGGTTCCAGAGCCCTTTATGGAAGCAGTGTCACACGTGGCACAATTTCACATTTTCAAATTTTAACTCATACACGATTTTACACAATTTAACACATTACACTATGCCCACATTCATGCACATGTTCAGTTTCCCTAATCATGGTACTATTGTTAACAGAAATTAACATTCATGGATTTACACTAACCATGCTGAAACTTGTAAATTCCATCCACAATTAACACAAATATGCATTAAATCGTCATTCTCACATGAAAATCAAAGTTTATACCTACTGTTATCCAATCAACATGAAATTTTAACCACGGGTTGTTTACATTGTACATCATACATGCAAATTTTCACCCCCTTTTTTTGGAAATACACACAATTTACAGAAAATAACACATCCATTTGCATGTTTACCCATAAATCAGTTCATCATAGATTTATATTGTCATGGTCATAATTAATAGTCTACAACCCTGTATATAATAATCATAACATCACAGAAATTTTCCCAAGATTTTTCATGCATCATATCAATTTCTGGAAATTTAAAACGATATATTCATGCTCCCAGTTTTTCAGTCCAAAAATTAATACAAATTACACAGTCATTAGAAAATCCCTAAAATTTCAAGACATGAACTGACACTCATCCAGGTTGTCTGAAAATTTTATGGCACTTAAGTATCACATGGATTTCGTAAACAGAAATTTACAATGTTTATAACCTGTTTAGCATACATTTCAGACAATTCCAATAATTCATATGATTAACAAAAATTCACAGAAATCTCACAACACGACCCACTATCCATATTACATAGCATATAAAATTTACATTATATCCTCATGCGTGAAAGTCCGGAAAATAGCTCATATATGGAAGAACAGCTCATTGTTCATTCCTGAAGAACTAAACGACATGGTCTGGCCGTTCTCACAGATTAACGGCAGTCGATGATGCCACCCAGTTCGGATCTTAACGGCAAGAGATCTTGCCGTTAAGTTCCTGTCGGTGAAAAGCACAGACTGAACTCCCAAAATGAGGAAGAATGGGGGTTCCAGGACACGATTAAAAATCCAGAAAAATACCTAAGACCTACTAGACGTGTGTAGGGATAGTGTGGAATGGGTACTTGCCTTTGAATAAATCTACAAACGGATTACAAGGTCGGAGAAGCCCTCCTCGGCCAAAGCCAAGAAGCCTCCAAAACACCTCCACTCCGGCTTCTGTGATGATCCTCGCAGCACACCAGAGCCGGGGATGTGTAGCCTGATGTCAAGGGTTCCTCCTTGTCGAAGTAGATCACCGGAAGAAGCCACCAGTCTGCAGATCTCAAGGCTCAAAGTTCTGGTTTCGCACAGGGACTTAGGGTTTCTAGGGTTTTCTTTGCCAAGAGACAAAGGGGTTTCTTCCAGCTGCTAAGGGGTGTTTCTATATAAGTCTAGGCTTGGGGCATGCGTGGGCAGGGTCTGATGGGAGTTGAGAGCCGTTGGGAGACATCTCCCCAATCAGTGAGCAAGGCAAACCCGAGATTTCTGGGTCTGCTGCGCACAGAAATTTAGAGAGGTAGACGTCCACATAGATGGCCGTCTACTTTAGTGTTGGCATCCATTGATATGGCCGTCTACTTATCCTTGGCGTCCACTGATGTTGCCGCCAACAAGGTCTTCGGCCAGAACATACAATCATGTAGAAAACCATGTTTACTCTAAGTACATACATGCATGTTACATAATTATAATGTAAATACTATATACACAAGGCAATGAATAATATTAACTAACTAACATATACATACATAAATATATACACTAAGGTAATATGTACATAACATCTACATATTTACACATAATACTATACACAACATTGAATCAACACATGAACAAAATAAAATGGCAAAAATTTGAGGGCCTTACACCCTCTCCCCCTTCAAAAGATCTTCGTCCTCGAAGATCGGATCACGTACCTGCAGTGACATCATCGGTGTTGTCTCGCGGAATGAACTACTTCATCTTCGAGCACTCTCTAATCCGATGACTTTTGCTACCACATCTGAGACATCTTCCTTCCTTTACCCAACACAAGTCTCCGTCGTGCCGCTTGCCGCACTGCACACATTCGGGCTTCTCGCTGCCTGAAGTCGCCACTGACTGGGGTGCTGACTCTGTCGGTATCATAGCGGACTGCTGACCTTCTTCAAGCTTCTGCATCTTCCTCTTCTGCCGTTGGAACGGTTCCGGTAACTTATCCAATCAAGCCTTTTCTCTTCCAAATACTGCATCATATCGTGCTCCTGCCTGCATGCTGCGCTAAGAGCCGCATCCATAGACCTATGGTCACATGCTACCAACCTAGCCCTTAATGCCGGTCTAAGTCCCATCACAAACCTCTTCGCCTTTCTGCGCTCATCAGTCACTATGTGAGGTGCATACTTAGATAATTCTGCAAACCTAGCATCGTACTCCAAAACTAACATCGAGCTCTGAGTCAACGTCAAGAATTCCTGCTCCATCTTGTCTTGGATATGCTTAGGGATATACTTGGCCTCAAACAGTCTCACGAACTCTTCCCATGTCACTTCCAATCCTACTCCTTCAAACTGCGTGCGAAGCACAGATGACCACCACGCATCCGCTCGCTCCTGAAGCATATATGTCGCCAGACTAACCTTGTCATCCTCTGCACATCTGATAGCTCTGAATATCTTCTCAATTTCCCTGAGCCAACTCTCTGCAACAAACGGCTCACTCTCCCCCTCAAAAGAGGGTGGATCCATCCTCCTGAACCTCTCCATAATGGAAGGTCCATTATGCCCATGCGCCTGAGGAACTGGTGCTTGAGACTGAGCTTCTAGCTGAGCCTGAAGTGCAACCTGGGTATGGGCCTGCGTCTGCATGGCCTATAACAGACCTTGCATGAACACTCCATAATCCACCGGTGGCAGTGGGGGAAGTACAGGACCCTGGGGTGCCGGGGCCTGCTGCTCACCCGCATCCTCACGCCTAGGCTCATCCTCTCCACCATGAGCACCACACCTACCATGTGAAGCCATATGCTGCAAAATAATTCAATCACTATTAGAAACTACGTTATTTAGTTCCTAACCACTTTCTTATCTATCTTTCGTTCATTATTAATCATTCCTACACATGTGGACAATTCTATAAAGACTTAGCATATTATGACGATGATGGCATATGTATATTCATGTACGATCTCAACTGGTTTCTCTGATACCAATGTCTGTAACGACCCTCCTTGTACCGGTACGGTTATACCAACCCACGTCGGTACAATGAACATCGCTACAGTGGGACATTTACCTAACACGTTCAATAGGCCGAGATGTACATAAATATAAACATATAACAGCGGAATAGAAAGGACTGGATATAACGATCTTATTCCATCATCATCATAAATCCACAGTCTATATAGTACAAAAGTGAACTAAACATTTCATAACTGAAAATAAATTACATTGTCCACTACTGAATTAGACAATGTCCTTTATTACATACTAGGAAAAGAAAGTACAATAAAGAAATTCTTCCACAACGGTGCTCCTCCTCACGCTCGAAGTCGCTCCCAACAATCTCCTCCCGAGATATGGAGATACATGCACCTGTATGCCGAAGCAAGAGTGAGTCTAATAGACTCAGCAAGTAAACCCATGCACATTATACATACATACATCATACTCACAATAAAACTTCTAAAGAGACAAACGGCACATATATCATGGTTTAAACAATCTCTGCATCCTATGCATGCAGTTCTTGTAATCCTAAAAGACATGATACATGCTTTACGTTACTACTCACGTCAGGTATTAAACCTATCACATACCTCCCACACCTTTTCTTAACATACTATATCAAATTAAAATCATTCCATTCATGCTATAACATATATGCAACTTAAGCATGGATTTTACACATAATGGAAGTAATACTTTTAGCATGCAACCTATATACATTGAGCAACATGACACATGCTATACTATCATTGGATGTAAACCTATCACATGATTTCTACACATTCATTAACATGCTAGTTCAAATTAAACTTATCTCATTCATGCAATAATATGAAAGCAAGTTAGGCATGGAAATTCACATATTGAAAGAGACATATCTAACATGGATCCTATACACATACTCACATACATGACACAATTATATACATAAGTAGCTTGCTGATTTAGTATGAATTTAACACATTCATGTAACAATTTACATTGTTCACATTGTTTTATATCGGATCACATTGTTCACATTTACACATATCATTTCACATTTGCACATAACATGTGCCACATTCACATATCATTTTTACACGTTTTCCACATTTTACACATGTCCATTATTGTTCAACGAAAGCCTATCATGATACTTCTACTAATTTCATAACACATGGTGTATGGTTTATGTTCATTCCATAATAATATACCTATCACATGCATATCACATTTTTAAACACAATAAGCTTGTTGTTTTGACACGGACCTAACACATTCATATCATATTTCATAATTTTACATGCTACCACATTGGTTTCACACATTCACATATTCACTTACACATTGCAAAATTTTCACTTATACACTATCATATTATTCTCATTTAAATTGCCATGACACATAGTCCAAACCACCACTAGAAGGACACACACAACACATAACACATAGATGCCACCTAAGCAACACAGTGACGAATCTTGGTACTGCGCAGACCGGGAGAAGCCCTCTCCACCCTAACCGGCGGTACTTGTCCACCTCCAAGATTTCATCCTATTGCCCATAGGATATCACACACATGAACCTTCCCGTGGGGACTTTACTACAGTACGGTTCCACAGCCCTCTATGGAAGCAGTGTCACACGCGGCACAATTTCACATTTTCAAATTTTAACTCATACACGATTTTACACAATTTAACACATTACACTATGTCCACATTCATGCACATGTTCAGTTTCCCTAATCATGGTACTACTGTTAACAGAAATTAACATTCATGGATTTACACTAACCATGTTGAAACTTGTAAATTCCATCCACAATTAACACAAATATGCATTAAATCGTCATTCTCACATGAAAATCAAAGTTTACACCTACTGTTATCCAATCAACATGAAATTTTAACCACGGGTTGTTTACAGGTTGTACATCATACATGCAAATTTTCACCCCTTTTTTTTTTTGGAAATACACACAATTTACAGAAAATAACACATCCATTTGCATGTTTACCCATAAATCAGTTCATCATAGATTTATACTGTCATGGTCATAATTAACAATCTACAACCCTGTATATAACAATCATAACATCACAAAAATTTTCCCAAGATTTTTCATGCATCATATCAATTTCTGGAAATTTTAAACGATATATTCATGCTCCCAATTTTTCAGTCCAAAAATTAATACAAATTACACAGTCATTAGAAAATCCCTAAAATTTCAAGACATGAACTGACACTCATCTTGGTTGTCTAAAAATTTTATGGCACTTAAGTATCACATGGATTTCGTAAACAGAAATTTACAATGTTTATAACCTGTTTAGCATACATTTCAGACAATTCCAATAATTCATATGATTAACAAAAATTCACAGAAATCTCACAACACGACCCACTATCCATATTACATAGCATATAAAATTTACAGTATATCCTCATGCGTGAAAGTCCGGAAAATAGCTCATATATGGAAGAACAGCTCACTGTTCATTCCTGAAGAACTAAACGGCATGGTCTGGCCGTTCTCACAGATTAACGGCAGTCGATGATGCCACCCAGTTCGGATCTTAACGGCAAGAGATCTTGCCGTTAAGTTCCTGTCTGTGAAAAACACAGACTGAACTCCCAAAATGAGGAAGAATGGGGGTTCTAGGACACGATAAAAAATCCAGAAAAATACCTAAGACCTACTAGACGTGTGTAGGGATAGTGTGGAATGGGTACTTGCCTTTGAATAAATCTACAAACGGATTACAAGGTTGGAGAAGCCCTCCTCGGCCAAAGCCAAGAAGCCTCCAAAACACCTCTACTCCGGCTTCTGTGATGATCCTCGCAGCACACCAGAGCTGGGGATGTGTAGCCTGATGTCAAGGGTTCCTCCTTGTCGAAGTAGATCGTCGGAAGAAGCCACCAGTCTTCAGATCTCAAGGCTCAAAGTTCTGGTTTCGCACAGGGACTTAGGGTTTCTAGGGTTTTCTTTGCCAAGAGACAAAGGGGTTTCTTCCAGCTACTAAGGGGTGTTTCTATATAAGTCTAGGCTTGGGGCATGCGTGGGCAAGGTCTGATGGGAGTTGAGAGCCGTTGGGAGACATCTCCCCAATCAGTGAGCAAGGCAAACCGGGATTTTGGGTCTGCTACGCACAGAAATTTAGAGAGGTGGATGTCCACATAGATGGCCATCTACTTTAGTGTTGGTGTCCATCGATATGCCCGTCAACTTATCCTTGGCGTCCACTGATGTTGCCGCCAACAAGGTCTTCGGCCAGAACATACAATCATGCAGAAAACCATGTTTACTCTAAGTACATACATGCATGTTACATAATTATAATGTAAATACTATATACACAAGGCAATGAACAATATTAACTAACTAACATATACATACATACACATATACACTATGGTAATATGTACATAACATCTACATATTTACAAATAATACTATACACAACATTAAATCAACACATGAACAAAATAAAATGGCAAACATTTGAGGGCCTTATAAAGTTAGATCAAACCCCCATCATGAAAGTTCTTCTACTAGTTGTCCTGGTCATCTTTCATGTTGAACATTTTGTCTAAATATCATTAGATAGAGAGATATAAGCATAGCAAGAGGATTGGTCGGCCTCCTGTGTTTTCAGGTTAAAGCTTAGAATCGCGTCCGGACAAGGCGACGCGATTCCAGCACCTGGTATCCCGTCGGCCAGGTCCGACACGATCCACTAAAAGGCGTCCATGAGAGGCGACGCGATTCTCGTGCTGACCAGTCAACGGCCGCATGAGACTTTGCGCCTGCCTGGGAGTCTGTGCGAGTCTGAATCGCGGCGGGATCCCCAAATGCGATTCAGGCAGTTTTCCCACCCATCGTATTATTTAATCAATTTCCTTTAATGCGTCACTATGCCCCGACGTGTTTCATGTTGAAAGGCGGCCTACAAGGCCGACACAATTTACTTGTCTTCGCCTTTGGCCTATTTTCCTATACACCTGTGTTTTGAAAAACGTCCACTGTGTTGGACGCTATTCATAGCCCGACCTGAGACTGTTCTTTTCTGCTAGTCAGTCAGTATGTTTGGTTTCTTGATCTATCAGCATGTGCATGATGTTATATAGTATGCATGTACCTAAAAGCAATTAACCCATTGAAAAAAAAAACGGTAATGATACAAATATGATTATAATGTGATAATTATCTGGTGATCTTACATATTGTCAATTTGACATGATAATAATATGTTGTGAATGTATGGATGAACACATGTTAGCGTAGGCTTGTTTAGTTAAAGTGTTGCATCATGATTTGTACATGAGTTTCCTTAAGTTATATGCTTTCCGATGTTTCCATTATTTGTTCATATTGCATACATGATAGGAACGATTCGTGACTCGTCACTTACACCTTTGCACGAATGGGCACACCTTTCTTGGGGAATTGAGAGCTCTCTGCCGGTCATTCCGAATCGGAAAGACTAGCGATCTTTTCCTTAAGACCTCCGTAAGTCTCCGCTCTCTATGGATTCCCACATAGAGGCCAAGCTGGTTGTACCATGAAGTACCCTGGAGATAGAGAGCACATGTTCCGCGTACGATCTGTCATTAGTCATCCTCATGTCAAGACATTAATGAATTATGAAACATAAGATACGTCGTTATACTGCCCATTTGTTCTCTTGAGCTATTGTCACACCTTGACTCTATGATGATCATTTTCTTATTACATTGAGCTTATTATTAAAATTATGTGGCCATAATATGAATATGTTTGTTCGGCACAACTTAGGACTTCGGTCCATTTGACTAATGCCTGTGTAATAGGGGCTCTGTCTGGTTCTGGGGAAGAGCGCCCTAACGTACTTATTAACCACGAGAGTATGGACTTGTGTGCTTGGCATGGCACTGATACGATATGCAAGATTTGTAGGAATGTGCCTTCGTGTGATATGATATGATAAGTTTGATTTGGTATGATATGATACATCTATTCATGTGAACACATGATATCTGTATGGCCAATATCTTTTGATATGATTCTACTCTTGAACTATCTGTCCATTGTATATGCAATTCGATATATGATTTGATATGACATCCATTCTATTCCGCTATTTATCTTGTTAGAAAAGCATGCATAAGCATTATCATGTTCATGTGCATATCTGCCCATTTAAAATGTTAATCATGTATATTAGTACCCGCACAATATTGAGATGTAAATCCTACTGAGCTAGTTTGCTCACCCTATTATCCTGTCCTTTTCAGGTAGTGATGAGGAACCAGTGGAGTCCGATGGGGCAGGGCAAGAGTGATGAGCACCGACATTGAGGATATGAAGTATTAGGAATAGCTATTTGAGTAGTCTATGTATTAGTGAAACATTTTTATTTGAATAAGGGACCCTTTAGTTGGTTCTTATGGAAGGTTGTAACTAGTTGAATGAGATGGAATAAAGTATACTTTTGGTGACCCTATTATAGTCTCAAATGTGTTATTGCGTTTAAATTATGACTATGTGCTATTCAACTGTGATCCGTCTATTTGTATCGTTCACGCACCTCGGTATTTATTCCGCTGCTGAATATCGGGGCGTGACAGTTGGTATCAGAGCTGAACTTTACGGTCTAAGGGAATAGGAATATAGAATGAAACTAGATCACACGAGTCAAAATCTATCGTACCTAATGTGAGCTTGGGTAGAGCCAGGGGAATAGAAGTCACATGTGATATATTTAGATGACTGACTTATATTATTATCTTGAAGGTACTTATTACCTCAATGGCTGCTGAACGTGCCCAGCTAGGAACATGCAACAAACAATACAGAACTTGACTCAGGCTATCCTGCAAGCCACCCAGGGTGGAGGTAGCCGCGGAGCCGGTGATCTCCATCGAAATTTCCGGAGTATGGATCCGCCTAGGTTTGAAGGGAGTATTGATTCAGACGTTGCTGAACACTGGGTTAAGGAAATTGAAAGGATATTCAGGGTCATGCAATGCATGGACCAGAACAAAGTACTGCTGGCGACTTTTCAATTGGAAAAGGATGCCAGGGCATGGTGGGAGTTGGTGGAAGCAACACTGAATGGCCAGCAACTAACATGGACTCAGTTCATCGAGCGATTCAACACCAAGTAGTTTTCTGAGAGGGTCTAGGAATGGAAAGCAGCCGAATTTGCAGGTTTGAAGTAGAGAGGACTCACTGTGGCCGAGTATGAGGCCCAGTTCTCTCGTCTGTCCCGATATGTTGTTCACTTGATTGGGATAGAAAGAATGAAGGCGAAACGCTTTCTGAATGGCTTGAGGCCCCAATTCATCACTCAACTGGAGCCAATGGACATTCAAACCTATGCGGACATGATAAAGAAGGCTCAATTACTGGAAGATGCCATGGAGACCGCTGATAGGATCAAGGGGGAGGCTATGAAGAGAGAACAAGTTTTTGCTACCGGAAATTATCAATCGACCATTGGGAGGAAAAGGCCCAGTGCTGGTTCTCTTGAACAAGCTGATAAGAAGCCAAAGGAATTAGGCAAGCAGTTGGTAGTGGCAAATAGGGAAAGATGCAAGCATTGCGATAAAGCTAGTCAACAATCTGAACAATGCTGGAGAGCACAGGGGAGATGTATGTGCTATGGGAGTCGTGACCATAGGATTTCTGATTGCCCAATGCTAAAGGAACAAGCCCCTCAGGACAAGCGTCCAAATGGACAAAGGAGGCAAGGCCGCTTACAAGCTATTCAGGGGCCTAAAGCTGCAGAAGAAGGAGGTATGATGGAATATGTCATTTTTGTTGAACCTCTAGATCAGTCTTATGATAATCGTCTTACTGGTACATCAGCCGTAAGTAAGAGAGATGATTGGAGGTCAGACCAACCGTGGCTCCCAAGGATAGCTAAATGAATAGATAGAACTCTACCAAATACAGGTGCGGTGTTTGTAGGTTATACGGTAATCCAAGGAAGTAACCAAATTAGGAAGCCCCATAACCTGGCCCACTTGATTATACTTATGAATTTGGGGACCAAATTCTTTTAAGTGGGGGAGGATGTAACACCCCTGAAATTCAGTAATTATAAAATTAGAAATAAATTGAAAATGATAAATTCAATATTAGGGAAATAGCAAAAACGTACGTGCCATTAGCGTACATGCAAAAACCCATTAGAAAATTTCATAAAAACCATAGTACAACTCTAAATAATACTCCCTAATGACCCACAAGAAATTGGTGCAAAGGAAAATCGGATGGTTCAAGTTTAAGGCGTTTTGCGACTGAGTGTCGTAATCAAGGAATAGTTGGGAAATTATTATCACACATACATAGGTGAGTCAGAAAATTAAATAAAAATCATAGATGGACTTCAAATAATATTCTCTAATGATCCAGCAAGAAATTTGGGTCAATAATAGTCATTTGGAGTATATTTAAGAGTTAGTGTGACTTATTATCGTAATTAAGAAATAAGTTGGATAACCCATTATTAGGTGTACAAAAAGATCATAAAATAAATGAGAAATTTATGGTGGACTCCAAACAATAAGTGGGGATAGTCCATAAAAGAAATCGGATCAATAGACAACTTATGACCCATGAACAAATGTAAGTATAAAAATACTAAATAAATAACTTTCGTATTATCAGAATGATAGAACTTACGTACCACTACCGTACGTGAGAAAACACATCGTACAATTCCGTAAAAATTATAAACCTACCCCAAATATTATCCCTAAGCATTCCACGAAGAAATTCGTGCAACGAAAAATCTGATTGGCCGAGTGTACGTCACACGTGACCAAGTTACCCGAATTTAGAAACTAAGTCGGAAAATTGTTAACGCGGAAAAATAACCCGACCATAAATTAAATAATCATGTTGGAGATACTTCCAACATCATGTATTAATGATCCATTAACATGATTGGGCCAATGGAGCACATTTGGCCCAAGGATAAAAATTGGGACAAGGAAATACCCAGAAATTCATGTATGTAATTATGCAATAATTAGGGAGGGCAATTTAGGGTTAAAATTAGGGTAATTAGTCATGCAAGGTATGCCAAAACCGGACCCAACTCTAAGAGGTGGTTTCCTAAACCCTTTGCCACTCTAATTGGGAGGGAGAATCCCAAAACATGGAAGGGCCAAGCAGAATTCACAGCCCCCTTTCCTAGTCCCATTAGGACATGTAGTTACACCCTAAATCTATAAGAACTTGTCATTAAACTCTTGGGGAAGGTTTAGCAACAAGTTGGGGTCGTGAGCAGCAAGCTTGGGGTGCCGGAGGAGAGGAGAACGGCTGGGGAAAATGTGGTCTTCCTCAATCTCGCTCTGCATCGACCCAGAAACCTGTAGGGAGTTCTTAACATTCAAAGGTAGGTGTTCTCAGGCCAAAATTATATGAACCCATACCATCTTGTAGAGCATCGATTCTAGGTTCATACGCACTTGATTTGCTTAATTTTCATGGAGCATACGTCGAGTTCTAGTCATTTTCCCCAAGTCGCGCACAGTTAGGGTTTTTTTACGTTCTTCATGCTTTGCATGAGTTTGAGACCGAATTATATCAAACCCCCATCAGGAAAGTTCTTCTACTAGTTGTCTTGGTCATCTTTCTTGTTGAACGTTTTATCTATATATCATTAGATAGAGAGATATAAGCATGGTAAGAGGATCAGTCAGTTTTCTACGTTTTCGGGATAAAGCTTGGAATCACGTCCGGACCAGGCAATGCGATTCCAGTGCCTGGTATCACGTCGGCCAGGTCCGATGCGATCCACTAAAAGGCGTCCATGAGAGGCGACACGATTCTCGTGCTGACCGGTCAACAGCCGCGTGAGACTTCATGCCTGCTTGTGAGTCTGTGCAAGTCTGAATCGCGGCGGGATCCCCGAATGCGATTCAGGCAGTTTTCCCACCCATCGGATTATTTAATCAATTTCCTTTAACGCGTCACTATGCCCCAACGCATTTCATGTTGAAAGGCGGCCTACAAGGCCAACGCGATTTACCTGTCTTCGCCTTTGTCCTATTCTCCTGTACACCTGTGTTTTGCAAATTGTCCACTGTGTTGGACGCTATTCATAGCCCGACCTGAGACTGTTCTTTTCTGCTAGTCAGTTAGTATGTTTGGTTTCTTGATCTATCAGCATGTGCATGATGTTATATAGTATGCATGTACCTAAAAATAATTAACCCATTGAAAAAAAAAACGGTAATGATACGAATATGATTCTAATGTGATTGACCTTATGTTCATTTGATTAAAATCTTGTGATCTTACATATTGTCAATTTGACATGATAATAATATGTTATGAATGTATGGATGAACACATGTTAGCGTAGACTTGTTTAGTTAAAGTGTTGCATCATGATTTGTGCATGAGTTTCCTTAAGTTATATGCTTTCCGATGTTTCCATTATTTGTTCATATTGCATACATGATAGGAACAATTCGTGACTCGTCACTTACACCTTTGCACGAATGGGCACACCTTTCTTGGGGAATTGAGAGCTCTCTGCCGGTCATTCCGAATCGGCAAGACTAGCGATCTTTTCCTTAAGACCTCCGTAAGTCTCTGCTCTCTATGGATTCCCACATAGAGGCCAAGCTGGTTGTACCATGAAGTACCCTGGAGATAGAGAGCACATGTTCCGCGTACGATCTGTCATTAGTCATCCTCATGTCAAGACATTAACGAATTATGTAACATAAAATACGTCGTTATACTGCCCATTTGTTCTCTTGAGGTATTGTCACACCTTGACTCTATGATGATCATATTCTTATTACATTGAGCTTATTATTGAAATTCCGTGGCCATAATATGAATATGTTTGTTCGGCACAACTTAGGACTTCGGTCCATTTGACCAATGCCTGTGCAATAGGGGCCCCATCTGGTCCTGGGAAGAGCGCCCTAACGTACTTATTAACCACGGGAGTATGGACTTGTGGTGCTTGGCATGGCACTGATACGATATGCAAGATTTGTGGGAATGTGCCTTCGTGTGATATGATATGATAAGTTTGATTTGGTATGATATGATACATCTATTCATGTGAACATATGATATCTGTATGGCCAATATCTTTTGATATGATTCTACTCTTGAACTATCTGTGCATTGTATATGCAATTCGATATATGATTTGATATAACATCCATTCTATTCCGCTATTTAACTTGTTAGAAAAGCATGCATAAGCATTATCATGTTCATGTGCATATCTGCCCATTTAAAATGTTAATCATGTATATTAGTGCCTGCACAATATTGAGATGTAAATCCTACTGAGCTAGTTTGCTCACCCTAATATCCTGTCCTTTTCAGGTAGTGATGAGGAACCAGTGGAGTCCGATGGGGCAGGGCAAGAGTGATGAGCACCCGACATTGAGGATATGAAGTATTAGGAATAGCTATTTGAGTAGTCTATGTATTAGTGAAACATTTTTATTTGAATAAGGGACCCTTTAGTTGGTTCTTCTTATGGAAGGTTGTAACTAGTTGAATGAGATGGAATAAGGTATACTTTTGGTGACCCTATTATAGTCTCAAATGTGTTATTGCGTTTAAATTATGACTATGTGCATGCTATTCAACTGTGATCCGTCTATTTGTATCGTTCACGCACCTCGGTATTTATTCCGCTGCTGAATATCGGGGCGTGACAGTTGGTATCAGAGCCTGAACTTTACGGTCCAAGGGAATAGGAATATAGAATGAAACTAGATCACACGAGTCAAAATCTATCGTACCTAATGTGAGCTTGGGTAGAGCCAGTGGAATAGAAGTCACATGTGATATATTTAGATGACTAACTTATATTATTATCTTGAAGGTACTTATTACCTCAATGGCTGCTGAACGTGCCCAGGCTAGGAACATGCAACAAACAATACAGAACTTGACTCAGGCTATCCTGCAAGCCACCCAGGGTGGAGGTAGCCGCGGAGCCGGTGATCTCCATCGGAATTTCCGGAGTATGGATCCGCCTAGGTTTGAAGGGAGTACTGACTCAGACGTTGCTGAACACTGGGTTAAGGAAATTGAAAGGATATTTAGGGTCATGCAATGCATGGACCAGAACAAAGTACTGCTGGCGACTTTCCAATTGGAAAAGGATGCCAGGGCATGGTGGGAGTTGGTGGAAGCAACACTGAATGGCCAGCAACTAACATGGACTTAGTTCATCGAGCGATTCAACACCAAGTAGTTTTCTGAGAGGGTCTAGGAACGGAAAGCAGCCGAATTTGCAGCTTTGAAGTAGAGAGGACTCACTGTGGCCGAGTATGAGGCCCAGTTCTCTCGTCTGTCCCGATATGTTGTTCACTTGATTGGGACAGAATAAATGAAGGCGAAACGCTTTCTGAATGGCTTGAGGCCCCAATTCATCACTCAACTGGAGCCAATGGACATTCAAACCTATGCGGACATGATAAAGAAGGCTCAATTACTGGAAGATGCCATGGAGACCGCTGATAGGATCAAGGGAAAGGCTATGAAGGGAGAACAAGTTTTTGCTACCGGAAATTATCAACCGACCATTGGGAGGAAAAGGCCCAGTGCTGGTTCTCTTGAACAAGCTGATAAGAAGCCAAAGGAATTAGGCAAGCAGTTGGTAGTGGCAAATAGGGAAAGATGCAAGCATTGCGATAAAGCTAGTCAACAATCTGAACAATGCTGGAGAGCACAGGGGAGATGTATGTGCTATGGGAGTCGTGACCATAGGATTTCTGATTGCCCAATGCTAAAGGAACAAGCCCCTCAGGACAAGCGTCCAAATGGACAAAGGAGGCAAGGCCGCTTACAAGCTATTCAGGGGCCTAAAGCTGCAGAAGAAGGAGGTATGATGGAATATGTCATTTTTGTTGAACCTCTAGATCAGTCTTATGATAATCGTCTTACTGGTACATCAGCCGTAAGTAAGAGAGATGATTGGAGGTCAGACCAACCGTGGCTCCCAAGGATAGCTAAATGAATAGATAGAACTCTACCAACTACAGGTGCGGTGTTTGTAGGTTATACGGTAATCCAAGGAAGTAAACCAAATTAGGAAGCCCCATAACCTGGCCCACTTGATTATACTTATGAATTTGGGGACCAAATTCTTTTAAGTGGGGGAGGATGTAACACCCCTGAAATTCAGTAATTATAAAATTAGAAATAAATTGAAATGATAAATTCAATATTAGGGAAATAGCAAAAACGTACGTGCCATTAGCGTACATGCAAAAACCCATTAGAAAATTTCATAAAAACCATAGTACAACTCTAAATAATACTCCCTAATGACCCACAAGAAATTGGTGCAAAGGAAAATCGGATGGTTCAAGTTTAAGGCGTTTTGCGACTGAGTGTCGTAATCAAGGAATAGTTGGGAAATTATTATCACACATACATAGGTGAGTCAGAAAATTAAATAAAAATCATAGATGGACTTCAAATAATATTCTCTAATGATCCAGCAAGAAATTTGGGTCAATAATAGTCATTTGGAGTATATTTAAGAGTTAGTGTGACTTATTATCGTAATTAAGAAATAAGTTGGATAACCCATTATTAGGTGTACAAAAAGATCATAAAATAAATGAGAAATTTATGGTGGACTCCAAACAATAAGTGGGGATAGTCCATAAAAGAAATCGGATCAATAGACAACTTATGACCCATGAACAAATGTAAGTATAAAAATACTAAATAAATAACTTTCGTATTATCAGAATGATAGAACTTACGTACCACTACCGTACGTGAGAAAACACATCGTACAATTCCGTAAAAATTATAAACCTACCCCAAATATTATCCCTAAGCATTCCACGAAGAAATTCGTGCAACGAAAATCTGATTGGCCGAGTGTACGTCACACGTGACCAAGTTACCCGAATTTAGAAACTGAGTCGGAAAATTGTTAACACGGAAAAATAACCTGACCATAAATTAAATAATCATGTTGGAGAGACTTTCAACATCATGTATTAATGATCCATTAACAAGATTGGGCCAATGGAGCAAATTTGGCCCAAGGATAAAAATTGGGACAAGGAAATACCCAGAAATTCGTGTATGTAATTATGCAATAATTAAGGAGGGCCATTTATGGTTAAAATTAGGATAATTAGTCATGCAAGGTAAGCCAAAACTGGACCCAACTCTAAGAGGTGGTTTCCTAAACCCTTTGCCACTCTAATTGGGAGGGAGAATCCCAAAACATGGAAGGGCCAAGCAGAATTCGCAGCCCTCTTTCCTAGTCCCATTAGGACATGTAGTTACACCCTAAATCTATAAGAACTCATCATTAAACTCTTGGGGAAGGTTTAGCAACAAGTTGGGGTCATGAGCAGCAAGCTTGGGGTGCTGGAGGAGAGGAGAACGGCTGGGGAAAATGTGGTCTTCCTCAATCTCGCTCTGCATCGACCCAGAAACCTGTAGGGAGTTCTTAACATTCAAAGGTAGGTGTTCTCAGGCCAAAATTATATGAACCCATACCATCTTGTAGAGCATCGATTCTAGGTTCATACGCACTTGATTTGCTTAATTTTCATGGAGCATACGTCGAGTTCTAGTCATTTTCCCCAAGTCGCGCACAGTTAGGGTTTTTTTACGTTCTTCATGCTTTGCATGAGTTTTGAGACCGAATTATATCAAACCCCCATCAGGAAAGTTCTTATACTAGTTGTCTTGGTCATCTTTCTTGTTGAACGTTTTATCTATATATCATTAGATAGAGAGATATAAGCATGGTAAGAGGATCAGTCAGTTTTCTACGTTTTCAGGATAAAGCTTGGAATCGCGTCCGGACCAGGTGACGCGATTCCAGCGCCTGGTATCACGTCGGCCAGGTCCGATGTGATCCACTAAAAGGCGTCCATGAGAGGCGACACGATTCTCGTGCTGACCGGTCAACAGCCGCGTGAGACTTCACGCCTGCTTGTGAGTCTATGCAAGTCTGAATCGCGGCGGGATCCCCGAATGCGATTCAGGCAGTTTTCCCACCCATCGGATTATTTAATCAATTTCCTTTAACGCGTCACTATGCCCCAACGCGTTTCATGTTGAAAGGCGGCCTACAAGTCCGACGCGTTTACTGTCTTCGCCTTTGTCCTATTTTCCTGTACACCTGTGTTTTGAAAATTGTCCACTATGTTTGACTCTATTCATAGCCCGACCTAAGACTGTTCTTTTCTGCTAGTCAGTCAGTATGTTTGGTTTCTTGATCTATCAGCATGTGCATGATGTTATATAGTATGCATGTACCTAAAAACAATTAACCCATTAAAAAAAAATTTAACCCATTGAAAAAAAAAATGGTAATGATACGAATATGATTCTAATGTGATTGACCTTATGTTCATTTGATTAAAATCTTGTGATCTTACATATTGTCAATTTGACATGATAATAATATGTTATGAATGTATGGATGAACACATGTTAGCGTAGACTTGTTTAGTTAAAGTGTTGCATCATGATTTGTGCATGAGTTTCCTTAAGTTATATGCTTTCCGATGTTTCCATTATTTGTTCATATTGCATACATGATAGGAACGATTCGTGACTCGTCACTTACACCTTTGCACGAATGGGCACACCTTTCTTGGGGAATTGAGAGCTCTCTGCCGGTCATTTCGAATCGGCAAGACTAGCGATCTTTTCCTTAAGACCTCTGTAAGTCTCTGCTCTCTATGGATTCCCACATAGAGGCCAAGCTGGTTGTACCATGAAGTACCCTGGAGATAGAGAGCACATGTTCCGCGTACGATCTGTCATTAGTCATCCTCATGTCAAGACATTAACGAATTATGTAACATAAGATACGTCGTTATACTGCCCATTTGTTCTCTTGAGCTATTGTCACACCTTGACTCTATGATGATCATGTTCTTATTACATTGAGCTTATTATTGAAATTCTGTGGCCATAATATGAATATGTTTGTTCGGCACAACTTAGGACTTCGGTTCATTTGACCAATGCCTGTGCAATAGGGGCCCTATCTGGTCCTTGGGAAGAGCGCCCCAACGTACTTATTAACCACGAGAGTATGGACTTATGGTGCTTGGCATGGCACTGATACGATATGCAAGATTTGTGGGAATGTGCCTTCGTGTGATATGATATGATAAGTTTGATTTGGTATGATATGATAAGATTTGATATGATACATCTATTCATGTGAATACATGATATCTGTATGGCTAATCTCTTTTGATATGATTATACTCTTGAACTATCTGTCCATTGTATATGCAATTCGATATATGATTTGATATAACATCCGTTCTATTCCGCTATTTAACTTGTTAGAAAAGCATGCATTAGCATTATCATGTTCATGTGCATATCTATCCATTTAAAATGTTAATCATGTATATTAGTGCCCGCACAATATTGAGATGTAAATCCTACTGAGCTAGTTTGGTCACCCTATTATCCTGTCCTTTTCAAGTAGTGATGAGGAACTAGTGGAGTCCGATGGGGTAGGGCAAGAGTGATGAGCACCTGACATTGAGGAGATGAAGTATTAGGAATAGCTATTTGAGTAGTCTATGTATTAGTGAAACATTTTTATTTGAATAAGGGACCCTTTCGTTGGTTTTTCTTATGGAAGGTTGTAACTAGTTGAATGAGATGGAATAAAGTATACTTTTAGTGACTCTATTATAGTCTTAAATGTGTTATTGCATTTAAATTATGACTCTGTGCTATTCAACTGTGATACGTCTATTTGTATCGTTCACGCACCTCGGTATTTATTCCACTGCTAAATATCGGGGTGTGACATTCAGCATCACCGAAACAAGTGTATTGCGTCCGTGATGGTGCTATGGCAGAACTTCTCGCGAGAGGAGGCTACTTGGGAGCTTGAGGATGCGATGAAGAAGAAGTATCCCCAATTGTTTGAGTAGTGTCGGTCTAACTTCGAGGACGAAGTTTCTTTAAGGGGGAGAGAGTGTGAGGCCCTCGAACTTCACCTCTTATTTAGTTGGTTAGGTGTATAGTGTTTGGATGCATAGTGTGCATAGTTATGTGAATAAATAAATATATACATATGTGTGTATTCTTATACATATTATAATGAAGTAAAGTTGTGCATGTATATATATGATTGTTTAACTATGTACATATGGTGTATATATGTAATGCATTATACAATATATATATATATATGTATGTACATAGAGTATGCATAAAATACTGCATTTTGTGTTCTGGCCGAAAGTCAAGTTGGCGTCAACATGAGTGGACGCCTAGGGCCGAGCTAGCGTCCAAATAGATGGACGGTAACCAATTGTAGACGGCCACCTATGTGGACTTCTACTTCCCAGATTTGTTGCGGCTTCAGATCTAGAAATGCCCGCAATTTCTTTGTCTCTTGTTTAGGAAACCATCCTCAACGGTCGGAAACCCTACCGAAAGGTGTTCCCGACTGCCCTAACTTATAAAACCCCCTTCTCTGGCTGAAATAGATCCTTTTGGCTCGAGTCAAAAACCCTAGTTTTTGTGCGAACCCTAATTTTTGAGACTTTGATCCGGCGATGTGGTGTATCTCCTGGCGTTCTACCATGACTGGGAGGAAGTCTGAACATAAGGGAAGGCTTCTCCGACGACGGAGTACCATCTGCTTCATCACAGAACCAGTTCGGGGAAGGATTTGAGGGCTTCTTGGCACTGGCCGAGGAGAGCTTCTCCGGCATCTAATCGTGTTGTCTTAATTTCTTAAAGGCAAGTACCCATTGTACATCAACCTTACCCATGTCTAGTAGGTCCTAGGTATTTTTCTAGATTTTTATCGTGTCCTGGAACCCCCCTTTCACCATCATTTTGAGTTCAGTTTGTGTTTTGCACAGATAAGAACTTAACGACAGCTTCTAGTGCCATTAAGATCCAGGGTCAATGGCCACCGATGGTGTCGTTAACCCGGTTGGCAGCCACCTGTGTGCCACCGAGTTCTTCTGCTTTCTGCAAAAAATATGTCTTGATAATTGTGACCTAATCTTCAAATTTCTGAACATAAGTGTATGCTATAAAATTTCTGTTTGGTCAAGTACATCCATTAGAACATGCCATATGATTAGATTGAATTTCCGCACATTATGTCATTTATTAGAATTTATGAAATGAGATGTTCAGCATGATTCAGCCTTGTAAATTCCTGTTAATTAGATCCATGTTGATTTACGGTTGCATAAATTTTCTGTGATAGCATGATGACTGTATGCATGTATTGAATCTATTGGGAATGACTGATTCACTGTGGAACCTGTATATGAAATTAGCGAAAACATGCCTATGAACTATTTTAATTATTATAATTAGTGTAACGATCCGAAAATCTTGGAAAATCGAGCATGTAACCTACTATCTGTTTATAACCCGTGATAAAAATTTGGATTCATTCTGATGACAATAAGTGTGATTCTTGGTTACATCATGGAAAATCAATGTAATGAGCATGGTAAATTCAATCTGTGTAATTTAGTATTTACAGCAGGTATAGAATCATGATGTGAGCTATTTATTTACTGTGTACAGTAGTATCATGCCAGGAAAACTGAAGCCTATGCATATATGTGAAATTGGACATAATTATATTAAACGGTGTACAAACAATGTGTAAATAATGTGAAGTATATAAAAACTTGTGCCGTGTGTGACACTACTACCATAGAGGGCTGTGGGACCCTACCGTAGTAAAGTCCCTACGAGAAGCTTCATACTGTGTGAAATCCTATGGGCAAATAGGATGAAATCTTGGAGGTGGACAAGTACCACTGGTTAGGGTGGAGAGTGCTTCTCCCGGTTCTGCGCAGTTAACCAACATCTATCACTGTTTTGCCTAGGTGATAGGTATGTGAATGTGTTATGTATGTCCTTCTAGTGCTGGTTTGGACTATGTGTCACGCAACTAAATGTGAAATGTGAATATATGTGCATGTGAACTTATGAAATGTGAAATGTGTAATTGAGTATGTGAAAATATAAAGTGAATGTGCTAGCATGTGAATAAGTGTAATCCATGTGAATAATGTGTAATGCATGTTAAAACAGCAAGCTAAGTGTGATTACAAATGTGGTAAATGCATGAAAGAATGTCTAGATTCCATGTTAAATATGTTACTCAATCAGTACCTAGTTTCATGCTAAATTTGTATAGTATTGTCAATCAACTTGAGTTGTTTTAACATTTAATCCATGCTTGATAAAATGTGGTATCATGTATGATTGTGAATTTATTACATTAAAACAGCAAGTTAATTATGTAAACAAATGTGAAATGAGCATGTCGAAATGATTAGAATACATGTTAGATTACTATTACTTTGTGCTAGATTCCATATTCTAGATTAGTAGAATGTTATCATGACATGAATAATGTTTGGTTATAAATCATGTTACATGTTTCACGTAGAAAGCATGTGTAGGTGATTATATACATTGTTTAATGTCTTAAGCATGATCCATGTGCTTAAATTGATATAGGTTTCCATGTGTTATACAAGAATTGGATAAAAGCATGCAATATGTGTATAAGATATGTGTATGGATGTTGTATATGGTATGCTTGCTGAGTCTTTTAGACTCACTCTTGCTTCGACGTACAGGTATAGCAGGCGACTCTACTTCCTTGGAGGAGATCGTTAGGAGCGACTCCGAGCGAGAGGAATAGCTTGTTGTGAAGATTTCTACGTTGTATTTTCCATTTCATAGTATGTAATTGGAAACTTATGTAATTATAGATGAACAATGTAATTTGATTTAGAATTTCAATTATGTGGACTTTAGTTCTGTAAGGCCCCGAATTTCTTTTTTCACTTATAATTTATGAATATGTTGTTTACTTGTTCTTGCATAAAGGGCGTTCATGAAAATGGTGCATATTATAGATATAAATTTTGCATAGGTATATGCGAGGATGTAAACTATTATCGTGAAGATGAGTAATTGGCTAATTTTGAGTATAAAATATCTATTTAAATACTATGCAGGTGCTATATAAATATTGAAGTATACCTTATATTGCCCATTTCATGAATATTGTGTGCGAATATATGAAGTGCATATCTGTATGAACGTATGTAGATTATCATATGCATGTGATAATTGTGTACTTAATTTTACACATGTAACCCCTTGGTATACTTAGGTATGCATGAGTATACTTAGTTGTAAACGTTGTTCATTTGCATGGTGTAGTTAATGTGTACATTGTACTTTGTACATTGCATGTATATATATATCAAGTGCAAGTATGATAGGTGTATTTAGTAGTGTATATTGTAATTCTATAAACCTCATGTACGCATAGGTAGGCACCTACGTACATCTTATCTTAGTGTGCTTATGTATGCATGTGTAGATATTTATGTGTGTATTATTATTATCTTCATGTACCTATGTATGTATGTATAGGATTAATAGTAAATATTGGATGGTTATCGGGTGTAATGGTGTATACACTATACCACATGGGTTTCATGTGCATATATGTGTGGATTAAGCATGGTTCTGCATGATTTTAAGTTCTGGCAGAGAATGTCTTGGCGTCAACATGGATGGACGCCCATGATATGTCAGCGTCCATATCGACTGACGCCAACCCTAATGTAGCCGTCCATGTATGTGGACGTCAATATCCCTAAGTTTCTGTGCGCTGCAGACCCAGAATTTCCGGGGCAAGCAAGCTCACTGGTTGGGGAGATGTCTCCCAACGGCTCTCAACTCACATCAGACCCTGCCCACGCATGCCCCAAGCCTAGATCTATATAGAAACACCCTTAGCAGCTGGAGGTGATTGCTTTGTCTCTTGGCTAGGAAAACCCTAGCTGTGAGAAAACTAGAAGAAAACCTGATCATCCCAAGCTTTAATCCGGCGATTGGGAGACCTTCTGAGAGATCCATGAAGATGGGAGCGTAGTACAGCTACCCAAGAAGCATCCCCAGACCCTAAACCTATGAAATACCCAGCCTAGATCAAGGAGGAAGCTTTGGCATTTGGTGAACCCTTGGACCCGAGATGCAAAAAAGCTGAACTAAGGAGCTCTAATCCGTCGATTGGAGGAGGAAACCAAGGAGCTGCCACGTCTGGGAGACGGCCAATACATCCAAGAAGAGATCCCAGCTCCGAGGTGCCATCTACATCGACAGGAGAAGAGGATCCAAGGAGTTTCTGAACACCTTTTTGGCAAGGCCGAGAAGGGCTTCATCAGCTTATTCCGATCTTGTAGATTTAATTGAGAGGCAAGTAACCTATAGATCTCAATCCTATACATGTGCCCTAGGTCCCAGCATTTTTCTGGATTTTTCCTCGTGTCCTGGATCCCCCTATTCTCCTTGTATTTGGAGCTCGGGTCTGTGTTTTGCACAGACCTGAACTTGACGGCACGATCCATGGCCGTCGAGATCCTATATTGGCGGCCAACGATATTGCCGTTAAATTCTTATTAGCGTCCAGACTATGCCGTTAATCTCTTCAGGGCAGAACAGTGAGCTGTTCTCCCTTCTATATGATTAATTTCCGAAGTGTTTTCTAATGAGGATATAATGTAATCATATATGTTATGTAAAATAGACCATGGGACGCATGTGATATTTTCTGTGATTTTGGTGAATGGTATAAATTTTTAGATTATTGAAATACATGTTGGAAAAAAAATGGATTATGCATGTTCACCTACTGTCTACATGATTCCTGATGAATTAAATGCCCTAGATTTTTCTATACCATGTGCATATGTATCAGTCCATGCCCTGAGATTTTGAGAATTTTTCCATGACTGTGGGATTTACTGTAATTTCTGTTTTGGAAATAGAAGACATGCATAGGATTTGTATAAATTACAGTAAATTATGTGTTTGCAAATAAATCTGGAGAAAGCTTCTGTGATGATGAATATGTTAGGTTCAGGGCTGTGAACTGTCAAATTTGATATTCATGTTATGTTCCATGTTAAATCAAATTATGAACGGCATGAGATTGCATGTTTTAATTTCTGTAAATGTAATATGATTCAGAAAAATATGAAAATTTGCATGTGTGATTATAAACCTGAAATGTGTCTGTGGTTAAAATCTCATGTTATTTTGATGACAGTAAGTATGGTTATGAAATTTTAAATGAGAAAAATGACTATATGAGCATGTTAGTTGTGACTTGATGTGATTCAGTAAATTTCAGTATGATTATATCTGTAATATGATTATTTGATAGTTGTAACAGTGAGGCTAAAACCAATAAATGGGGACTTATGTGTGTATGAATTATGTATGAGTGTGTGTATGGAATGTGAGAGAACAAGTGGTATTGTGTGCAAACGGTTAATGTGACAAGATAAACAAGTATGCCCATAAGACACTGCCACCCTAGATGCTTGGAGCTGTACCGTAGTAATGCCCCTACGGGAAAGCTCAATGTGTTATGTGATACCCTAGGCAAAGGGTCATGATAAAGTGTATACCCTGGCAAAGGGTCTTGTAAAATCCTGGAGGTGGACAAGTTCCACTGGTAATGGTGGGAAGGGCTTTCCCCGGTTTCTGCAGGAACTAATACTTATCACTGTGCCGGTGATTAAGTAAGTGAATGTGAATGTGTATGTGTCATGTGATCGTCTATGTGGTGGTTTGGGCTGTGTCTTGGCATTAAGTGAAAATAAGTATAAGTGTGAATGAGAAAAGTGATATGTGTTCATAGCACAAGGTATGTGCAAGATATGTGTAAATGTGGCACATGTTATGTGCAAAAGTGAAATGATAAGAAGTGTGTGAATGTGAAAGAGGAAATAATGAGAAATGCGTGTAAGTGTTGTGTGATAAAACCAAAAGTGAGTGTATGTGAAAGCCAAGGTTTATCATATGGTCGTGTGTAATGAGAAAATAGTATAAGTATAAATGACAATAGTGTTAATTGATAAATTGTTTATTGATGTGTACAAATGTGTGTGTGTATGTGTTTATGTATAAATTGTCAATTGCTAAAAGTGATGTTACCATTAGTACCAAAATGTAAGTATATGCTTTCATATTCATGAAATTTGAATGATTGGATGCACATGTGTTTAGTATTATGTTGTATAGTTAAAAGTGATCCCTATGCAAAGGTAGTATGAATGTGATAAAATTTGTATAAAATCAGCAAGCTAAGTGTGAAGTAAATTGTTATGATTGCATGCTAAGTGAGTTAGAAATCATGCTAGGAGTGCTACCTATCGTGTATATGTTTCCATGGTTTAGTTGTGCAACTTTACAATGACTTAGATAAAGCATGAAAACGTGTGAATGTGTATTTTACTCATGTTAATGACACCATGATGTTAGTGACCTTGTGTAGATTCTAGTTTTACATTTGTTTAGATAATTGTTTAATGGAATTTGTTTAGGTTATAGCATGACCAGTGGCGGATCCTTAGTTAAGTCAGTGGGGTCACGTGACCCCACTGACTTAGAAAGGAGTCTTAAAATTTTCTTTTTTTTTGTTTATATGGATCAAAATTTTATGTAAGTCTATATAAGGTGACCCCACTAAATTTAAGAGTGACCCCCCTATAGTCAAGTGACCCCACTGAACCACTTCTCAGGATCCGCCACTGAGCATGACCATGTATGATTTAACTGCTGAAATCTTATTGTGTTAATTGTTAAAAAGCATGTATATATTGAATCTTAAGTTACTTGTTGAGTCTATTGCATAGACTCACTCTTGCTAATCATTTCAGGAAATTAGCAGCGAAGGAGCTGGCAAGAATTGAAGTGGAGTTGGACTAAGGGATTGAAGATTTGTAACTTATATTTCATAAGTATGTAATGCTACAATTGGAATTTGGATTTTGTTCAAATGTACTTGGAGTCGGCTATGTATTTGGAATATTTTGTACTTATGTTATCTCCATGTTGAACTATATAGACTGTGGTATGTGAATTTAAAAGTTGATGGAATAAGATTTATTTAAATTCCGTTGCATTTATTCGACTCTATTTGTGTATATCTCAGCTCATTTGTTACTTGTTGGGGTATTCTCCCCTGTAGCGGCTTGCTCTCATCCGACGTGGGTTGGTATAACCGTACCGGGTGGAAGTGGGTCGTTGCAAGTTCTCTTTATTTGCTATATGGACTGTGGATATCTAATGTGGATAATGGAATAAGAACGAAGTTAATTCTTTTATTTCCGTTGTTCTATATTTATATTTGTGTACATCTCAGCTGAGTGTATATGTTGGGTAAGTGTCCCACTGTAGTTATGTTCATTATACCGACATGGGTTGGTATAACTGTACCGGTATAAGGAGGGTCGTTACATCATCGACCCGAGGCAATGGATACATATTCTTGATGGTTAGCTGATTGAGTTGACGATAGTCGATGCATAGCCTCATCGATCCATCTTTCTTCTTAACGAATAGCAAAGGTGCTCCCCATGGGGAAGTACTTGGTCTGATGAACCCCTTTTCTAATAGCTCCATCAGTTGCGCCTTCAATTCCTTTAGCTCAACAGGTGACATCCAGTACGGTTGTCGTGATGTCGGGGCAGCTCTAGGGATCAACTCTATGGCGAAGTTAACACCTCGTTCCATAGGAATCCCTGGCAGATCTTCGGGGAACACATCTGGGAAATTCTGGACTATATGTATGTCTTCTATCTTAGACCCCTTCTTTTCAACTATCACGGCCGCAAGGAAAGTGAAGCAACCTTTCCTTATCATGTTGTGTGCCTTTATGGCAGAGACTAGAGACATCTGTCTCTTATGTCGAATCCCCGTGAATGACAACTTAGGGAAATCACTAAATGTAACTTTCCCTTTCTTATAGTCGACACTTGCCCCATAAGTGGACAACCAGTCAGCTCCCAAAATGACATCATAGCCTTCTATGGGCATACACACCAGGTCGGCTTTTAGGTTATGGTATCTGATCATTACATCGGCAGATGGAAAGTATTTATTCAATTTCTCCTTTTCTCCTAGTGGTGTTGTGACAGAGAACTCACATCCCATGGATATAGGTTTAGCATTAAGAGTATCAGCAAAGTTTTGAGATATGAATGAATGAGTTGCTCCAGTATCAAAAAAAATAAATGTCGATAAGGAGAAAACTTGTAGGGTACCTTCCACCATGCCACCTTACTCAGTGGGCTCTTCATCCTGCAGGGCTTGCAGTCTGCCCTGTTTCTTAGGCACATTGGGGCACCTTTCATTTTCCTTCAGTAGAGGGCACTCGGGGATGCTGTGCTCGCGGCTTCCACAGTGCAGACATGTGCTGACTTTCCTCCAACATCCATCTGTTGTGTGACCTGGCTTGTCACAGTGCTTGTAGTTGCTTTTCACTGGAGTGTTGGGGACAATAGCTTTGGGTTTCCTTTCTTGGCTGGGTCCCTCCATGATGTTGAAGGGACGCTTCTTACCGTTGGTCGGCTTAGCAGGTGATGGACCAGATGTCATTTCCTTCTTCATGAACTTCCCTTTGATACGATCAGTGAAGTCCATAGCATCTTCTAGTAGTTGAACTTTCTTTACCATCTCAGCATAAGTCTGGATGTCGAGAGGGGTCAGTTGAGTGATGTATTGTGGTCTAAGGCCGTTGAGAAAGCGCTTAGCCTTCATCCTTTCAGTATTCACCAGATGTTCAGCATAATGTGCCAGTCTTGAAAACTGGGCTTCATACTCGGCCACAGTCAAGCTCCTCTGTTTAAGAGTAGCAAATTCTGCAGCCTTCTTCTTTTGGACACGCTCTGAGAATTATTTGGAGTTAAAGGCTTCCTTGAATTCTACCCAAGTAAATTGACCATTAGCTCTGGTCGCTTCTACCAACTCCCACCAAGCGCGGGCGTCCTTCTCTATTTGGAAAGTAGCTAGTAGCAGCTTATCCCCCGCTGCACATTGCATAACACGGAAAATTCTTTTCGTCTCCTTTAGCCAGTGCTCGGCCTCATTCAGATCCATGGATCCACTGAACCTAGGTGGGTTCAAACTCCTGAAGTTACGATGCAGCTCGCCTGCACCACTGTGATTTCCACCACCTTGGGTAGCTTGCATAATGGCACGTGTGAGTTCTTGGATGGTTTGTTGCATGCCCCTCATTTGAGCACGTTCAGAAGTCATCTTGGTTGCTTAGTTCCTACAAAAGTAACTTGTTGTTATGGTATTGATGTGGAATTTAATTCGTGCGTGTGTGAGTTCATTTTAGCTAGTTACCCATGGTTCTAACCACATCTCACATAGGTAGGGTAATTGACTCTAGTCGAGGCTGGTCAACCTAGATCATCCTATACTTAAGAACAACCTAGGCTCTGATACCACAAAATTGTCATGCCCCGACGCGAAAAATCGAAACGTGAGGCAGTTGCAAGTAAACGGGTACAGAGCGAGTACTAGAAATCAAACCATTGGACAAGAATAAATATTAAAGCAAATACATCTCATTAATAACTTTTCAAATGTCTAGTTACAACTACTAATATCAGAGCCATTCTATAGGGCCCAATTACATTGAATAAAGCAAAAGACTAACTTCAACTCTAATGTGACACTAAGACGCTATGGTACTCTTGACTTCACTCTTGTCATTCTCGTCCTCTTGAGTGTAAGTATCTTCCTCGGTCTCACCTGAGAACACATAACTAATAATGTAGGGTGAACGACATCGCCCAATAGGACTTAAATCTCGGGATCAAGCATGCTTTAAATGATTAATGTATTAAAAGGCATAGTAACTAAAGATAGAGCGAGAGAGTCAAGTAACGTAAGAGATAGCACGATAGCATGTGATTGAAATAGCACAAGTTTCAAATATAGTACAAGCATCGAGTATAGCACAAATAGCACAAAGTATAGCAATAGCACAACGTGTATAGTATAGCACTTTGTTGTCAATAGACAACGAGAGAATATAGCACTTTTGATTGTCATATAGATAGTCGAGATAGATAGTACTTGAGTGTAATGCCAAACACTCTGGTCAATTAACTCCCGCGGGCACTAGCACTTTTGGGCGCACATCCCAGGACCAGACCGGGCCTTTTATATATTGCCAGACATTGGTTATATTGTTTATCTTTAGACTATCAGTCAATGGCCAATAGAGAGTACCAAGAAATAGATGAGAGTACTAGATGAATAGACGAGGTAGTAGAGAGAGTGTGAATAGATGAGAGAGTCAAGTATAGATGAGAACTACAGGTCATTGCATGTAAAACGTCGAGTAAACGGGCAATAGTAACAGTTGCACAACATGCGAAATTAGTGTTGGCAGTCAGGAGGAATTCACTACCCTTCCACTGGCCATGTTATGCACAAGTCTAGAGGTCCGGCGTGATTCAAGACAAGAGACAGCATCTAAGGCCGTTTGGATCTTACTAATCCCTAGAGGGTAACATAGGTGTTAGGGTACAACCCGCTAGTCGGCCATGTGGGAATCCATGGACAGAGGAGTCTTACGGAGGCCTTGAACAAGGATTCACTAGTCCGGCAGAAGGAATATCCGACGGAGAGTTCGTCCAAGTCAAGAGAAAGTGTGTATATAGAAACAAGTGCCCAACGTTCTAGAGGAATTCTAGAACTGTGAAGCATCGGTAACAGTATATCCAAACTGTTGCCCAGCTAACAAGCCCAGAGGGGGGGGGGGGTGAATGGGATTCAAAAAAAAAATCGTTTAGATAAAAACCTGTCAACAAAAATGCTTTCACAGAAAAACACTGAGATTGATAGTTAGTGTTAGTGATAAATGAAGACAAGCTAGCAAATAAACAATCACATGACACAGAGGATTTATCCTGATTTTGACCTCCTATCCCAAGGAGTCCTACGTCTAGTCCCCAAGCAACAACTTGGGATTTCACTAACTAAGGGTACTGTCCCCCTTGAGGACCCTTACACATCCAGCAGCAGCTAGCTTTCTCTTCAACACCCGAAGAGGTACAAAGACCACCCTGATACACAGGTCTTCCTTCCTCAACGAAGGGAATACCAACCACCTGTTTCCAACAAGTCTTCTCTTCACAACCCGAAGAGGAACTTCACAACATATGTGAATAAAAGCGAATGGCCCCTAGACCAAGCTTACAAGAAATGCTTGATCTGAGGCAATGTCTGAGAGAATAAGATTTTCACTAGATGAAAACTCTCAGAACTACAAAGGCTCTCCAACAGCTAAGCAAATGAACACGGAGAGCTAAGAGCTACAGAAAATTATTGAGTGAAGCTTTAGGGCTCTTCTTTCTTATTCTCGCAAGTTGTAGGTTGGTTCTCTGAAAGCTCTAAGGTGCCAAAGTTGTTCTTCATGGAGACCTCAGTCTTCTATATATCGTTTCTTGAAAATATAGCCATTGAAATGGCCGTTGTCTCTAGGTTGGATGCTCATTAGACTGCATGGTCCATCGTGTACGACAGGTATGCTTGCAGCCATTTAATGCTCTATTAGCCATGCACGCAAAAAGAAGATTCATCCAGATATCCTTCAGCTTCTAGTTGTCCAACGTTGTATGATAATGTACTGGAAAATACCTGCACATAATAAATGTCGAAGCACAGACAGCTGAACTGTCTCTATGCTTGTCAGTCAACATTAGAAAGAATATATATCAAAATAGAAATGTCGTTATGCTATCCTGAAAAGTGTTTGCTATAGAAACATTGGAATAGAAGGCACCCAGATATGCAACGTGCAGAGATGTGTACAATCACATTAAATGCAAGGATATTAGTAATGCACGCGGGAAGACTTTTGACTTTCACAGTATTTGAAAATATATTTGAATATCATGTATGAAATCGATGTAATCCATGAAGTCGTTATGACAATGAAATAGTTGTTCAACTTATGAAATCGTTATACAAATATAGGAAAATCATTGTTCAAACATAAACAAATCGTTGTTTGAGCAAATCGTTGTTTGGGAAAATCGTTGTTCAAACATAAACAAATCGTTGTTTGAGCAAATCGTTGTTCAAACATAAACAAATCGTTGTTCAAACATGAACAAATCATTGTTTGAGCATATCGTTGTTCAAACATAAACAAATCGTTGTTTGAGCAAATCGTTGTTCAAACATAAACAAATCGATGTGCAAGCAAATCGTTGTACAGATATAAGCAAATCGTTGTACAAGCAAATCGTTGTACATATATAAGCAAATCAATGTTTTCACTTATCGAATCGTTATAACAGTCAAATTGTTGTTTTTACTTATCAAATCGTTACAACAATCAAATCGTTGTTTCTCTTAAGAAACTGATGACCGAATTGTTGTTTTACTTATGAAATCGATGTGAAACCAAAATCGTTGTTTCACTTACGAAATCGATGTTACACTCACGAAATTGTTGTGAGACCGAAATCGATGTTACACTTACGAAATCGTTGTGAGACCGAAATCGATGTTACACTTACAAAATCATTGTGAGACCGAAATCGTTGTTTCACTTAACGAATCGTTGTGAGACCGAAATCGTTGTTTCACTTAACAAATCGTTGTGAGACCAAAATTGTTGTTTCACTTAACGAATCGTTGTAAGACCGAAATCGTTGTTTCACTTAACGAATCGTTGTGAGACCAAAATAGTTATAGTGATAGAATCATTCTTTTACTTATGAAATCGTTATGCCATAAAGGAAATCGATATGGACTTAGAGGAAATGCATGCTCTGAACTTTAAATGATATAGTGTAAGAATTACTTACAGATTAGGCTCGATTTATTCCCTGTGGATGAACTTCATAAAAACTTGTTAGAAAATAATTGTTAGGGTTTTGTTAGTCACCAAAATTATATATAATTAAATAAAATTATATGGGGATGGACTGATCATCAATCTCCCCTTTTTTGGTGATGACAAAACATAACATATAATGTTCTAAAATAAACTTTAGTAAATTTTCTAAAATGAGGATTTTGTTGATATGTATTTCAGAATGTTTCATTTTCTCCCCCATTTTGTCATTAAGTAAAAAAAAAAATCAAAACACACAAGAGAGAATAGAAGAAAGATAAATGGGAGGCAGAAGAAACATTATATTATATCACTGAGGAGGTACAGGAATGTAGAAAGCAGGGGACGGGAGGGAGGCATAGCGAGTAATTATCAGCCATGCCTTGCGTTCCTGCTCTTCAAAATAACCTTGGAAGGCTCCATAAACCATAGAGTAGGAAGGTCCCATAACAGGAGCTATCCTCTGGATGTGCAGTTGCCTCTGAGCTTCCACGAAATTTCCATACGCATCCTTGCCAAAAGACAGTTTGTAGGTGCTAGAAGTACCAAAGCTAGCATGTTGGAGGAATTGATCAATGGAAATGGGGTAGAAGATCTTCTAGTGCTTTAGTTCCTTTTTCATTGAAACATAGACTTTGTATCTCTCAACCCACATATCAAATGGGTCGCGAACAAGATGAATGGAGTTAAGATCTAGAAATTCTGCAGTAGACAGAGAAGGTTGATTTGATCTGTCCTGAGAAGCATTGAGATCAAGAAGCTGCTGAGTAATGAGAGGGTAATGTGTTTCCCAGTCTGATGGAGATAGCCGCTCATATTTAGACAAAAGAGGGGCAAGAACATCAGACTTGATGTGGCCCTGGTGATATTCCCGGCAGATGAATCTATGGAATGCAAGGAAATTTCCTTTCTACACTGAAATGCGCCCCATGACCCTAGCAAATCTTTCAAAAATAAGAGGGCCTACTACAGATTCCATGACTAAGGAATGAAGTGGAGGCAGGAACACAACATCTGGTATCTCCAATGTGGCAAAATCCACTTGGATGGAGGTGGAATGAGCAGCATCCGAACCAAGAAGAGAAATAGCTTGCCGGAACTGGCCAAGCTGAACTTCAGGCTGATTATTGAGATAGCTGTAATCGTTAAACATCTGAAAATAGCGAATAAGCTTGATCTCCTTCTGAATAAACGGACCCCAGGTATTCTTGTGATGAATCACAAACCACTCAGAGAGAGTGAGTGGGTGATCCCTGGGTGGGAATCGAGCAGAGCTGGCAGATATGAATGGCCTGTAAAAGACTGATGGCCCCGAGCCCACTGATCTTCATTTTTAGCCTCAGTCATAGAGAAATTTTTTACTGTTCAGCTTTTAAAAGAGAAGAGAGAGGGAGAACAACATTTAGGTGGTCGGTGAGATGTAGGTGAGGAAGGCCAAAAATGGTGGCAAATGTGCATTTCTAGAGGAATTCACAATAGATAGACCTTCTTCGATTTTCAACAGTGAGAGAAAACCAAAGAGGTGGAAAACGAGGCTCACAAGAAATAGCAAGGTTGGAAGATATTTTTCTCTTTTTAGGAACATGGCTGGAAGAGCCTGTCCTATGAATGTGAGTGCCAACTGACAGGACTGAGCAAAGTATGGCTACTTCAAACTCATCTTTGATGTCCTGGATAAAGGGACCTTCAAGTTGGGCACCCTCTGGAATGATGGTAACAAAGGAGGGAGGAGTAGGAGGATGAAGGAAAGAATAAGAAGTAGAGGGAGGTGGTACAGATGGTCCAGCTGATGAAGGACCAAAAGATGAGGCTCCAGTTGAGGAGGATGCTGGAGGTGCCTCAGAAGGAGAAGGAGGAATGAATGTGGAAGAAACAGGAGAAGAGGAGGTTATGGTAGGAAATGGTATAGGTGAGGAAATGTTTTTGGGAAGAGGTTGTTTAAAGGTGGTAAGAGCTGGAGGAGCAGTGGTAGATGAAGGTGGAGAAGGAGGGGCAGGAGTTTGAAGAGGAGAAGTAGGGGGCTCTGGGGCCACAACCTCTTCTACAGGTGCTTCAACTCTTCTATGCTCATCCTGAGATTCCACTGGCCCAGATGGCCCTGACTCATCCACAACTGGCCCTGGAGGCCCTGCCTGCTCAACCGATGGCCCTGGTGGCCCAGATGCATCCTGTGCTGGCTGATCCCCACTTGATTCCTCAACAACCTTTGGCCCTGATAGCCCTAAATCCTCAACACCAATTGGTCAAACTTCTTCTGCATTACTTGTCCCTGATGGCCGGATTTCTTCTTCATTCCTTGGCCCTGGTGGCCGAACTTCTTCTACTGAAACTGGCCCTGATGGCCCTGAAGATTCTGGAACTGCATGAGTGGTAGAAGGTGGGGCAGTGAAAGCTAAATGTGCCCTCACCACATCTGAAAGATCTGTCACTAATGTTTTCATACTTCCCAACTCATTTTTCATCCACCTCAGTGCTGCTTTTACCATACTTAGCTCTTTGACTGTAGAGCTCTGGCTCATAAAAAGGGATGAGATATCTAACTGTACAGAGCAAAGAATTTGCCCTTGTGAATCTAATCTCTCAATCACTGGCTTCAGGTTCACTCTGAGCTTCTTCTTCTTTTACCTTCGGTGTGCCTTATTAGTAAGTAATGGAATTTCAGTGGCTACACCTTTGCCTTTATCACTGGTGCCAACAATTGGCTCCACATTATCAACAGGAACTTCACCTTCATCCGAGGTGCTCTCCACAACACCTTCTTGAAACTGATCAACATGGGGGCTAGCCGCGAGCTCCCCCTGAACATCTGCTGCCATTTCAGCCACATGCTCCCCCTGAGAAGGAGCATCCTCTACCTGAACATCACTGTGGCCTGGTGCCACAACTTCCGGAACAACTTCTACTTGCTTCCCCTGAATGCTGGCGACAGTATCCAATACTTCATGATGAATAGATGTAATAACTATCGTGGGGGTATCAACCTCTGAGGATTTCCCAACGGGCTCAATGTGTTATGGAGGAATTTCTTCAATTCTTCTTGGACTAGCCACTGGTTCTTCTGGCCTGACTGCTGCTGCTGCCTCTTCCAGGACTACTGGGGCTGCTGGAGCTTCTGCAACAGGGTCTTCAGCCCTCACTTCTGCCTCTACCTCTGCTTCTGGAACAAGAACTTCTTGAGCTTCTCCAATAATGGCCTCACCTTCAGCGACTGAAGTCTTGGTCCAAACACCAGCTACTAAAGAAAAATCACTTTTCTTCAAATTTTTGGACCGGATAGCCTGGCTCATCTTCTCTGAAACTTCACCATTCAAATCTATATTGTAATGCTGGAAAATCCTTGTCAGCAGGTGAGCATAAGGAAGGGACACGATGAGCTTGTTCTTCTTGTCCCATATCATTGCAGTTGCAAACTTCATTCTTTCAATAATCACCTTTGCCATATTGATATCTTGGTTCTGAATTGCTTAGAACATCATATCTGAATCTGCCTTAGGGCAAGTGGAAAAAGTAGCACTTTTGGGAACTAGGATCTGACAAACTATGAAGTGAAGAATCCTATTGAAAGTATTCAACTGATTTATATCGATTTTACCATCCTTCAACTTATATTCAGTACCAATAATCCCCAGTCCCTTGACATGAATGTCGACATTGTCTACCCCACTGCGACCACTGGTAGACACTCCAAACAAACTCTCTAACAGATCATATGTGATGTGGATAGGAATACATTTGACTGTGGAGGTGAGGTTCCCGTTCGCTTCGGTATTCAAACAGGTATAGAAAGCCTTCACCAAATCTGGATAGCTTGCCTCTGAAATAGTCACCATCTTTGTTCACTTCATCCTATGCATTGCTGCTACCACACTGTGCATCCCGTTCTTCTCCAAATCACCCACACCCACTGCCTTGTTACCACAGAGCTTCGTCTTCACTACTGCAAATCATTCCTGCTGCTCTGATGTGAGGAACACGGTGCTGTAACCGCCAATAGTGCCAGAGACCCAGAAACTGCCATGGATTTGAATAGGGAAACGTTCTGGAGGATCGTGGGAAGGCATAGAACAGAAGCCCTCAAGAGATTTTGGCGCGAACAGAGGGATTCTTTCGAAATCACACAGAGAAGATGCCGGAATGGATAGGGTTTATCGTTCCAGGCGAGTCGAAAGAGATGAGAGAGAAAGGTGGAATCATTATGGCAAAAATTACGGGATTAAAAGCAGGACTTTAAGTTGCTTTTGAAAAGACATCAATAAATGCGGAAAACGACAACAAGAGATGTTTTCGCAAGAGAAAAGATTTTTAAAATATTGAACCGTCAGATCAATTTATGACGCAAGCAATAAAGGGATTTTCTTAATTCCAGGGGAGAGAATAGTCATTATTCTACGTGCAGAAAGATCTATTACAATTTGCACATGCCTAGTTCCCTTCTAAGAGATGTAAATCTCTCTTCAGGTAAGGCTTTTGTAAAGATGTCTGTCAATTGATTCAACGTATCTATAAAAGAAATATTTCTATTTCTATTAGCTACATGATCTCTAATAAAATGATATCTAACCTCTATATGCTTTGTTCTGGAGTGCTGAACTGGATTTTTAGTGAAATTTATTGCACTGGTGTTGTCGCACAGTAATGGAATGGTCTTGATGTGCAATCCATAATCCGCAAGTTGCTATTTTATCCATAGTAGTTGAGTGCAACAGCTTCCAGCAGCTACGTACTCAGCTTCAACTGTTGATAGCGCTACTAAATTATGTTTCTTTGAGGACCACGAAATCAAGCATCCTGTAAGAAATTGACAACTTCCACTGGTGTTTTTTCTATCTACCTTGCATCCAGCATAGTCAGCATCAGAATATCCTACTAAACTAGTTTCACATGATTTTGGATACCATAAACCTAGATCATGAGTTCTAGCTAGATATCTAAAAATCCTTTTAACAGAAATTAAATGAGATTCTTTAGGATCAACCTGATACCTTGCACACACGCATACACTAAATAGAATATCAGGTCTACTGGCTGTTAAATAAAGCAAGGATCCTATCATACCTCTGTAAAGTTTTTGATCTATTTTCTTACCATTTTTATCACTGTCTAACCTTGTAGATGTGCTCATTGGTGTGGACAATGGCTTTACATTGTCAAATCCAAATTTCTTTAGTAATTCCTTGGTGTATTTCACTTGACAAATGTGTGTGCTTTCTTTGCCATGCTTGATTTGAAGTCCAAGGAAATAATTGAGTTCCCCCATCATGCTCATTTCGAATTCTCCCTGCATAAGCTTTTCAAAGTACTTGCACAGAGATTCATCAGTAGATCAGAATATTATATCATCCACATAGATTTGCACAAGCAATATATTTTTTACTTTTGACTTAATAAATAAAGTGCTATCTACCTGTCCTCTGATAAAACCATGGTTTAATAAAAATACACTAAACCTTTCATACCATGCTCTTGGTGCTTGCTTTAAACCATATAAAGCTTTATGCAATTTGAAAACATGATTTGGAAGATCTACATCATCAAAGCCAAGAGGTTATTCTACATAGACTTTCTCTTTTATGTATTCATTTAAAAATGCAGATTTTACATCCATTTGAAAAAGTTTTAAATCTAATGCAAATGCATAAGCAGGTAAAATCCGAATTGCCTCTAGTCTAGCCACTGGTGCATAGGTTTCATCAAATCTATGCCTTCCTCTTGGGAATAGTCTTGAGCAACCAGTCTAGCCTTGTTTCTAGTGATAACAACAGTTTCATCCAATTTGTTCCTGAACACCCACTTGGTACCAACCATAGGATGATCTGATGGTCTCGGAACAAGGGATCAAACTTGGTTTCTCTTGAACTGATTAAGTTCATCTTGCATGGCCATTATCCAAGATTCATCAGACAGTGCTTCATTGACTATCTTCGGCTCAATTTGAGAAAAAAATGCTAAGTAATCACATGGAATAACATTACCTCTTGTTCTTACTCCAACAGATGGATCTCCAATGATGTTGTCTCTTGGACGATCCTTCTTGTATCTCCATTCCTTTAGAAGATCATTATGAGATATTTCTTTCTGTTGCAATTCTTCCAAGGGTGGATCTTCATTATCCTTGATAGATGTATCCCTTAGTTTCTTGGATAACTTTTCTGCAATTTCATCATCACTATCTACTTCCTTTCTCAAGGAAGGGTTAGATTCATCAAAAATAACATGGACAGTTTGCTCAATTAATAAACTTTGTTTATTAAAGACTCTATAACCTTTAGGTTTAGAAGCATACCCCATGAATATTCCTTCATCAGATTTGGAATCTAACTTACCAATATCTCTCTTACCATTATTGTGGATGAAGCAAGGGCATCCGAACGTCCTGAAGTGATTGATCTTGGGCTTCTTTTACTTATAAAGTTCATACGCTGTCTTCTTCAGGATTGGCCTAATCATCACTCTATTTATTATTTAACATGTTGTGATGATTGCTTCAGCCCAGAAATATCTAGGAAGATTGTATTCTGATAGCATGGTTCTGGCCATATCCAATAATGTTCTATTCTTCCTCTCAACTACTCCATTTTGTTGTGGTGTCCTTGGTGCTGAGAAGTTATGCTCAATTCCTTGTTCATCACAAAATTCTGTAAATTTTTCATTTTGAAATTCTCCTCCATGATCTGATCGAATACTTACTATACTGAACATCTTGTCCTTCTGTACTCTCTTACTGAATTTAACAAAGCTATCAAAGGTGTCATTTTTATGCTCCAAGAATGATACCCATGTAAATCTTGAATAATCATCCACTATCACAAATCCAAAGTTCTTTCCTCCTAGGCTGGTGGTTCTCATTGGCCCAAATAAATCCATATGCAACAGTTCTAGAGGTTTGGAGGTGGTTACAACTGTTTTTGACTTGAAAGATGATTTTATGTGCTTCCCTTTTGCACAAGGTTCACACACATCTTCTATCCTAGAGCTTATTTTGGGCAAACCTTCCACTAGGTTTCGCTTGACCAATTTTCTAATTCCATCCAAACTGCAGTGACCCAATCTCCTGTGCCATAGTTCAGCTGATTGATCTTTATTTGCTGCAAGGCATACATCCTGATCCTTCAACTCTTCTAGATGAAGCACATATAGATTCTTTTCTCTGCAGGCTTCGAACACTGTTACACCATCTTTCATAATTATGCACTTTGACTTTTGAAACCCGATTTGGTGACCCTTGTCACACAACTGGTTGATACTTATCAAGTTGTGCTTAAGTCCTTGAACACATAGCACATCTTCAATGAGAGTTCTACCTTGGCTACCAACTGGTTCACAGCCGATCACTGTTCCTTTTCCATTATCACTATACGTCACTGTACCTTCTTCATCTTTAATGGAAGAAAATAATCTTCTGTTTCCTGACATGTGCCTTGAGTACCCGCTATCCAGGTACCACTTTGATGCTTTAAGGCTTCCCTGCAATTAAAACACTAGGATTTAGGTACCCAAGTTCTCTTGGGTCCTTGCTGGTTAGTTTCCTCAGCTTTTCTTTTAGGGATCCATTTTAGGTGTTTTGTCATACATGTTGTTCTGGTATGTCCTAATTTATTACAATGACTACAACAAGATATTCTACTTACTTTTTCAGTTGGAATGTATTTAAAGTTAGATTTATATTCAATATTTTATTCAACTACAAATTTTGGCGTTGGATAAATTTTAGGATGGACTACTGTTTCTTCATTATTTGGTGGAGTATATCCTAAGCCATGCTTCTTCTTGCCTGATCTTCTAGCTCCTTTTAGTATTAAATTTGATTTACCATTTGTAAACTTTTCAACTGTATTAGTTAAATATTCATTTTCCTTAGTTAGTGTGTCAACTTCCTTTTTAAGTTTATTTAAAGTTTCCTGATTATTTGTTCATTTTTAACTTTTATATCTTCACATAACAATTCATTTCTCCTTTTCAGTTTGGAGATTTGTTTTTCTAACTGCTCAGTTTCAGACTTTAGATCTAGTTTGTGACTTCTAAGCATGCATGACTTTTCTTGGTGGTTTTTAATATTCTACATACATCTTTATATTTACTGTATAATTCATTAAATGCGTCTTCTAAACTATCAGAATCAAATTCATTGCATGAATTAAAGGATGAGTCAGAAGTTACCTTTTCCTCTAAGTTTGTCATGAAGGCCAGGTTGGCCTTTTCTTCTTCTTCTTCACTGGAGCTTGACTCACTGTCTGAGTCACTGTCGTTGCTCCATGCAGCTGCCATGGCTTTCTTTTTGTACCTTTTGAATTTCTTCGAGCTATCCTTCTTTCTGAACTCCGTCTTCTTTAGTTTTGGACATTCAACCTTAATATGTCTAGGTTTCTTACATTCATAGCATATGGGTTCAGCTTTCTTTGTATCCTTGACTTCGGGTTTCTTGAAGTCCTTTCCTTTCTTGAAATATCTCCTTCTAGACTGGTATTTCTTCTTGGCCAATATGCGTTGTAATCTTCTGGATAGGAATGCTTCCTCATCTTCACTACTTCCAGTGCTTTTATCACCATTTGATTCATCACCAGATGTGTCTTCTGCAACCTTGAGAGCATTGCTGTGTTTCTTTCTGCTGGAGAACTCCCCAAGCCTTTCCATGTTTATCTGGTGGGCCATTAGTGACCCAATAATCTTTTCAAGAGACATCATTTTCAGGTCATTTGCTTCTTCTATGGCTGTTACTTTAGGAGTCCACGAGGCTAGTTGGGATCTCAATATTTTCCTTACCATATCTCCCATGTCATATGTTTTTCCTAGCCCAGCCAATCCATTTGTAATATCTGTGAATCTGCTATACATTTGTGTGATTGATTCTCCTGGTTGCATTTGAAATCTCTCATACTGAGCTACCAAGATATCTATCCTTGTTTCTTTGACTTTGTCTGTTCCCTCATATGTGATTCTGAGTTTCTCCCACATTTCCATTGCTGATTTGCATGCTGAGATCCTAGTAAATTCTTTATTGCTCAGCGCACAGCACAGTATGCTCTTTGCTTTGCAGTTTAACGATATCTTCTTCTTATCATCGTCTGTCCAATTGTCTTTGTTGTTGAAAACAACTCTATGATGGACCACAGTTGAAAATCGAGACCCTGGAGAAAGAACTCCATTATTGTCTTCCAATAGTTGTAGTCCTCACCATCAAATAGAGGGGGTCGGTTGACTGACTGACCTTCTGCATACCCTTGAGTTGCCATTTATCTTTGCTCTTCAGATCGTGAGATCTTCTTTCTTGAAGAGACTTGGCTCTGATACCACTTGTTGCCCAGCTAGCAAGCCCAGCGGGGGGGTTAATGGGATTCTTAAAAAAAAATCGTTTAGATAAAAACCTGTCAACAAAAATGCTTTGACAGAAAAAAACACTGAGATCGATAGTTAGTGTTAGTGATAAATGAAGACAAGCTAGCAAATAAACAATCACACGACACAAAGGATTTTATCATGGTTTGGACCTCCTATCCCAAGGAGTCCTACGTCCAGTCTACAAGCAACAACTTGGGATTTCACTAACCAAATGTATTGTCCCCCTTAAGGACCCTTACACATCCAGCAGCAGCTGGCCTTCTCTTCAACACCCGAAGAGGTACAAAGACCACCCTGATACACAGGTCTTCCTTCCTCAACGAAGGGAATACCAACCACCTGTTTCCAACAGGTCTTCTCTTCACAACCCGAAGAGGAACTTCACAATAGATGTGAATAAAAGCGAATGGCCCCTACACCAAGCTTACAACAAATGCTTGATCTGAGACAATGTCTGAAAGAAAAAGATTTTCATTAGATGAAAACTCTCAGAACTACAAAGGCTCTCCAACAGCTAAGCAAATGAACACGGAGAGCTAAGAGCTACAGAAAATTATTGAGTGAAGCTTTGGGGCTCTTCTTTCTGATTCTCTCAAGTTGTAGGTTGGTTCTCTGAAAGCTCTAAGGTGAGAAAGTTGTTCTTCATGGAAACCTCAATCTTCTACATATCTTTTCTTGAAAATATAGCCGTTGAAATGGTCGTTGTCTCTAGGTTGGATGCTCATTAGACTGCATGGTCCATTGTGTATGACAGGTATGCTTGCAGCATTTAATGCTCTATTAGCCATGCTCGCAAAGAGAAGATTCATCCAGATATCCTTCAGCTTCTAGTTGTTCAATGTTGTATGATAATGTACTGGCAAATACCTGCACACAATAAATGTCGAAGCACAGACAGCTGAACTGTCTCTATGCTTGCTAGTCAACGTTAGAAAGAATATATATCAAAATGGAAATGCCATTATGCTATCCTGAAAAGTGTTTGCTATAGAAACATTGGAATAAAAGGCACCCAGATATGCAACGTGTAGAGATGGGTACAATTACATTAAATGCAAGGATATTAGTGATGCACGCGGGAAGACTTTTGACTTTCACAGTATTTGAATATCATGTATGAAATCGATGTAATCCATGAAGTTGTTATGACAATAAAATAGTTGTTCAACTTATGAAATCGTTGTTTATGCAAACAGTTATACAAATATAGGCAAATCGTTGTTCAAACATAAACAAATTGTTGTTTGAGTAAATTGTTGTTCAAACATAAACAAATCGTTGTTCAAACATAAATAAATCGTTGTTTGAGCAAATCGTTGTTCAAACATAAACAAATCGTTGTTCAAACATGAACAAATCGTTGTTTGAGCAAATCGTTGTTCAAACATAAACAAATCATTGTTTGAGCAAATCGTTGTTCAAACATAAACAAATCGATGTACAAGCAAATCGTTGTACAGATATAAGCAAATTGTTGTATAAGCAAATCGTTGTACAACCAAATCGTTGTACAGATATAAGCAAATCGATGTTTTCACTTATCGAATCGTTATAACAATTAAATCGTTGTTTTTACTTATCAAATCGTTACAACAATCAAATCGTTGTTTCTCTTAAGAAACCAATGACCGAATCGTTATTTTACTTATGAAATCGATGTGAAACTGAAATCGTTGTTTTACTTACGAAATCAATATGGGACCGAAATCGATGTTACACTTATGAAATCGTTGTGAGACCGAAATCGATGTTACACTTACGAAATCGTTGTGAGACCGAAATCGTTGTTTCACTTAATGAATTGTTGTGAGACTGAAATCGTTGTTTCACTTAACAAATCATTGTGAGATTGAAATCGTTGTTTCACTTAACGAATCGTTGTGAGACCGAAATCATTATAGCGATAGAATCGTTCTTTTTCTTATGAAATCGTTATGCCATAAAGGCAATCGATATGGACTTAGAGGAAATGCATGCTCTGAACTTTAAATGATATAGTGTAAGAATTACTTACAGATTAGGCTCAATTTATTCCCTGTGGATGAACTTCATAAAAACTTGTTAGAAAATAATTGTTGGGGTTTTGTTAATCACCAAAATTGTTTATAATTAAATAAAATTATATGGAGATGGACTGATCATCATAAACATCGCGAGAAACAAAGACAAGTCCATTTAAAATAAGGTAATTTTAAATACATTATTGAAATAAATTACCAGATATCTTATGAAATATTTTCATGCCAAGTTAAGTCATAACGGAGGGTTACAAGTGTGTGCATGTGATAAAGCGATCGTGGATATGGAAGTATCATGTGAATGTCTTTTAAATTAACACTTTACATAACCACGTTTAACAACTCCATTACTGTGTTTACGACAGTTAATAATGTACATGGTCACTATAGAACATCAAGTCTTGCAAAAGTATAGGGTTTTTATGCAAAAAGTCAGAACACGATGTACCCCTGTAAGGATCGCGACAGAGTCTGTACAGAACGCGACAGGGTCATTCAAGGGTCGCGACAGGTCGGCCAGAATATGTTGCCAGATCGTGACGGCAGAGCCTGTCACGTTCAGAACACGATAGGTAGCTCTATTGCGATCAGCCCTGAGAATGCGACCTATCGGGCCATTGCGTTCTCAGGTCCTGCGCCTGAGTCCGACCGACAAAAGGACCTTGCATTGGATTGAGGTCCAGGTATCTATATTTTGACACAGGGTCGTTCAGAAATTAAGAACTAAATGCACAGTCGATGAAAAATTGTGAAACCACTTGCAAACTGATCTAGACATACAAGGGTACTCACAGTAAATGGGAATTTGAAATCCGACATGGTCTTGATAGGTTTCAATCAAGTTCATCTATATAGAACATGGGACAGTGCACAGTGAAGATAAAGGATTTAATTCGAGCAATATGATGGATGAAAATTAGGGCTTTCAAGGGCAAAAGATTCATGACATCAATCAGTATCTCCAGTAAAAAATTTGTAGCATGGTGTCAAGTATACATGGAGATATAAGATAAACATGATGGTTCGGGGTCATGGTGATTGCAGAACTTCAAAAATATAGAACAAAAGGTTGGCTCGATGAAAAATAGTGAAACAAGAGGGCTTTGGTTCCTAATGTTTGGAACAATCTATAGACGAAATTAATTTAGTTTTGCTCGTGAGAATGCCTACCTTTGACTCGTTTGATCTCCTAGGGTTTAGAACTTGAAGAACGAGGGTTGAAGCTTGAGCAATCCTCTTCTCCACGAGTTTCTCCTCTTCTTAGCCTTCTCTTCTTGACCAGCAAGCCCCAGCAACGAGTTAGGGCCGGCCATGGAGAGATTGGGGAGTATTTAAGCTCCCTTGGTTTCCCTTCCTAACATGACTCTAATTATCCTTTAATTACGAGATTTCCTAATTCCTTTCAACCTTCCAAGCTTTCCACCTACCATTTGGGTTAGGTTGGGATGCAATTTCGTGGCCAACCAATTAGGGTAGGGTTAGGAATCCAATTCCCACACAATCTATCTATTTTAATGATTTATTAGTCCTTTTCTTTTAGGCAATATTTTAAGATACGAATTTAGGATATTTTCCATTTATTCCTCTTTTAAAAATCTCTATTTTGGCCCAATAACTTTTATGTGATCTATTTAATAAAACCCATCACTTCTTTTCATTTAGTGGCTTTGAATTAATTCATTTTTCTTTGATTTTCCAATTGACTAAATTTTTATATTATTATTTTTTTATTTTTCAAAAAATTCAGGTTGCTACAACTCTACCTCGCTCCGCTGGTGGCTGCTGCTGTTGTGGTGCCCCTCTGCCATAACTGTACCTTCTGGGGTATGGACAATTTTTTATTAAGTGTCTCAATTGATCACAATTATAACACCTATACTATGGAGGAACTGTGGGCTGCCTGGTTGTGCTCTGCTGAGAATCCTTTGCCTCTAGCCTAAAGCCACGACCCCACTGAAAATGTTGCTGGAAACCTTATTGTCTGTCACCTCCTCATCCTCAGAATATTTTCTTCAACTTGGTACCCCACTTGGTGAACCCTGATGATGATGATGCTCCAGATGGCGCCTTGCCCTTGTTGATACCTGGAGAACGTTGCGGAAGCCGGAAGCTACTTGTCTCTCCTGACTGAAATACAGAGAAAACTAGGTATGATGAAATCTAGAAGGGGAGTGAATAGATTTCAACTGAATTTGATTTTTACTCAATTAGCAACTCAGAGAAACTAATGAGAAGCTTAGATCTATGACCTTTGCACAATTCTGAACAGTCTAGACAGATTAAATGATGTGAGAACCACAAGCCTACCAATCATCTAATGCAAGAACAATCAAACCACAATTGCACAAGGATTTAGGGTGGTTCGGATTACACAATTGTGTATCCTACGTCCACCATCCACACACACACACAAAGTGGCTTATGTCGCTAGTCCAAGTAGGTCACACTACAACACACACTCTGAAATAACAGAGATCTCAATTTGAACACACACATGAAATTAAGCACAAGAGTTGCTCCAATTTCACAAAACACACAATAGGAAATGAGTTTAGAGCAAAGAACCAGACAGAACAATTGAATCGCATATTGAAAAGGTCTGGTTTGATTTCCCCCTGTTCTGCTTCTAGATGAGGATTCAGGCTTCCAACTTCAGCTCTAGGATGTAGACTCTAGAATCTGGGAATTCCACTTGAGGTTGATCAGCCAAGGTACTTGGATCCCCCAATTCTTCAGATCTGGACACTAATTCTTCAGGGTTGAAGCCTCTCTCTGAAATCGCCTTCTACTTCTAGGAGTTGAGAGAACTAAGGTGTGTGTGTCCCCAAAGATGTGTGGATGATGGACATTTATAGTCCCATGTACCCACTAAGTGCCTTGGAATTTGGGGGCATAAAATTCCTGCTCAAAAGCTTTGATCCAAAGTCATCCACGTGTCCACAAAATCAGATCTAGAATTTAAGTTGAAGTGTGTCGACACAACTTGTGATATGTGTCGACACATGTTCCTGGCTTTGTGTCCTGGCAGCATTATCTGATGACTTGTGTTGACACATATATCACATGTGTCGACACACCTGACCACAGACTACAAAACATGCTTCTGGGAGGGACAGGATGTGTCGACACACAACCATCCTGTGTCAACACCACAGGCTACCTATCTTCTGACTGTTTCTTGGATGCATGGGATGTGTCGACACATAACCAACATGTGTCAACACCACTGCCTCCTTCAAGCTTCACTACTTACTGGATCCACAGGGTGTGTCGACACATACTGAACTTGTGCCAACACCACTGACACTTTTAGTTCTTGAAAGCTTCTGTGAAAGGATGATGTGTCGACACATGATGAACTTGTGTCGACACAACTGGCTTACTTTCATGATCATTTGCACTGGGATTGAATCATGTGTCGACACACTATCAGAATTGTGTCGACACCACTATCATCATATCAACAAACCTGTGAACTACACATGGAAAATATTGTTAGATATGATTGAAACAAGATTTTTACATTTGTATGGATCATAGTTAAACATCATCAAAACAAGAGATCCAACACCGACTGCCTAGCCGGCACAGTCCTCTCAAGAATAACTGCTCTCTGAGCTACTTCCTTAACTGTCCTGCACATAAGGGGAATTACCGCGTCCTGCAACTCCAATCGCAATCCTCGGATGAAGTACTCCACCATCATAGCATTATCTGTAACCACATATGGCGCATACCTACTCAAGGCCATGAACCTTATTTGGTACTCCAACACTGACAAGTTCCCCTGTTGTAATGTCCTGAACTGCTCCCTTCTCGCCTACTGAATCTAGATTGGAAAGAATGTATCATTAAATATTCCCAAGAACTCCAACCAAGTAATAGAATCTTTCATTCTGCCTACAAACACTGTATGCATCTTTAGCCTCCACCACTCCTGTGCAAACCCACACAACTGGTAGGTAGCCTGAATCACCCTATCAGTCTGCAGACTCCTCATAGTGACAAAAACTCTCTCAATTTCATGTATCTAGTGCTCTGCCATGTCCAAATTTGAACCTCCTGAATATGTAGGTGGCTGTAACTGCAAAAATCTTTCCACTAGCACTGTAGGCTCCTCTACACTGACTGAGCATGCCGGTGCAACTAGGGGTACATGTACAACAGGTGGTACCTCAACTCCAGGTGGTCGTAGGGGTGGTGCTAGTACTACTTCCTCTATAATTTGGGGTGACAGAACTGCTTACTGAACTGGTGTTGGCTGGTCCAATCTCATCCGAATCCCCGTAATACTCTCCCATAGTCTCTTAATCAGCTGATGTGTAGTCTCCTCTGGCTCATCTCCACCACCTCCCCAATCTCTTCTATTGGCTATTTCTGTCTCATGCATGTTAGGTTGATTTAATGGGGTCTTCTTTCTGCTCATGATCGCTGTAATTCCTTTTTATATATTCCAGGCCCAGGTCGCCCTCACTGGTGGAGTGGGAACACTCTTCCCCTTTGGGGGAGGGTGCACTCTCCTAGTTTGAGGCCCTAAGGACCTTTTTAAATTAAAAAAAAATCAATACAAAATCGGGGCCAACTATCAGCAGTGGACTAAAGTAGAGACCAAGCTATGTAAATATCCTTGTTCCTTTATATTCACAAGGACCTTGCTCTGATACCAACTATAGTGGTCCTCGTCGTTCAAACCCGCTAACCCAATAACGAGTTCAACCCGAGTCTGCCTCCCGCGAACAGGCCATAGCCTCGCAAGGGATATCAACACACATGTCCGTGGAAATATAAAATAAACACATTAAACATATATAAGATTGTACATCTTACACATATTTACATGAAATATACATAGCCAGTTCTCAACTAGAGTCAAAGTAAAATGTACAAAAGCTTGGGGCGTACCACAAGGTAAATAGAAAGTAAAATTACACTGTTGGTGGTGCACCCAACTCCGCTACGATACGGCTCTGAACTAGATGAGGGACGGGAACCCTACTACTCTCCTTCACCTGAAAAGAGTAGGGGTAAGCCTTACAAGTCACTGGCTCCGTAGGGAAATTCCTTCAAAATCCGAAACAACACCAAACTCACGAGAAACAGGAGTAAAGAACCACATTACACATAAATTAAAGCTACCTAAACATGGTACTACTTATGCAATTAAATGAACAATACTAAACTAAAAACATTGATTAGCCATTACTAAATAAACAACAAACCTCACTCAAGTGAACGAGCTAAGAAGGGTAACGCCACACTCGGGCCAAGAAGACTAGTTCGCGACACCAGCAACTGACCAGACAAACCACACAGGACTACCTCTTGATTTTGTAGTCACGGACGTAAGGTTCGGCTGCCTCTCCACCTTAAGCAAGCCAACAAACTGTGGAGACCAACCAACACCACACCTAAAGGCCACACTGCTGCAGGCCCATACCTGGCACCTTTAGGACTCTTGCTCGAGCTCCCTAAAGTGAGGCACTAAAAAATAGACTAGTTGGGCCCCAGTACATCTACTGGTGTCTGTACCCCCAACCACGAGCGCACTACAAACCACCAAACACAAACACTCATAAGTCACTATCCTGCTATTGCCTTTCCCTCAGCTGGATGTACAACTCAACCATAGGAGTGAGGGTGTCTAGAAGACAACACAGACCTCGACGGTACACACCATACTAAGACAAATTCCGAGCACCACATGCCTGGCTCACAATGAACTTGGGATACCCGAATCGAGAGGTAACCATGGAAAGCGTTGTACTACCCAACTCGCCACGTACGAACAAACCATGCAAACCTGACATTCATAAACTCCATAAGTGCCAATGCACCGCTTAACACTTTAAAGTACATAAAACAACAATCTCACAGTCACACCGCATGAAACAACCCACTGCCCACTGAAGCCAAGGAAGGGTCGAGTGACTACTTTTAAATCGGGACGTACACAGATGTCACCATTTAAAAGCCAAATCGCGACGGGGTAGACCGTTGCCTTTAAAGTCTAGATCGCGATGGCTCATGTCATCGTGTTTTGGGTCCGTTGCCTATTCAGCCAAAAACCCTAACCCCGACTTTCTCCACCGAGAAGCCCGTAAAATCACCTGTAGCAGTTATAAAACCTACATTTATGCATTCTCAGAGTTACCTATACATGCTTGCTACTATATAAACAGTTCCATGCATCAAATACTTCCAACTCGATCTGCACACTCAAAAAGGAGAAGAATTCCCCTACCACACAAAGTACGCGAAGAACGGCATTGCTCTGGCATTTCCTGTGCTCCAAACAACCTCCTCGCGACGGTAGGATGCCAAACCACATGCCACATACGCCGAATCGCACGAAAACTCTGAGGGGCACACCTCCCCATGATTACATATTTTGACGATCACAGTGGGACTATTTGGGTTTTTTTGGAGATTGGGTGTAAGGCCCTCGAAATTTTGTCCTTATTATTTTATTATGTGCAATTTATGCTTGTATATGTATATGCATTATCATGTAAGTATTATGTATACATTATCTTGGTGTACTTATGAAGGTATGTATATGCTTAGTTGTATATATATCGGTCGATTTTGTAACATAATGAGTGTGTACATTACGCCCTATGTATTGCATGCATGAACTTAGGAGAAATTTGGGTTTTGCATGGTTTTTGGGTTCTGGCCAGAGGGTTTCGACGTCAACATGGATGGACGTTCACTTATTGTTAACGTCCATATAGGTGGACGTCGATTTGTAAGTAGGCGGCAATATCTGTGGACGTCTACTTCCTGACAGACCAGTCTGCAGCAGCATGGTGTGCCATGCCTTTGATTGGGGAATGCCACCACTCCCCAACGGCTCCTTGGCCTTCCACCGATCTTTGCGTGGGGGTGAGAGGGTCCTCTCATAAGAGAGCCCTTGTTGCAACCTCTAGAGCCCTCTTGGCTCTTTGCAAAGAGAAAACAAAAACCCTAGAAGTTGTGAGAAAACCTGAGGTTTGAGAGCTTTGATCCGGCGATCCAGGCTTCCTGGCGATCTACTTCGACAAGGAGGAAGACAACACATCCGGCTACACATCCCCTCCCCGGGATACAATCCCCTGCCCCGGATTTCAAGGGGAACATCACAGAAGCCGGAGTGGAGGCATCTTGGGGGCTTCTTGGGACTGCCCAAGGAGAGCTTCTCCAACTGATTTGATCCCCTTAGGAGTTTTTCCAAAGGCAAGTAACCCTTTCACCTTGTCCATGTATGGGTCTAGGAGGTTTTGTGATTTTTACAGATTTCCTCGTGTCCTGGATCCCCACATTTCCCTTTTCTTAGAGCTCGGACTGTGTTGTTTTTACAAAGGTCCGAACTTGACGGCAAGAGATGTGCGTTGAGAGATTGAGTCAGCGGCTAACGATGTTGCCGCCAACTCTGTGAACGGCCAGAGTATGCCGTAAGTTCTTCTTGAAGAACAGTGAACTGTTCTGCCTATATCTTTAATTTCGGACTTTGGCGCATGAGGATATAATGTAAATTTTATATGTTATGTAAAATAGCTAATGTGATGTGTGTGAAATTTTGTATTTTTCTGTGGATGGAATAATATTAGAATTACTGAAAGGCATGTGTAGGAAAGAGGTTATGCAGTTTAATTGTTCTCATGATTCCTGAGGAATTAAATGCTGTAAATTTTATGAACCATTTTTATATGTATCAGTCCATGCCTGCAAATTTGGGAATTTCCCATATTCATGTGAATTTCTATAATTCCTGCAATGAGAAATAGAAAAAACATGTGTACACCTTGTGAAAATTCTAGTAAATCATTGTTGGGAATAAATTCGGGAAAATTTCTGTGCCAATGTGTATGTGGGTTCATGACTGTGCATGATCAAATCTGAGTTCCATGTCATGTTCCATGTGACTTAGTTTAAGAATGGCATGAAACTGAATGTTTTAATTCTATAAATCATGTGAATTCAGAAAATTGTGAAAATTTGTATGTGTGTTATTATACCCGAAAACATCATGTGGTAAAATTTTCAGAAAAAGTTTGATAACAGTAGCCCACATTATGAGATTTTCATGTGAAAAATGAGTATGAATATATGTACCATGATCAAGTTAAATGATGTGTGTTTCAATTAATCCATGAGAGCTACTAAATGCTTGATTTCTGTTATTAGTGGTATCATGCTAGGGAAGAACAGAACCATGAGCATAAATAAGAAAGTGTGAATATCATATGTAAAACGTGTGTTAATCGGAATGTGTAATGTGTAAAATGTGCCGTGTGTGACACTGCTTCCATAGAGGGCTGTGGAACTGTACCATGGAAAAGTCCCCATGGGAAGGTTCAATGTGTTAAGATATCCTAAGGGCATTAGGATGAAATCCTGGAGGTGGACAAGTACCGCTGGTTAGGGTGGAGACGTGTTCTCCCGGTCTGCGCAGTGCCAAGAGTCATCACTGTATTGCCTAGGTGATGTGCTATGTGTTATGTGTATGTGATGTGTCCTTCTAGTGGTGGTTTGGACTATGTGTCACGGCAAATAATATGTGAAATGTGATTGTGAACAAGTGTAAAATGTGTATATGTGAACATGTGTAAAATGTGTATATGTGAACATGTGAATGTGAAATGTGAAATCATGTGATTATTAGGTTAGAATGTGAACATGTGTACATGTGAATTGTTTGAAAGAAAATGAACCATGTGAAATATGGGAATGTGTAACCATGTGAAGTGAATGCGTTAGAGTATGAGACAATAATTCATGCTATGATACTTCTAGTTCCATGTAAATTGCTATCATGTTATAGTCAAATTGGAAGTGTAGTCTTCATGTGATTAAATGAGTAGAAAGCATGTGATAGGAAGTGTTATTTGAAATATCTTAAACCATGTACCATGTGTTTTGATTTGGTAGAATTACCATGATAGGTTGTATGTTGCCTTGTAAATTGAATTAGTGGAACCTACTGTGATGTATGCATGAATGATGTGTATGGAGTTACTTGCTGAGTCTTTTAGACTCATTACTTGCTTCGGCGTACAGGTTTAGTTGGTGACCCGGTACCTTTGGAGGAGACCGTGGAGAGTGACTCCGAGCGCGGAGACTAGTTGGCGGAGTCTTAGTTGTGGCCCTTTTGTGTTTCAAGTATGTAAATGTAGCTTGTATTAGAGTTATCATTTTGTAATTGTGGACAAATATGTATTAAAATGTAGAACTTTAATCTTGTGGACAATGTATTTTGGTTTAATTTCAATTGTGAAAGTTTAGTCTTTGAATTTGCTATATGGATCATGTATTTAAATGTGGATGATGAAATGTGATGACAGTTAGTCCTTTACTTCCGCGACTCTGTATCTTATTTGTGTACATCTCAATCATTGTTAGTGTCGGGTCAATGTCCCGCTGTTATAACTTTACTATACCGCGGGTTGTATAAACCGTACCGGTATAATGAGGGTCGTCACATTGGGCGATAGAGGCCTAATATCAACTTTGATTGTTAGGATAGCAGAGTGTCGATTTGCTTGGCCTTTAGGCCGATGTCACAGTGGTGATGCGGCATGTCACGTTAATGCGATAGTAAGGTGTCGGACTAGGGGAACGTAACAATAGGTACATCTGGTTGGTACTACTTTCCGCATTAGGGTTTCTGTTTGAGGCCCTAGGAGGTCATTCTTTGATGTTTCCCGCTACTTTCCATGCATCATTGCTCTATGTTAGGTTCGTTTATGTGTGTTGCATGGTTTCTATGGATCTCCATTATCACTTCTGACACACTAGCTATGACATCATTGCATCTGGTTAGTCCGATATGTCATCTACATAGAGCCCTAATCTGTTCTTTAGTTAGAGTTAGGCTAGAATTTGCATGCACTATGGTGCACCTAGGTCTACGCATACTCTTCACTTGTAGATAGGTTCCTCCTTAGTAGCATCGATCCTCTCACCTGCGAGTACTCATGGGCTAACCAGGGTTTGTTAATGAGGGCCTCCATAAATCCCCGTTGTCGTACGCACGTGCGACTATTGGGTAGTGTAGACACCCGTTTTTGGCCTATAAGTTGGGCACATTTCTTGTTCATATCATTGATGTCCCAAATTGATCATACTTTGGAGTCCTTCTTGGCCCATCATGAGTCCATTCACCCTCAATTTAAAGCCCATTCTCAAGCCCATGGCCAAGATGCACTCGAAACATCAAAACTGTGCAATCTTCCCTATTCTCTAAATGTACCTTCACTTTGAGAGCTCATAACTTCCTCATTTATAATCCACATTGGACATATCATACCATCATTTTATAGCCCTCTGAGTCCAGAATCCAACACAATAAATGGCGCATCAATCCGATGTCTGTGGAGAGAGCTACGGTCCATTTTGTGAACTCTACATGCACTATCCTGCTATCGCAACCGGGTGCATGGTCGTGATAAGAACACTGTCACATCCCAAGAATTACGCAGCGGATAATATTCGGATAATTCGAGTCGATATTCCGAGACGTGAACAGTCGACAAATAAGCCTCTAGCTAGCAAGCATTAAACGTATACCAACACAACATCATAATAGAGCCCAATTATTGAACTCAATTGAAATTGTATTCATATCTCATCTCATTGTATTAAAGGGAACTAATACAACTCTTAAACATTGTATAACAGGACTAAGACTCAATAAAAGCAAATTACATTTATTCCTCACTTTCAACTACATTGTTCTAAGACTCAAAGCAAACTAACTATAGATAGACACATAGGTTGGAACGCTCATCACTTAGACGCATTCTCATCCTTGACTTGCTCCACTTCTTGTACTTCATAGTCACCTAGAGGGTTAAAAGTAGGGAATGAGCAAACTAGCCCAGTATGATTTATATCTCAATGTGCGGGCAATGATATAAGTGATTAGCAATTTAGAACTATGTAAGCATGATGATCAAGATATGCATATGTGAATAAAACTCATTAAATAAGATACTTGAACAAGCTAGAAGGAATGATCATGATAGAGCAAGATCTACAACGATATAACGAGCAAGAGTTATCACTAGTGTGGCATGTAACAAGCACGTAAGATATCACTTTAAATTACAATAATTGCAGGATGGCCATATCACGCAAGCAAGCAAGCACGAGCACGATCATGTAACACTAATCAAGCATGAAGACACTAATGTACACCAAGGAAAGTCCCACCTTGAAAAGCACACTAGGACACGTGTATGTGGTTATTGTATCTAGCATTCAACACGCAAGTACTCCCAGCGCAGATGCAATACCAGTAATCATTGTACCCCTTGGTTAACAGTATATTTATGACTCTCCATCATTGGAGCTAGACTAGAGCCCTTGGACACTCTCCGTGCCCGATCAGCATCTCACTATTTTTAAATGTAGATACCCACAGTCATTAATGGTCAATAAGAGTTTCAAGATGTAAGAATGTGTAATTTCATGTTCATGATGATGATGAGAACAAGTAGTAAATAAGGTGAACATGATTTCATGATAACAATATTCAAGAGATAATTTTGACAGCACAACGAAGCAATTTATACTTTAGTTCACTCTTTACATTAATGGCTTAAGTCTAGACTGTAAATCACTCTCACAAGAGAAGAAAGGAAGTGTGTGCTATCTCCAGGGAACTTCAATGATACAACCGACTCGGTCTCCATGAGGGAATCCACAGAGTACGGAGAATTACGGATGTCTTAGAGGAAAGGTCGCTAGTCTACCAGTACGGAATGACCAACAGAGAGCTTCCAATCCCCTAAGAAAGGGCTGCCTATATGTGCAAGTGTGTAGTGAACACGTGTCTCAATCCACAATCCATCGGTTTCAAACTTGCGGAAAATAATTAACATGATAGCATGACATGAACTATGCATTTAACTGTACATGGTTTGCAACATTTTTAAGATAACAATTATCATTTTAGCAAGATAGAACAATAAGATGAACAAATCACTAGTTGCATGAATAGGTCATATCATTAAAGAGCAATTAGAATATCATCCATGTAGTTATAGCTTTTTCATGGGTTGACTGCTTTTAAGCCATTGAACAGACCTCATGCATTGACAAGAACCAAGACTAGCAAACCATGAACTCTATACCATGTAAAACAAGTCTCGGGTAGGTCTTGAAATCCGTGAGGGACACTGTCGACGCATTTCATAACTCGGTGTACAGTCAGAACACGACTAACCTATAAAGACTCAAATCGCGACAGACTATACCGTCGCCTTTATGATAAAATCGCGACGGGCCTCCCGGTCGCGTTCTCAACGTGACAAGAAGTGTGTCACCAACATCCTTGAATCATGATGGTTCGATCCGTCACATTCAAGAGATGCATTCAAACATAATACAAAAATAGGACGGAAGCATGAGCGGGAAAAATGATGTAAATCGCAACGCCATCCTACGTCGCATTCATGTATGGCACTGAAATCCACACGGCACACGGTTTAACGCATCAGAATGGTCATGTCACAGCCTAAATCACGACGCACCATGCAGTCGCATTTCAGATGAATGCGTCAGACTCGTACGTCGCGTTCATGCATGCAAGAACGCGACGTCTGGTCCCGTCTCTTTTGGGTTCTTGCCCAAAAACGCAGAAAACAGACACATGATGCATGCAATGCTTATAACTCCTAACCTAGGGCTCATAGGGCAAAAGTGTAAACATGAAACTTGTTGGGAACATGAAATAGAAGACAACTATGGTTTTCATTTCATGAAATTTGACCTCAAGATGCGTGAGAAATTGACAGGAACATGAAACATTGTTAACATGCGCGACTTTGGCAAAACGCATAATACTCAATGAAAATTGATGAAATCACTTGCACATGAAAGTAGACTCGATGCTCTACACATTGGTATAAGATTTATTTAGATATGGCCCGAGATTACCTACCTTTGGGGTTGAAGAAGTCACATTTTCCAAAAAGCCCTTGTTCAGACCGCTTGGAGGAGAGCGCTTAATACACCCGATCTACTAAATGAAAAATAGGCAAACTAGTGCCATTAGGAGCTAGACTCGACCCTCTTTCCAGGGGTATAAGTCTTGCACGGTTTGGTTAAGGTTTGGCTTACCTTAGGTCGACTCCAAGAAGAGCACTCTGCACAGGTCGATGCAGATGCAGCAAGGAAGAAGGCTCCAAGTTGGGGCATTTTCCTCCACCTCTGGTGCTCAAGAACAGCCTCCCACGACCCCAACAATGTGTGAATTTGTCCCCTAGGGTTTCATGACAAGTATATATGCATCTAGTGTTTTTTAGAAGTCCAATTGGGTGTAGGAAGGGAGGGTTGCAGTTTTGGTCACCCACCTTCCATATTTTGATGATTTCTCACCCCAGTAGAGTGTGTGAGGCTTTAGGAAACTCTCTATTATGGCTAGGCATGAAATTGGGTTGCTATGTGTGAGTAATTGTCTCAAGTTTTACCCTAATTGCCTCTTTCTAATTTCAGCTCAATTAGGGTTACGAATTTCTAGGTATTTTTCTTGCTCCATTTTATTCTTGGGCCAAAAGTGATCCATTAGCCCAATTCCAATAATGGGTCATCAATACATGATGTTGGAAGTCTCTCCAACATGTTTATTTAATTTGTGATCATGTTATATTTCCGTGTTAACGGTTTTCCGACTTAGTTTTCTAATTTGAATAATTAGTCACATTGTGATGTATACTTGGCCAATCAGATTTTTTGTTCCACAAATTTCTTCGTGGAACACTTAGGAATAATGTTTGGGGTTGATTATAATTTTTATGGAATTTTTCGATGTGTTCTCTCACGTATGATAGTGGTACGTAAGTTCTACCATTTCGATAATACGGAAATTATTTATTTTCATTTATTTAAAATTTTAAATTACTGAATTTTTTTGGGTGCTACACCCTCCCCCACTTAAGGGAATTTGGTCCCCAAATTCATAGTTAGAATTTATTGTACAAGTGAGGTGTACTTACTTGTGAATAGCTCCGGATATCTTTTGCGCATTGCTTCCTCAGTTTCCCACATGTCATCTTCGTCCTGGCGTTGATTCCATCTATCTCTTACCAATGGGATGACCTTGTTCCTCAGTTGGCGCAGTTCCCGATCCATGATCTTAATTGGCCTTTCTTGATAAGATTCGTCTTTGTTGAACTCCAAAAGTTCTCATTCTATGACGTGATATGGGTCGTGTACATATTTCTTCAGCATTGATATGTGGAACACATTGTGTATTCCATCAAGTTGTGGTGGTAATGTCAGATGGTATGCAACTTCGCATATTCTTTCGAGGATTTTGAAAGGGTCGATGAATCTTGGTGACAGCTTGCTTTTAATTCCAAACAACCTAATCCCACGGCCTGGAGACACCTTTAAGAATACATGATCACCAACCTGAAACTCCAGATCTCTCCTTCTATTGTCTGCATATGCCTTTTGTCTTTGCTGTGCTACTGCCATTCTTTCTTTGATAAGCTTCACCTTTTTGTAGTTTCCCTTATCATCTCTGGTCCTAGCACTTGCCTTTCGCCAACTTCATACCAACATATTGGAGATCGACAACTCTTACCATAGAGTGCTTCGAATGGTGCCATTTGTATACTAGCTTGGTAGCTATTATTGTAGGCGAACTCCACAAGAAGTAAGTGTTCAGGCCAACTACCTCCAAAGTCAAGAACACAGGCTCTAAGCATATCTTGAATCACCTGGTTTGTTCTCTCTGTCTGACCATTAGTTTGCGGATGGAAAGTCGTGCTAAAGTTCAGTTTAGATCCCAAGGAATAGTGCAGTCCTTTCCAAAAGTGGAATGCAAGCCTAGGGTCTCTATTAGACACGATAGACACCGATACTCCATGTAGTCTGACTATTTCCTTCACATACAATGCGGCCAGAACATCCACTGACCACTTGTTCTTTACCAGCAAAAAGTGAGCGGACTTAGTTAAGCGGTCGACGATCACCCATATGCCGTCGAATCCACCTCTAGATGTAGGTAGTCTAAAAATGAAGTCCATCCCTATACCTTCCCATTTCCATGCCGGGATTTCTAGGGGTTTAAGCTTACCTACAGGTCGCAAGTGTTCCGCCTTGATCTTTTGACATGTTAAGCATCGGGTGAGATATTCCGTCACCTCCCATTCAGGTGGTATACTAGGTAATTTCTCTGGGAATACATCAGGATAGTCTCTGGCTATGGGAATGTCTTCTAGGGTTGGTTTCTTCTTTTCAGTTGCCATGACTGAAACGAGGAAAGCATCACAACCCTGGTTGATCAGCTTAGAAGCCTTTAGAGAGGATATCAAGACATGGTGTTTATGATAACAGGTGCCAAGAAGTGATAGAGTTGGAAGGTTTGGTCTTTTAAAAGTGACCCTTCTATGGCGACAATTCACATCGGCATCATATTCAATTAGCCAATCGACACCCAGTATGGCATCATAGCCCTTCATGTCTAAACAGATGAGGTCGGCAGGGAGATTGTGGCCTCCAATTATAGTTTGACATTGTGGCAAGTAGTGGGTGAGTTTAGATTCTGAGCCAAGTGGAGAGGATACAGTGATCTTGGATTTCAGAGGTACAGGTTTGACAGGTAGAGTTGCAGCAAATGTGGTGGAAATAAATGAATATGCAACTTCAGTATCAATAAGTACAAAAGCAGGTTGAGAGTGTATGGAAATGGTACCTTCCACCATACCCCCTTCCTCGGGTAGGTTAGCTTCAACAACAACATTAAGGCATCCCTGACACCGTGGTATGTTCTGAGCTTTACCTGGCTGGTCCTTCAGCATAGACAGTCAGAAATACGGTGGTCACGACCACCACATCTCAAACATGCCCCAAGCTTCTTCCAGCATTCTTCAGCTTGGTGCCCTGGTTTATCACAAAATTTGCAGTTCTCATCTAACTGCCTACCTTCCACTTTGACTTTCTTGCCCAAAGCATAATCTCTTCCAGTATTCGGCCTCTTGTTGTTGTTGTTGTTACGGAAAGTTGGAGCAGTATTAGGTGCTCCCTTCTTGATGAAGACCAGCTTTGAGTTGTCCCTTCCCCTCATGCCTTCTACTTTGGCCATAGTGTCTTCCACCAATTGAGCTCTTTGGACCATCTCGGTGTAGGTTTGAATGTTGTGAGGTCTGAGCTTCTCGATGAACATGGGCCTGAGCCCATCCATGAACCTGTTGGCCTTCAATCTTTCTGTGCCCACCAGATGTGAGGCATATACCACCAGGTGAGCAAACTGAGCTTCATACTCAGCCACAGACATGCTCTTCTGCTTCAATGCGGAAAACTCTGCCGCCTTCTTTTCTTTGACTCTCTCAGAGAAATACTTTCCCCAAAATATTTCTAGGAATCCTGCCAACTCTAGTTCAGCTACATTAGGCAGATGGGCCGATGTGGCCTTCCACCATGCTCGGGCATCCTTAGTAAATTGGAAAGTGGCCAGTACCACCTTCTCCCTATTGGTGCATTGCATAACTTGAAAATTCCTTTCTATTTCTTCCTGCCAATTCTCTGCTTCGTCTGGGTCAGGGGATCCAGAGAAACGAGGGGGGTTCAAACTCCTAAAGTTGCGTTGCAAATCACCGGCTCCATTCCTAGCCGCGGCAGCTTGAACCACATTTTGTAATGCTTGAGTCAATCCAGCCACGGTTTCTTGCATAGCTTGCCACTGATTGCGAGCCATTACAGTTGAGTGTAAGAGTTATGGGGGTTCCTGAGAAAAAGGATAGAAGCCAATTAATGTCTCTAGATACATTATAAGAGTCAATGGGAGGAGTGTGTTTGTTTATTATAACATAATCCCAGTCTCTACCCATGCTCGCTCGGTACTTATTTTTTCCATGACCTAGGTTCCATAGGTATCTCTTAATCCTAAGACATATATCCTATTTGGTTTTCCTAGGCTCTGATAACACTAAACTGTCACGTTATGAGAATTACGCAGTGGATAATATTTGGATAATTCGAGTCGATATTCTGAGACGTGAACAGTCAAAAAATAAGCCTCTAGCTAGCAAGCACTAAACGTATACCAACACAACATCATAATAGGGCCCAATTATTGAACTCAATTAAAATTGTATTCATATCTCACCTCATTGTTTCAAAGAGAACTAATACAACTCTTAAACATTGTATAACAGGACTAAGACTCAATAAAAGCAAATTACATTTATTCCTCACTTCCTACTACATTGTTCTAACACTTAAAGCAAACTAACTATAGATAGACACATAGGTTGGAACGCTCATCACTCGGATGCATTCCCATCCTCGACTTGCTCCTCTTCTTGTACTTCATAGTCACCTAGAGGGTTAAAAGTAGGGAATGAGCAAACTAGCCCAGTATGATTTATATCTTAATGTGCGGGCAATGATATAAGTGATTAGCAATTTAGAACTAGGTAAGCATGATGATCAAGATATGCATGTGCGAATAAAACTCATTAAACAAGATACTTGAACAAGCTAGAAGGAATGATCATGATAGAGCAAGATCTAGAACGATATAATGAGCAAGAGTTATCACTAGTGTGGCATGTAACAAGCACGTAAGATATCACTTTAAATTGCAATAATTACAAGATGGCCATATCACACAAGCAAGCAAGCACGAGCACGATCATGTAACACTAATCAAGCATGAAGACACTAATGTACACCAAGGAAAGATCCACCTTGAAATGCACACTAGGACACATGTATGTGGTTATTGTATCTAGCATTCAACATGTAAGTACTCCCAGCGCAGATGCAACGCCAGTAATCATTATACCCCATGGTTAACTGTATATTTATGACTCTCTGTCATTGGGCTAGACTGGAGCCCTTGGACACTCTCCGTGCCTGATCAGCATCTCACTATTTTTAAATGTACATACCCATAATCATAATGGCTAATAAGAGTTTCAAGATGTAAGAATGTGTAATGTCATGTTCATGATGATGATGAGAACAAGTAGCAAATAAGGTGAACATGATTTCATGATAACAATAGTCAAGAGATAATTTCGACAGCACAACAACACAATTTATACTTTAGTTCACTCTTTACATTAATGGCTTAAGTCTAGATTGTAAATCACACTCATGAGAACAAGAGGAGAAAGGAAGTGTGCACTATCTTCAGGGAACTTCAATGGTACAACCGACTCGATCTCCATGAGGGAATCCACAGAGTACGGAGAATTACGGAGGTCTTAGTGGAAAGGTCGCTAGTCTGCCAATACGGAATGACCAACAGAGAGCTTCCAATCCCCTAAGAAAGGGCTGCCTATATGTGCAAGTGTGTAGTGAACATGTGTCTCAATCCACAATCCATCGGTTTCAAACTTGCGGAAAATAATTAACATGATAGCATGACATGAACTATGCATTTAACTGTACATGGTTTGCAACATTTTTAAGATAACAATTATCATTTTAGCAAGATAGAACAATAATATGAACAAATCACTAGTTGCATGAATAGGTCATATCATTAAAGAGCAATTAGAATATCATTCATGTAGTTATAGCTTTTTCATGGGTTGACTGCTTTTAAGCCATTGAACAGACCTCATGCATTGACTAGAACCAAGACTAGCAGACCATGAACTCTATACCATGTGAAACAGGTCTCGGGTAGGTCTTGAAATCCGTGACAGACATAGTCGACGCATTTCATAACTCGGTGTACTGTCAGAACACGACTAACCTGTAAAGACTTAAATCGCGACGGACTATACCATCGCCTTCATGATAAAATCACGACGGGCCTCCCTGTCGCGTTCTCAACGCGACAGGAAGTGTGTCGCCAACATCCTTGAATCACGGCGCTTTGATCCGTCACGTTCAAGAGAAGCATCCAAAACAATAATATAAAAATAGGACGGAACCATGAGCAGGAAAAATGATGTAAATCGCGACGTCATCCTACGTCGAGTTCATGTATGGCACTGAAATCCACACGGCGCACAGTTTAACACGTCAGAATGGTCATGTCACAGCTTAAATCGTGACGCACCATGCAGTCGTGTTTCAGATGAACGCATCAGACTCATACGTCGCATTCATGCATGCAAGAACGCGACGTCTGGTCCTGTCGCGTTTTGGGTTCTTGCCTGAAAATGCAGAAAACTGACACATGATGCATGCAACGCTTATAACTCCTAATCTAGGGCTCATGGGGCAAAAGTGTAAACATGAAACTTGTTGGGAACATGAAATAGAAGAGAACATGGTTTTGGTTTCATAAAATTTGGCCTCAGGATGCGTGAGAAATTGACAGGAACGTGAAATGCTATTAACATGTGTGACTTGGCAAAATGCTTAATACTCGAGATATGCTCAATGAAAATTGATGAAATCACTTGCACATGTAAGTAGACTTGATGCTCTACACATTGGTATAGGATTTATTTAGATTTGGTCTGAGATTAGCTACCTTTTGGGTTGAAGAAGTCACGTTTTCCAGAAAGCCCTTGTTCAGACCGCCTGGAGGAGAGCGCTTAATACACCCGATCTACTGAATGAAAAATAGGCAAACTAGTGCCATTAGGAGCTAGACTCGACCCTATTTCCAGGGGTATAAATCTTGCACGGTTCAGTTAAGGTTTGGCTTACCTTAGGTCGACTCCAAGAAGAGCACTCTGCACAGGTCGATGCAGACGCATTAGGGAAGAAGGCTCCGAGTTGGGGCATTTTCCTCCACCTCTGGTACTCAAGAACAGCCTCCCACTACCACAATAATGTGTAAATTCGTCCCCTAGGGTTTCATGACAAGTATATATGCATCTAGTGTTTTTTAGAAGTCCAATTGGGTGTAGGAAGGGAGGGTTGCGGTTTTGGTCACCCACCTTCCATATTTTGATGATTTCTCACCCCAATAGAGTGTGTGAGGATTTAGGAAACTCTCTAGTATGGCTAGGCACAAAATTGGGTTGCTATGTGTGAGTAATTGCCTCAAGTTTTACCCTAATTGCCTCTTTCTAATTTCAGCTCAATTAGGGTTACGAATTTCTAGGTATTTTTCTTGGTCCATTTTATTCTTGGGCCAAAAGTGATCCATTGGCCCAATTCCAATAATGGGTCATCAATACATGATGTTGGAAGTCTCTCCAACTTGTTTATTTAATTTTTTATCATGTTATATTTCTGTATTAACGATATTCCGACGTAGTTTCCTAATTTGGATAATTAGTCACATTGTGACATACATTTGGCCAATCAGATTTTTTTTGTTCCACAAATTTGTTTGTGGAACACTTAGGAATAATGTTTGTGGTTGATTTATAATTTTTACGAAATTTTTCGATGTGTTCTCTCATGTACAATAGTGGTACGTAAGTTCTACCATTTCGATAATATGGAAATTATTTATTTCCATTTATTTAAAATTTTAAATTACTGAATTTTCCGGGGTGCTACAAACACGACCCCACGACCCATCGCAACAGAGCTATTGGATTGAAGATGCGGTGATATGGAAAATATAGAAGGGGGGTTGAATATATTTGCAAACCTTATGCAATTAAAATTATGTCAAATTAAAAATCTCTATTCAAATAGGAACCCACTGATTTGATTAACTTATAGGAATCTAAAGCACATTAGATCATCTATCTATAAGTGTGTGAGTGCTTAGAAGGTGATCAAAATCCTATGCAAGCATTCTAGTGGAAAATCTACACATCAAACTACTGCACTGATATTTTTAAGATGGTTCGACTCCCAGACGGAGACCTACATCCACCCCTCACTCAAACCAAGTGAAGCTTCACTAAACTGCTGATTCATAGCTTGAAACAATTGTTGACTCACAGCTTGAACGCTGACTCACAGCTTATCCGCTGATTCACAGCTTCAAGGTCAGATAGACCTCCTCAATCCACACACAAACACAGTATGGGATCAACACTCCTATCACCAGTAGGAGCAGTTAAAGAGTTCATGATGAAGTTTAAAAATGAAAAAAAAAATTCACATGAAGATAAGAGTTAAGGGAGACAAATCTTCGGACACCAGTCCTTCGGCTTCGCCTAATTTCCTCTAGACTATTTGAATTGAACTCTGGATCTCCAGATTTTGAGAGTTGAAATCGTGCTTCAAATCTTCTTGCACGAACGCATCATCTGGATGTGCTCCTCAGCCAATCTGACTTGAACTCCCTCAAATTAGCCTTAATTCGCTATACTCTATTTCAGATCTGATTTACAGAGAAATTCATATCTGAGTTGACGCTCTTGAGTTCTTCAACATATGCTGAGCTTCATACTTCTACTTTTGCACTAGCTTCCTCTTCCACCTTTCTTCAGATCTGCTTCTTCTTCTTAGCTATGTTGCTTCTCCTTTGCACGACTGCTCCTTCTTCCTCTACTGCTCTTCTTTTGCACGATTGCTTCTTTTTCTCAGCTATGTTGCTCTTCTCCTTGATCTGCTCCTCTTGCAACACTTTAACACTCTCCTTCTATGCTTGGCCTTGATCCCCACGTTCTTCATCATGGATGGCTGCTCTAGATGAGATAAGAGCTTTTATAGCCTTGGTACAATCCCTTTTACGTGGGAAACAAGTGCACAGAAACCTAGAGTTCACCCAAGGTTGCCACGTGTCCAAAAGTCCTTCTCCTCATAGCCACCTAGATGAAATGGTATTTTGGTGATAATAGAGTCTCCCAAAAGTCTTCAGAGATAAATCACACCCTTTTGAAATCATACCCTTTATGTTTCTGAGTTTTCACGCAATGTGTGTCGACACAAGTTTTCATGTGTGTCGATGCAACTGACTAAATTTCAGTTCCAGCTTACTGGGAGGAAACTTGTGTCGACCTGATTAACAACTAGTGTCGACATAACTGTGACTTTGTTCTTCAGGAGCTTACTGGGCAGACAATGTGTGTCGACCTGACTTCCAATGTGTGTCGACACAATTGTGACTTTGTTCTTCAGGAGCTTACTGGGCAGACTATGTGTGTCAACCTGACTTCCAATGTGTCTCGACACAACTTTGACAAAATTGTGTAAACCTATATGTATAAAGTGTGAACTATCACAGCATGTCATTATCATCAAAATATGAAATATGAGGTATCAAAAACATATTTTTTTATCATTATTATAATATGTACAATATGCAAAATCAAAGTATGAGTGTTTAGACACCATCCACAACCACATGTTTTAGTCATCATCCAAATGAATACACAACTCAACATCCTTCCACAAATATGCAATATAACATCAGATTGTGTATAATATGTCATCATCAAAACACACAACTCAACAAGAGCCATGCACGTAAACACATTTTTACGTGATTTTCGGCCTCTTCTTCCATCCTAGAGCCAATCTAAAGTCCCTTTGAGTTGGATTACGACCTAAACCTCTTATCCTTATCCTAGGGAGTCCCCAAGTCCATCCAAACTCTAGATAGACTCTCTAACTCTCCCACAACTTGGACTCTCTCTTACTCGGGATTGGACTCTCTCTTTCTCTTAAACACATCCTAGGACTCTATAGGAGAGAGGAGAAGGCTACCACCACAAGGAGAAGTTTCTGAAGGTTCTGCTCACAAGGTTCCATCACCCCCAATGCAGAGGAGAAGTTGTTCTTCCCGTTTCATTCCTTTCTCTCACCTCTTTCACTCTCATAACGCCCCAGGACTTGAAGTGCTTGCACGGCTTGTGGAGATCCAACCAAGTAAGATCTATTTGAGATGTCTTCATCAATGTTGTCCATCACAGACCCTCTTCAACCTCGAAGTGAAATCACATCGATTAGTGGTCTATGCGCAAAGTTACAGTAGATTGTTCTTCACCTTCTCTCTCATATCGAGATCTGCACATGCGGGATTATTGTGCCTTCCACAGTCCAAACGAGAGCATATCTCTTCATGACGACTTCATGAAAGTCATCCTCCTCTATGAGTTCCAACTAGAATCACATCAAACGAGGCAGTATTAACTCAGTTTTGATTTTTACTTTCTTTTCTACGTTTTGTACATGTATACATGCTAGTTAGGGTTCCTCCCTCTCCTCTTCGATGATTTCTGTCACGTTCTAGCAAAATTCAATTTACCGAATATGACAGATATTAAACACGACAAGTAACATAAGGTTTTCTCATAAACAACTAGATTTGCGGAAATTATTACATAATACTCCTCATTATAGTCTAAATGAGAAGCAAGCAAAAGTAGACTGTAATTTATTACATTCCCACTTATCTACAAGAAAACAAAAGATGACAACACTTCTTTGCATAGGGTGGTCCACTCGGCACACAAAACCCCTTAAGCTTCCTTTTCATTTGGTTCACCTGAAAATGGTAAATTGAATGAGCTAACTAGCCCAGTAGAATTCAACTTCTTTAATTCAAAAGGATTCTGATGTATATATTCAAGGTAAGAACAAGAATAGATTGCTAGCACTGAGTGCTCAAGTTAATAAACAAACGAGACAATTCGATATCACGTAATGAACAAGAACAGTTTAGAATCAAGATCAATAACTTAGGATGATTCTTGAATTCAGAATCAAACACATTTTCACACACACAAGCATGATGTGATGACTAATCATACACGAATTGATGTATGCCAACATCCACGATGTCCTTATCACCCCCTCGCGGCCACTGATGAATTCGGGCGCTCCCCCAGGACTGAACCAACCTTATTTGCCAGGCATAATTCTTAAATGAGTCTAAGACCCACAAATTGTCATCATCACACACTTATCACTGTAATGAGTCAAGGATACACAAGGGTTCATTCAATGTTTACACACAAGAGTGAAGGAACTCTGTTTCCATACTGATTTCAGAAATTGATAATCCTTCAAGGTCAATTTTGTTCGAAACTTTGGAGAAATGATTCATGGTACAAAGAAGAGTAACGTGACTGGTTTTAGTAGGTGTTTAGGGTGTAAAAGCCACAAGACTTAGGTGGACTATTAGTTGGAACAATTGGGTAAGATTTGCACCAAGGAATGGAGCAAAACAGATGCTGGAAACATGACCCTGTCAGTACCTGTCGACAGGCAGAAGCTTGCTGTCCACAGGGGCTGGTTTCCAGAGACAAAACTTCAGTTCTGTATGCATCTATCGACAGCCAGTAATGGGGCTATCGACAGCCACAAACAGGTGGTGATTTCTGGGTTCTTGAATGAGGATCCTGTCGATAGGCAGAAGCTTGTCTGTCGATAGATTCAGTGTAAACTTTCAAAAATTGATTCAAACTGACTAGAAATTGTACTAACAAGCTCTTCTATCATTCCTAACATGATTAGGACTTTATCCAAGTATGATCTTAGCCTCAAACATGAAGCTAACATGACAAGAGAGTGAAAGAAAAATCATGGGATATGATTCACATGGATGATCAACAAGAAGACAAACTCAAAGGGAAATTTTCCGGAAGAGTAATACTCCTAAATTTCTTTCTTTCTTTCATCCATTACTTATCAAGCACTTATCAAAGCACACACTCACTTGAGACTTTCTCAATGAATCATTTCTCGATTGTAGAAAGAACCGTCATAGTTCAGTCTACTCTACATGGTGAAGTCAACATGATTCCAGATTCAAACAAACTGAAACAGAGGGAGTAGTATGTAGCTACCCATGACTTGAAGACTAACCAAAATATGATGGAAGATTCACTTTCTATCAGGAACACATTCCCTAAGCTGGAAAAAATAGTTGGAACTTGATGACGAATCACTTCAAACCGTTAGCTCGAAGTAGAAGGAAGGAGAGGATTAGGAATTGAATTCTACCTTTCTGAGTAGAGTAAGTTCCTCCATGATGTGAAGCTCCACAGAAATAAGAAGAAGGAATAGGAAGCTTGTATGTATGGTGGCCTTAACAGATATTCTGGTGCACTGGAGAAGTAAGGTCTTCGTAGACCCAATAGCAGCAATACACAGCAACAGGTTGGATCTTCTCCAAACCACGACAACAGCAGCACTTCCCAATACAAAGAAAAGCAAAGGAAAGGACAAAAGCAGCAGAGGTGGAGAAGGGAAAGATTTGGATGTCAACTGGTGAAGGCTTTTATAGAGCATCGGTGTTCTCATGCACGATGGCAACTCACCCACCCAGGAGGCACAGTAAAAATCAGTTTGTATTTACCATGGACACGTTTTGCATGCACTCTCCCTGGCGTAACACATCAGGCATTAACGTGTTACCTTCTCCATCAAATGTGTTGGCCATTCCATGGCTTCACACGTAAGCCCCCGTAAATTCTAGAAGAAAACCAAACCGTAATTGGCTCAAAATTCAACTGGTCCAATTGTCCACATTTTTATATATGTAAACGATGTTCGTTTATGTTAAGATTTTAACCATAAGCTAATATGATGGTTTTTCTAATTATGGTGATTTTTATTTAATGTTTAGATTTTATTTTACACTAGGTGAAAAATCACCTGAAAAATAGTGTCATCGACTTATTCTCGAAGTCCGCATGCCAAAAAATTCAAATATTTATATTTCTGAGATCTCCACATTTTTATGGAAATTATGGTGTTCTCGAATTTTTTTTCGTTGTCGTTTTCCGATGTCGCCCTCTGGAAGTGCGCACATCTGTGTACGACACTGGGGTAACATATGTTACTACTAATTAATCCCAAATTCTAATTATCTCAATTTAATAATAATCCTAATGTATAATAACCACATTATTCATATTTTCTTAACACTTTAAATTTTTGGGGCGTTACAACTCTCCCCCACTAAAAGAAATTTGGTCCTCCAAATTTAATAACACAAGAAGATGGTTACTAACCTGTAAACAAGTCCGGATACTTGATCTTGATGGCATCTTCTAGTTCCCATGTTGCTTCTTCTTGTCCATGCTTACTCCATTGAATCTTCAGCAAAGGAACTTCTTTGTTTCGTAATTGCTTGATTTTTCGATCAAGAATTTGTACAGGTCTTTCTTCATATGCTAAGTTTTCTTGTATCTTTAGATCTTGATATCCAATGAAGTGTTCCGGGTCATAAACATATTTTCTCAACATTGATACATGAAGAATATCATGTACATTAGATAATTGCGGTGGAAGTGCTAGTTAGTATGTCACTTCTCCAATTCTTTTTAATATCTCAAATGGTCCAATGTAACTTGGACTCAACTTTCCCTTGATTCCAAATCTTCTAATTCTGCATCGAGGAGATACTTTAAGGAATACATGCTCTCCTTGCTGGAACTCCAATTCCTTTCTTCACCGATCAGCATAGCTTTTCTGTCGGTCTTGGGCAGCTTTCATTCTGTCTTGCACTAATTTGATAATTTATGTGGTTTCTTGAATCATTTCAGGTCCAAGAATATGGGATTCTTTTAGTTCCACCCAACACAGTGGTGATCTACACTGGCGACCGTATATGGCTTCAAATGGTGCCATTTGAATAGTAGACTGGTAACTATTATTATAGGCAAATTCCATAATTGCTAAATGAGTGTTCCAGTCATTTCCAAACTCCAATATACAAGCACGGCACATATCTTCGATAACTTGGTTTACCCGCTCAGTTTGTCTGTCAGTCTGAGGATTAAATGTTGTGCTAAACTTTAATTTAGTCCCCAATGCGTCTTGTAGTTTTTTCCAAAAATGTGAGGTAAATCTTGCATCCCTATCTGACACTATATCCTTCGGAATTCCATGTAATCGGACAATTTCTTTCATATATAGTGCTGCTAAGACACCCATAGACCATCTTGTCTTGATTGCTAAGAAATGAGCTGACTTAGTAAGTCGGTCAATGATTACCCATATGGCATCAAATCCACCTTGTGTCCTAGGTAATCCCACAATAAAATCCATACCGATAATGTCCCATTTCCACTCTGGCACTTCGAGTGGTTTTAACTTTCCGGTCGGTTTCTGATGCTCGGCTTTAACTTTCTGACATGTTAGGCATCTTGCTATGAAGTCTACAATGTCTTTCTTCATATTACACCACCAGAAATGCTTATTTAAATCTTGATACATTTTGACAGCTCCAGGATGAATGGTGTAACGTGACCGGTGAGCTTCTTCTAAAATTTGCTTTTTGATCTCGGGATTATCCGGCACACACAATCTGTCTCGGAATCGAAGATTTCCTTGGGAATCTTCATTAAAATCAGGTTTAGTAATCAACTTTTCCTTGATTTCTGTCAACATAGGGTCATTGTCTTGTTGTTCTTTAATTTGCTTCAATAGTTCGGATTGAACTGTCAAGTTATTAATGATAACCCTTCCTTCTTATGATTCCACCTTCAAGCTTAATGTGGAAAATTCTTCTAGCAATTTCCACTCCCTTACTTGTAATTGGAATACTTTGGCTATAGGGTTTCTACTGAGTGCATCCGCCACAGTATTTGCTTTCCCTGGATGGTACTCAATTTTGAAATCATAATCTTTAATATACTCTATCCACCTTCTTTGTCTCATGTTCACTCTTTTTGTGAAAACAAATATTTGAGACTCTTATGATCGGAGCACACTATAAACTGATTGTCATATAGATAGTGTCTCCAAAGCTTAAGAGCAAAGACTACTGCAGCTAATTCTAAATCATGTACTGGGTAGTTCTTCTCATGAGTCTTTAATTGCCTTGATGCATAAGCAATAACTCTTCTATCTTGCATTAATACACATCCTAGTCCAATACTTGAAGCGTCGGTATAAACCTCAAATAATTTACCTTCTACCGGCAAGGCTAGAATTGGTGCCAATGATAGACATTCCTTTAATAACTGAAATGCTTGCTCGCAACTCCCACTCCATACAAAAGCAATTCCTTTTCTAGTCAATTGTGTGACAGGCGAGGCAATTCTAGAGAAATTCTGGACAAATCGCCGGTAATAACTAGCCATTCCCAGAAAACTTCTAACCTCACTGAGGTTCTTTGGTTGCTCCCATTTCTGTATGGTCTCAATCTTCAAAGAGTCCATAGACAATCCTTCTTTTGAAATAATGTGTCCCAAAAATATAACTTGCTTCATCCAAAATTCGCATTTACTAAACTTTGCATATAGTTGGTGATCTCGTAATAGTTGCAAAGTAATTCATAAATGTGTCTCGTATTCTTCCATGCTTTTGGAATAAATCAATATATCATCAATAAATACAACCACAAATTGATCCAAGTAAGATCTGAACACGTCATTCATGAGACGCATAAATGCAGCAGGTGCATTAGTTAATCCAAATGGCATCACTACAAATTCGTAGTGCCCATATCTTGTTCGGAAAGCTATTTTGTGAATATCCTGCTCTTGAATTCTGGGTTGATGATATCCAGATCTTAAATCAATTTTAGAGAAACATTGAGCTCCAGACAGTTGATCAAATAGATCGTCAATTCTTGGAAGTGGGTATTTGTTCTTTGTAGTCAACTGGTTTAGCTGTCGATAATCTATGCATAATTGCATAGATCCATCCTTCTTTTTAACAAATAACACTGGAGCACCCCAAGGTGATGTACTTGGTCTAATAAACCCTTTTTCTATCAATTCCAATAATTGTCTTTTTAACTCCTTCAATTCTTCCATTGACATCCGGTAGGGTGTTCTTGACACTGGTGTAGCTCCTGGTACCAATTAAATCGAGAAATTCACCTCTCTATTAGGTGATATGCCAGGTAACTCTTCAGGGAAAGCATCAAGAAATTCCCTTACCACTGGAATATCTCCCAATCCCGTGATATCTTGATTTAGTAGAGTCACAGAAGCCAAGTACCCTTGACAACCCTTCTATACTAGCTTGCAAGCCTTTACTGCTGAAATTATTGGTATTCGTTTAATGTAGGGTTTATCAAAAGTTATAGGACAAACTCCTTTTCCTGGAAAAGTGACCTGCCTTAATTGGCAATCTAAATTGACATGGTATTTAGATAACTAATCCATCCTGAGGATTACATCATAATCCCACATTTCCAAACATATCAAATCACCATATAAGTTGTGTCCTTCAAATAGAATCCGACTATCAGGGTAATACTCCCTAAGCTTTTTACCTTCACTCAAAGGAGTTGCCACTTCCAGTTGTATAGGCAATGGGACGGGTTGTATTTCCAAAGATTTATCAAAATCATAACCAATAAAGGAGTGCGTAGCTCCTGAATCAAATAATACATGTGCAGGCTTTCAGTTTATTATTAGTGTACCTTCAATCAGTCCGCCTTCGTGTGAAGATTCAGGCTCTACCTCTTGAATAGCTTGTATTCTCCCTTGCTTTGTTTGCCTCGCTTGGGGATTTGGTTTGGCCGACCCATTCTTGATCATCGAACACTCTGAAATTCGATGCTGAGTGCTTCCACACTTGAGACATGCTCCCAGCCTACGCCAACAATTTTTCGCCTTGTGTCCACTAACATGACAGTGCTTACACACCTCCTTATTTCCACTCGGAGCCTTTCCTGTCTTCTTTCCAGATTGTTGAACTTTCAAGGCATTTCCCGATTCAAACTTTCTCTTCCGATCCGAAGATCCTTCTCCTGATCTTCCCTTAATTTTATCCGCCATATCATTTGCGGCTTCCAATGCCAAAGCTCTTTTGACCATATCTGAATATGTAGTAATCAGGTGTGAAGTTAACTGTACAATATAGGTAGGGCGTAGTCCATTCATGAACCTTTTGGCTTTTAGCTTATCCGTGGCTATGAGATGTGGGGCATACTTGGATAATCGAGAAAACTGGGCCTCATATTCGGATACTGTCATCCTAAGTTGTTTTAGATTAGCAAATTCATTGGCTTTCTTTTCTTGGACTACTTTAGAGAAATACTGGTCATTAAACAACTCCACAAATTCATCCCAACTAATTTGAGTTGGCTCCTCCAATGTGGATATTACGGTGTCCCACCACGCTCTAGCATCTCGTTCCAACTGAAAAGTCACCAACCGGATCTTATCTTCCTCAGTACATTTAATCACTCCAAATATCCTTTCAATATCTCTTAACCAATTTTCCGCCTAGTCTGGGTCTGTACTTCCTGCAAATCTTGGAGGATCTAAACTTCGGAAATCCCTGAATAGACTTGTCCCATTATGGCTATTATTCTTAGCTATAGTCCTCATCACTCGGGTCAAGTCATGCATCGAACTTTCCAATTTTCTCCAATTGGCTTCAGTTCCTTCCATAATTAAATTGGAAATATATCTGAAACATACAATAGGACATACATTAATTCCACAGTCCACCCAAACTTGCATTCATCACATATACACATTTCAAATCCACATAACACTCCATTTCCATTCATAAGTCAAATATTTACATTAAAACATGCTATCACAAACCAGTAACTAAGTTACTGCAGTCCTCTCATTCCAACTTTCCCATTTTACAAACATACTTTCACTAGCCTCTCACTCCCCATACACTTGGGAGTTACATATATACAACTAACATTTACACAAAAGGAGAGGTTTACCAAAGAAGGACAAGTTGCCTAAGTCCTTTCTAATGATGGGTCAAGTCTATAACAGATTCTGCAGGTGGTGGCTGCTATGCTTCTCCGGCTCCGTGGTGTAATTCCCTGGCCGCATCGGTTAGAGCTTCCCAATACCCTTCAAACTGGTGAAGCAGCATATCTTTCCCCAGCCTGAGATTGTCTAGCCTACACATGACTTGAGTCATTACTTCCAATGAAGCACCAAGATTGCCGACAAAGAAAGAACCCACAGTCAAATTAAGCACTTCTTCCTTAATTTACATATGAGCTTCCTGCTGGGGTTGGGCATACAGCTCAATGTCTTGACGTAGCATTTCTAATGCTGCTACCATCCTTTCTTGGGCAGTCATGTCCATACTGAAACAAATATCAAGTTAAGCATTTACATAATTACAAATACCATGCTAACTAATCCCATGTTTCTACCCCAACTCACTGGTTATCCCTAGGTTTATCGAACTAATGCTCTGATACCAATTTAATCTGTCACGTTCTAGCAAAATTCCATTTACCGAATATGACAGATATTAAACATGACAAGTAACATAAAGTTTGCCCATAAACAACTAGATTTGCAGAAATTATTACATAATACTCCTCATTATAGTCTAAATGAGAAGCAAGCAAAAGTAGACTGTAACTTTATTACATTCCCACTTATCTACAAGAAAACAAAAGATGACAACACTTCTTTGCATAGGGTGGTCCACTCGACACACAAAACCCCTTAAGCTTCCTCTTCATTTGGTTCACCTGAAAATGGTAAATTGAATGAGCTAACTAGCCCAGTAGAATTCAACTTCTTTAATTCAAAAGGATTCTGATGTATATATTCAAGGTAAGAACAAGAATAGATTGCTAGCACTGAGTGCTCAAGTTAATAAACAAACGAGACAATTCGATAACACGTAATGAACAAGAACAGTTTAGAATCAAGATCAATAACTTAGGATGATTCTTGAATTCAGAATCAAACACATTTTCACACACACAAGCATAATGTGATGACTAATCATACACGAATTGATGTATGCCAACATCCACGATGTCCTTATCACCCCCGCGCGGCCACTGATGAATTCGGGCGCTCCCCTTAGGACTGAACCAGCCCTTATTTGCCAGGCATAATTCTTAAATGAGTCCAAGACCCACAAATTGTCATCATCACACACTTATCACTGTAATGAGTCAAGGATACACAAGGGTTCATTCAAAGTTTACACACAAGAGTGAAGGAACTCTGTTTCCTTACTAATTTTAGAAATTGATACTCCTTCAAGCTCAATTTTGTTCGGAACTTTGGAGAAATGATTCATGGTACAAAGAAGGGTAATGTGACTGGTTTTAGTAGGTGTTTAGGGGGTAAAAGCCACAAGACTTAGGTGAACTACTAGTTGGAACAATTGGGTAAGATTTGCACTAAGGAATGGAGCAAAACAGATGCTGGAAACATGACCCTGCCAGTACCTGTCGACAGGCAGAAGCTTGCTATCGACATGGGCTGGTTTCCAGAGACAGAACTTCAGTTCTGTATGCATCTGTCGACAGCCAGTAATGGGGCTATCAACAGCCACACACAGGTGGTGATTTCTGGGTTCTTGAATGAGGATCCTGTCGATAGGCAGAAGCTTGTCTGTCGATAGATTCAGTGTAAACTTTCAAAAATCGATTCAAACTGACTAGAAATTGTACTAACAAGCTCTTCTATCATTCCTAACATGATTAGGACTTTATCCAAGTATGATCTTAGCCTCAAACATGAAGCTAACATGACAAGAGAGTGAAAGAAAAATCATGGGATATGATTCACATGGATGATCAACAAGAAGACAAACTCAAAGGGAAATTTTCTGGAAGAGTAATACTCTGAAATTTCTTTCTTTCTTTAATCCATTACTTATCAAGCACTTATCAAAGCACATACTCACTTGAGACTTTCTCAATGAATCATTTCTCGATTGTAGAAAGAACCGTCATAGGTCAGTCTACTCTACATGGTGAAGTCAACATGATTCCAGATTCAAACAAACTAAAACAGAGGGAGTAATATGTAGCTAACCATGACTTGAAGACTAACCAAAATATGATGGAAGATTCACTTTCTATCAGGAACACATTCCCTAAGCTGGAAAAATAGTTGGAACTTGATGATGAATCACTTCAAACCGTTAGCCCGAAGTAGAAGGAAGGAGAGGATTAGGAATTGAATTCTACCTTTCTGAGTAGAGTAAGTTCCTCCTTGATGTGAAGCTCCACAGAAATAAGAAGAAGGAATGGGAAGCTTGTACGTATGGTGGCCTTAAAAGATATTTTGGTGCACTGGAGAAGTAAAGTCCTTCGTAGACCCAATAGCAGCAATACACAGCAACAGGTTGGATCTTCTCCAAACCACGACAACAACAGCACTTCCCAATACAAAGAAAAGCAAAGGAAAGCCAAAAGCAGCATAGGTGGAGAAGGGAAAGATTTGGACGTCAACTGGTGTAGGCTTTTATAGAGCATCGGTGTTCTCATGCACGATGGCACCTCACCCACCCAGGTGGCGCAGTAAAAATCGGTTTGTATTTACCATGGACACGTTTTGCATTCACTCTCCCTGGCGTAACACATCAGGCATTAACGTGTTACCTTCTCCATCAAATGTGTTGGCCATTCCATGGCTTCACACGTAAGCCCCCGTAAATTCTAGAAGAAAACCAAACCGTAATTGGCTCAAAATTCAACTGGTCCAATTGTCCACATTTTTATATATGTAAACAATGTCCATTTACGTTAAGATTTTAACCATAGGCTAATATGATGGTTTTTCTAATTATGGTGATTTTTATTTAATTTTTAGATTTTATTTTACACTAGATGAAAAATCACCCGAAAAATAATCGCATCGACTTATCCTCGAAGTCTGCATGCCGAAAAATTTGAATATTTATATTTCTGAGATCTCCACATTTTTCTGGGAATTATGGTGTTCTCGGATTTTTATTTTGTTGTCATTTTCCAGTGTCACCCTGTGGAAGCACGCACCTCTGTGTACGACACTGGGGTAACATACGTTACTACTAATTAATCCCAAATTCTAATTATCTCAATTTAATAACAATCCTAATGTATAATAACCACATTATTCATATTTTCTTAACACTTTAAATTTTTAGGGCGTTACAATTTCTCCCCATGCATATTCCCTCCTAGTTTTCCCTTACCCAAAAGGGATTTCCAAAACCACCCGGTACGCACTCACCATACTCTCTACACACTCTCTCATATGTAATGGATGCTACACTTATTTGAATGTCTAATTGGGTTCCCCTTTCATTGTTCATGACTTGGCAGGTACTTGGAACAAAGAACAAGAGAGGAAGTTCTTCCTCTTTGGCTTGCTGGAGAGGAGGAAGGAGATACGCCATTCATCTCCATATCGCATTCGATCGGGCGGTCGTAACAAGGTTGCCATCGTGTCGCACATCGATGACCCGTTAACAGGTAAGTGGCCTTCTCTTTTCTTTTTCCAAGTTGATTAGCCTATGATTTAGGAGTATTTCTTTAGGTAATCATCTTGGTGGTGATCACATTCCTTCATTCTATATATATCCCATGCTCTTTTGTGTCTTAGAGGGGTGCACAACCCCGTGATTACAGGTAGGTTGTACATGGTGCCCCCTAGCATTGGTCATGCATGTGTGAGTTTGTGTCATCCCCCTTAGTTCACTTTGGAGGACTTGAGTACACACCCACCTAGGGCTACCTTTTTTGCCAAGTGAATATAATTAATCAATCTATTAAAAGTCTAAATGATCGTAACCCTAATATCTTATGGCTCCCTTCTATTTCACCTATCCTCCTACATCTCCTTCCCACGCGGACTCCTTCCCCTGTGAGATTTCTCAAAGTCCTAGCCATACTTTTCGAAAAGACAAGCCACTCTCTAGTGGCATTTGTCAACTTCATATTATTTTCTAGCAATCAGAGTGTCGTTGACATACAACATTAAACTAAGGAACAATTTCCTCCCACTTTCTTAATATGCATATAGGTGTCCTTGTTGATCTTTAAAACACCAATGTTTAGACGATTATTTCAAGCTTTATGATTGGGGCAACAAACTTTGCGCCCTAATCCTTTTGACCTCAGTGCCCTCTAGTTGAGTCAATTATATTTCTTGTCTAGTTCTCTATAGAGAAAAGTAATCTTCACGTCGATTTAGAATAGATCCAAATATAGATGTACAATGATAGCTAGACAAGCAAATGGATGAGAATCTCACTATCGGAGATAACACCTCATCACCTGACTATACCCTCCCACTAGGTATAGCCCTTCTCCATGAGTCGTGCTTTATATTTATTAATTGAATCATATTCCTTATGCATAAGTTTGAAAACCCACTAGTTTTCAATCTCTTTGCGCACATATGGGAGATCCACTAACTCCAAATGTTATTATCTCATGGGATCCAACTTATCTTGCATTACAACTTTTATTTTTTTGTTAGAGAACAATGCAAAAGCCTCCTGGACAAATTTGGACTCTTTATTATCCCTGGGCTCATAAATGATCACATTGTCTACAAAATTTTAAAAAGATACTGAGGGACATTCCCAAACTTGCCACGACATACAGATCCTTGAATTTGCTAGTGGTTTCAGCAATGCACTCCCACTGAGTGTGCACACCCTAGTAGACGCACTCCCACTAGACACATCATGCCTACTATTTTCAACAGACTCATAATGGCCAGTTACATGGTTAGAAACATATTCCCTCCCTCCATTGAAAATGCTAGGATATCCAACTATTTTCCCAATTGATGGAAATCAAGACTTTTGGCATTATTGCCAAGACAAGGAAATTCCTTTCTTATGAAGACAAGATCATAAATTTCGTCATTCCTTTATCAAGGAAGGAAAGGACAAGCTATAATAATTCCAAGACTCATAGCTGTAGACACCCAATTTTGGCCCATGAGTCGAACCACATTTCTTGCTCTCTTAGTGTGCCCCAAGTTGGTCACTCATCTTGAGCGCATTCGTTAGCCTTTTCTTGAGCCCATTTAAGTTCAATTCACAGCTTACCTCGTCCAAATATCACTTAGAGTCCTTATTCTATCAATTCTTTAGGGTTTTAGCCATCAGTCCTTAACGCGACGACCATGAGCAACACATTAGCATCAAATGATCGGTTATAATCCTTAAATAATCAATTTTCTTTAGCATGATAGGTCGTGGCGTCGCGTTAATATCCTTGTCGCGTCCAATTAGGTCGTTGCGACAGCCCATGCATATCCATACACGTACCTTTAATGTCACGACCACCCTAGCCATCGCGACAATCCTATTCGCATCCCCACGATCCGTCGCGACATGGTTCTGCATGGGCTGGCTCTGCAACCACCTCCTCTCTATCCTTTTTGAGCTCTATCTCCATCTCCAACAACTCTCCAACCCCCTAGCCGCGGTTTAAGGTTCCATCCCACCTTAGAACCTCCTAGGACTCTTCCCATGTAGATTTACTTGGGTTTATCCCATTTTCTTAAGCCATTATCACTTAAGGACAAGGTACTCTCTCTCCTCCCTATATAAGCAACCCATCCCCTTATGAGTGAGGTAAGGACCCTATACTACCACGAAGTGCTACCCAATTCGCTCTAGAGCTTCCCCTTAGCCCGCAGCCCTCTCATTTTCTCCCATTTTCATCTTATTCTTCTCATCAAGTCACAACACTTTCTTCCATATTTAGAGCTTGGCAGCCAAGAGGTGATCTCCCGCATCCACGAAGGTTGCTTCATGACCTCAGGAGCTCTTCCTCAGCAAGGGAGTCACCTCTTTGGGGGCCCTTCTTCCTTCCTTCCTCTCATTTTTCTTCACGCATTTTTCTCATTTCTTTTAGATAGATGCACTACCACACACCCACATTTTCCACAACCCCAGGGGTTTCCAAAACACCCCTAGGTTTGTTCCCTCCACGCTTCCCCTATTTTCTTTTATTTTGAGTAGATACTTCACTTGACAATGGTTTAAGAGGGTTTCTTTTCTTTGTTTTGTTGTTTTGGTTGGTTCATTAACAAGAGCAGACGAGGAGCTCTCCTCCTCTGGCCGGCCAGAGGAAGGGAAGAGGGTCCGCCCACACTCCCGCATCCCTGCTGAGAAGGCGTCATCCATCCCAGTCGCGACATGAAGATCACGTCAGATCGCCTAGTCGTGACACCGTCCTTATTGTGATAGGTCTCTTGGTCTCATCAACAGCAGTAAGTAGCCTTCTCATCTCCTTTTCCTAGTTTGTTAGCCTTGTACTTTCGTTTACATCTTAGGCAACATGCTAGGTGGCGATCACACCCCTTTCCATCATTGCATGATGATATCTTGTGTGTTTTGAGGAGCGTGTTTCCTCGTGATTACACCTTTTGGCGATCACGGTGGGACCTCCACTGCCAAACCTCATTTTCTTTGTCATTTTACCTGCCTTTTGTTTGTTTTTGAAGTGTTAGAATCATCTTAGGATATGGTTTTCCATTTTATTTCTTTTGTTGCTTTCGGGTCTTGTCGCTACAGATCGGGCTGACGCAACACTGTCATGGCAGAGTTGGAGGGCGCGATACTAGGTACATATTAGTTGGTGCCGCTTTTCGATCCATGGTTCAATTTCTATCTGTTAGTGAGTCTCATGCTCTGTTTAGTTGTTTCCATGTTGTACTGCGCTTAGGATAGTCTCTTTGTTCTTTGTTTGTGTGCAGTTTTAGGGTTTCTATAAATAGAGATTATCGCGACCGGCCTATTGGTTGCAATAAGGTCATGGCGGATCCGATCGTCACGACTCCATCAGAGACTCTTAAGACTACTATTTGTTAGTTTAGGTTAGTATTTGCATGCACTTCGGTGTAATTAGGGTCATGCATACACTATTTCATGTAGATTAGGACTCCTCCTTGGTAGTGGAGACCCTCTCACCAGCGAGCACTCGTGAGCTGACCAGGGCCTGCTATCGAGGGCCTTCGTAAGTCCCCATTGTCGTAGGCATGTTCCGGCCGCCGAGCTAGTTGTACCTAGTGCTCCTAAGCTTAGGTCACGTTCGTGTGAGCTGTGTGTCACCCCTTAGTCATACCGAAGTACTCGAGTACACACCTATTAGGGTTCCTATTTAGCCGAGTGTAATTCCATTAATTAACCATTCAAAGGCCAAGTATAAACCCTAAAATGTTAACGATAGTCATGCCAACTTGTGTGCTTGTTTGAGATTTTGCCTCTCCTCCCACAATCCATTCTTGTGTGTTAAAGTCTAGGGTTTTTCTTGCGGTCGCGTCTTCCCTTCTTATTGATTAGGGTCAGTGTATGCGTCAGTGCTTAGATTTATCGAGTCAATCTCCACCAACCCTTGTGCTACATCATAATCCCCTCTTCGGTATGGACCATTTTCGCATCCTCACTGACGACTCTCTTCTCATTGAGCTCCTCGAGGATGTGGCTCAACCACCCATTGTGGCCCTTGCAGGATAGATCCAGCCCCCCATAGTTGTTGACAATTAGTCTCACCCCCCTTCTCCTTCTGGGGCAGACGACCCGCATGCCCAATTTAGTCAACTTCTTCCCATCTGAGCTCGGCCCAAGTTCAGGAATTCTTGGCAGTTGCCAAAGGCAAGCGCCTTCTTTCTCCACCCTCTCATCAGGCGACCTCCTCTGTGCCCATTGCTTTGCACCATGTGCACCTCCTACTATGGTCGATCCTACTCTTCTTCGTCCATGGGCTATCCATTTCTCTGAGCCCAGCTACCTTCCGGTGTGGGAGGTTCATCCCAAGTCCCCTCCAAATTCTTTGTACTATCTGGCCGAACACAATCAACTTCCCCGTGAAAGGCCATACACTTTGGAGCAGTCACGCTCCTTGGTCCCTGTCCCCTATGTCTCATCCTCTTCAAAGCTTCTTGCAGAGTGGACATCCATGAAGAGGGAACTACATGATCTAAGAAAGCAACTTGACCCCCAGAAGGTAGCCGACATCCCTCTTCCTTCCTTTCAACACCTTCGGGTTCCGCTCTAGTTAGAGTTGCTCGTCTACAGACGATACTCTGGGTTAGGAAACCCTTATGTACATATCAAGGATTTTGTATATGAATCTACTCCACATAAGTATCACTGCCACCTCATGGCGTATTTATTCAAGAAGTCTCTAGATGGACCGGCCCTCGAGTGGTTCTATTCTTTGCCATCGGAGGAAGCCGAAGACTTCCAAATTGTACAAGAGAGATTTCTACAGCAGTTCCAAGATCGGGTCGGATTTGAATATTCTTTTGTGGATCTGGTGGCTGAGAAGATGAAGGTCGATGAAGAATCTGTTATCTATGCAGACCGATGGCGAGCCTTGGCTGCGCGTGTCCATTGCCCGATACTGGAGGAGCAAAAGGTTAAGCTATTAATTGCCAACACCACACCTACCTATCGATCCATCTTGGCCATGAATGACATCACCACCATGAACCAGTTATATAGCTGAGGCCGCTTCATTTAGACGTAGCTCAAGGACTCGCCCATTCATACCATGTTCAAGAACCCAAAATGTCGTTACCCTAAGAAGCCCCAGGGCCCTATCACCGAGGGGGTGCAAACAAATGAACAGGTGGGTGCTATGAACCATCCCCAGGGTCAAGTAAGTAGGAACCCCTATAATCCACCTCCTCAATAGCCATGGAACAACCGGCCACCTCCTGCCCAAGCTTAGAACCCTCCGTAGGAGTAACGCCAATATAATCAAGTCCCTCCACCACAAAACAGATATGCTTCCAAGAAACCTAATGGCCCCAAAAAAGCTCAATACCCTCCTCTCCTAGAAACTCTATCCAACATTTTTACAGCCCTCATGTCTATCAATGCCCTTAGACTTCCCCCAGAGAAGGCCAATTGGAACATGGCAACCCACCAGACTAAGTACTATGTATATCATCGCCATCCAGGGCACAATGTGGCAGATTTTTTTCAGTTCAGAGACATGATATATGATCTTCACGAACAGCAGCAGATTGATTGGGCAGAGATGCGAAGACTGATACAGACTCTAAGAGAAAGAGCAGGGGCAGAGACAGTAGTAGCTGCAGCAGAGGCGATAGCAGCCGCCACCACCACAACAGCAACCACAGTAGCCGCATCAACCTGCTCAAGATCTCGGCATAGTACGAAATCTTATGCCACAACATCAGCCCATTCTGAACCCACAACCTGCTCCACCACCTCCACCACCCACTCAAGTTAATCCCGTCATCCACCATCCACCACCAGCAGCCGCTTGGGCCTCTGATGACGCATAGAAAGTTGGCCACTTATTGGCTATTTCCCATACCACCATCACCTCCCCTACACACACTATTGCCACAATCACTTCACCTCTACGCAACACCCCCACAATACCCTCCATCAGTCCCTCACCCATCAGCACCCCACTTGCCCCGTCGCCAAGACCCATAATAGCCAACCCATTTGTCATCAGCACTGCCCCACCTCCACTTCAACACAACCTCGCCCTCTGGAGCGGGTGAATGTTTCACCGGATGTATCCCCATGCATCCGCGTCAATGCAGGGTCAGTCGACCCACAACATGTTATTCTGAAGAGGCAAAGCCAACAATAACAACAGGACACTGAAGAGGCAAAGCTAATCTCGGGCACACAATATGTTATTCTGAACCACTTGGACTAGATGCCTACCAAGATTTCTATTTTAGAACTGATCAAGAGGTCTCAGACCCATCAAGACGCTTTACGTGCCTTCCTGTAGAGGGTTATGGTCAATGAAGACCTGACCCCAGAGACACTACTGTCTATCCTATCCATTGTTACAAGAGGACCGATAATCACATTTTCAGACAATGAGCAAGCTCCTTCTGAGGGAAGGAGAAAGCCTCTGTGTCTGACTCTAACAATAAATAAAGTGGCCATTGATGCCGCTTTAGTGAACACTGGAGCATCAATTGATGTGTGTCCCCTTAGCACTCTTCAATCATGCAATATATCTGAGCGCCACTTGCAGCCCACTCCCACCACAATTGCGGCTTATGATAATTCCAGGCGACCCTGTCATGGCGTAGTTTCCTTGTAGACAGAATTGGGATCGCTGGTGATGAATCTCGAATTCTATGTGCTGGATATTTGTCACATCCTACTCATTGGCTATTTTCAGATATAACAGAAGATTCGATAAAACAATAAAGACTTCATCTATAAACATAAGGTAGCGGAATAGTTCATTACATGAGTTGGTAATTTCAAGCTTAGTATATACAACAGATCAGGGGGCAAGGTCTAAAGGGCGCAGGGTTCGCTAAAATTAAAATTTACTTGGCGCACTGTCCCCTGGAGAGTTAGTCTCGTCAGAGATGCCTGAAATGAAAGTAGGGGAAAACATGAGCAATTTTGCCCAGTAGGAAATTACCTTTGACAATAAAAGTAGGGCATGAAGGTAGCATTGAAAGAGAGACATGCATACTAGTCAATGATAGAATACAAATTGTTACACCCAGTGATACTGTAATACAGTGCAATGAGGATATCATAATAGAATTTACCCGGAACCAAATAGTAATAAAATCCATGCCATAGTACAGTTCATGGAAATGTAGACTAAATTTAGCAGTAGGTGGTGTTATGCCAGACACCCAGTAGATCCATTCTCGACAGGTACATATTCGAATTGTCTGATTCAATGGTCAAATTTGGGTGCTCCTAAAATTGGATCGGCCCCCATTGCAAAGGCATTGGCCCAGTAGAATTCGAAGACCCAAAGTGTCATTATTTCCATTTAATCAATCTTTTAATATGGTTTGGGCAGGCCTCAAAATAACATTAATATTAAAGCAAGTCCTATGCAAGAATATCAGGATAGTAGGACACGGTAAGACTAGTAGGTTGGGTTGGCCCAAGTTTAAGTAATATAGAAAAATATAATACAACTGGGAAAAGAATAGGTTGGAACAAACAGGAGGTTCGGTCGACCGTTCAAGGGATCTCAGTTGGTTTGTCATGCTTGTTTTTGTCTTGATCAGACAAAGTCTTACTTCGTCATATCCGAAGTTACACTTCGTCATATCTGAAGCTGCACTTTGTCATGCTTGTTTTGTCTTGGTCAGTCAAAGTCTTACTTCATCCTATCCGAAGTTAACTTCGTCATATCCGAAGCTACACTTTGACTGACTGCATCATATCTTGGCCAGTCAAAGCAATCTATAAAAGATCTATTGCCTTTATAAAACATCGATTGTCTTTATACAACAATTACAGTTATTTCACATGATCATCTTATTATTTCTTTGTTTGACTACAGATCATTTTGTCTGACTCATAAGATCTTTTCCTTCCAGAGGTAGAATTAGAACCAAATAGTAGGATCAGTTTTCAGTGGTATTACAATCTTTCTTTACAGTGGTAAGTGAGGGTTTAAAGGAGAGTTCAAGACTATGACCTGATCCAAAAAGGGTCTCCTCTGACAAGAACAAGTATTCAAAAAACACTTGAAGAGTAGCACGAGCTAGAAGGGAAAAGAGAGTAGCACAGGCGAGAAAGGAAAAGAGAAGATAAGGTTCCTACATGGCAAGAAGAAAATAACACTAATACTTGAAGCAGAGCTTCGGGACTCCTTCCACTACCCAGTGCTCAACACCCAGCACCAGAGTCTTCCTCCCTTCGCTCAGTACGTAGCTCCCTTCCTTCCTTTTCCTCCACATCCCTCGGCTAGGGTAGGAGCAAGCCAGTAATCGAGGTTTGGATAAGAATCACAGTGGTGAATATATATAATTTACCTATAAGGGACGTGCATGAATTTCCCAATCGGTGGACGATGGGGATGAACTCTTCGAAGGGATTTAACCCAGGGTTAACACATGGGGGGGGGGGGGGGGGGTTAATACGTAATCCATATTACGAAGGTGAACAGAGATCCAGTTACGTAATCACTGTGTCACATGCATATATATCCATATTATTTATACTATATATATACACTATTTACCCTTCCTTTTTAATCATATCCTATGAATAAAATTTTATTTATTTAGTTGTTAATTTATGTAGCCTTATGTGTGCTTCTCTAATGATTATTTTAATAATGGCAGTGTGAGGTATACCTCATTTAATCATAACGTTATCATGTAATATTTGAAAATTACATGACCAATTATTTTTATAAATAAAATTGAGGTGTTACAATATTGATCCTACCTTTAAAGCTATTCTCGGTCGTCCATGGATTGAAGCACTAGGGACAGTCCCCTCCACAACTCATCAGTGTTTGAAGTTCTCATTCCAAGGACGGATTGTTAAAGTGATGAGTGCAACCACTGCATACACAATTGAAGCTATTGAACAAATCATGCTAGCAGTTTGACCCTCTAATAAGCCCATTATCTCTGTTCTTGATGTGAATTATCCATGGGCGTATACTTTCTCATCCAGCCACCATATAGTGTCTCCATCTGTAGCGGCTGCCAAGAGGGCTACACCATCCGACACAAAGGGGTGGAACATTATGATCAAGATTGGCTATCAGCCAGGAAAAGGACTTGAAGCTCAGCTTCAAGGGAGGACCCAGGTCATTCCCAATTCTAAGCAGGTCACCAGACAGAGTTTGGGTTACAAATAAGAAATCCAACCGTGGACCACTCTCATGTCCACACTGAAACCAAACTGGCAACCACTGACCTGGTCGTTATACTGCCACTTTGTCAAGGGACCCATGTAGTCTGGGTACTACACTATTGTAGTAGGGGAAGACTTTATAGACTATGATGTCCATGGACGTCATTTTGCCCGACATATGACACTGATGCTTACATACCAGGCTCTGGAAGCACTGTGACCCAATAAGAAGAAGAAGACTAGAGATCCTGAGGTAGAATGGCGCAAATGGTTTGATCTAGAAGACCTTACAATTGCATTCAATCGCTTGTTCTGGGATGGCGATCTCACTTGCCCCCAGCAGTGATAGAACTTGTGGAACCCCCGTCTGCTATCACCTCCAAGCGACAGTTGCTTAGAGACAATGATGATATTGGGGAGCCTGATGTGCCCTACGAAGACGGCGACTCTATAGACAGACTCTGGCCGAGGTATTCTCAGCCTCCCAGTCATTTAGTGTTTTCAATCCTTATTTCCAAAATCTCCTTTGTTGTCGCTCACCCCCTCTAATCCTCCAACTCTCATCCGACGCTCTTCAAGCGTTGATCATCCCCTCTTCCCACTTCGCCCTTTCTTTCAATGGCACAGAATTCTCCTTTCGTCGATGCCCTCAAATGTAGGTCAATCTATTTTTATTTATAGGTTAGTCTGACTTTATTTGTAGGTTAGTCCGTTTGTTTTATAAAACAAAACAAAAAAAAATCCTCTCAATCTCCCTCACTTCCTTAACAATCGGATGGCGATCATCGCCCTCCTTCACTCCCTCTGACAGTGATCCCCGTCTTCCCTCCTGCACTCCCTCTGACAGCGATCCCCGTCTCCACTCTCCCTCTCTTTCTTTCTAATGGCAATCCCCATCCCTTTCCCCCTTCTCTCTGATGGCGATCTTCGTTTCCTTTCTCCCTGCTTCCAAGCTTCCTGACTGCGATCCCCGTCCCTCTCTCACTCCCCTTCCTCATCGACAATCCCCACATTTTCTCTCATCTTCCTTCGGAGCGGTGATTCCCTCCCCCTTCCACACTTTTAAGCAACAATTTTTTGGCTCCACCATGGAATCTTCAAGTGAAGGGTTCCCTCTCCCCCTCCACCATGGTGATATTTTGGGCACCCTGAGCTCGGGTGGCCCACTTCTACCTCCAGACCCACTGGAGGTCTCCTGCAACCACGCCGCATTGTTTGATTTCCCTTCCAATAAACCTCTGGACTCTTCCCTAGAGCGCCTCTTAGACTCTGTTTCCAGCATAGGACCCATGGTAGAATCTAGAAAGTCCCCGTCCCCGTCTAGGAAGAGCAAGGCTAGTACCGTTCCCCTTAGGTATTTGATGGATCTTACGCAAAGGTGTGACATTCTTCTAACTGTGGAAGAGTTCGTCCAGGAAGCTATCATTCTGAACGTGGAAGCCCAACAAGAAGAGAAGAAGTGGCTAGATGATGGATTCAGAGACTATGAAATTATGAATGATGAAGACACAGTGGATAAAGAAGATAGTTGTGAACGTGCTTAATACGCCATAAAGAAATAATTAAAAAGAAAAAAAGATTTTTGAAGTAATAATATGGATTGAATAGAATAGAGGTGAAAGAGAAAGAGAGTGCGTGTGCGCACTATAGATGGAGGTGTGATCGCCAGGTACTCGAGGGTACCAAAGGAGAGAGCGATTCTTGCAAGAAAGAGAGTGCGTGTGCGCACTATAGATGGGTGGGTTGACTCTTACTTCTCCAACCGGCCGACCGGCGAAGAAGACTTTAGCTTGTGGTTACCTTGCAAGAAAGACAATAAAAATAAATGAAGCAAACGATTAGTCCAAGTTGTGCAATATCAAATTCAAAGAAGAAAGGGAGAAATTTGCATGCAGGGGCTTGAACACACCTTATGGAGGTGGTGTAAAATCCCTAAAAGAGTATGGGTAAGTATTGAAATGAAGTGTGTGTGAGGTTGCGGTGATGAATGCACTAAATGATGAATTAAAAGAAATAAAAGAAGAGGTAAGAAAAATCTGATTGAGATAAGCCCAGGCACAGCAGTGATGGATGAAAAGGAAGAAGACTCCTCCTCCTTGCTCCAATGTACTTGAGAGGTTGTAAGTACAAATCTCCAATTGAAGAAGAATTTGAAGCAATGCTTGAGGTGAGGTTCTTCTCTTCAATGCTTCGGAGTATAGCTCTTCAATGCAGTAGGGCTTCACCACAACACTTTAACTCTCTCTTAAAACAATGGCCACGGGGGTCCTTTTATAAGGGGTAAAATTGTAAATCGTGATGGACATAGTGGTCTCCTTTTAACGTGAATCGCGACCAACTAAAGCGTCACGTTTAAAAGCATTCCTTACTTTGACTTGGGTCTTTCCAAACATCGATTATAGCAGGTATACAAATCACAAAGACATAGTCCAACGCGCTTCTAACACTTCCAACATTGATCGAATTCTTGCCTAATTTCATAAATGGAAAGTTTAAATCGCGATGACCAGAGTAGTCGCGTTTTGAAAAGAATTGATCTTCTTATGGGAATCGATCTTTTAAACAATGGAAGGTCAGAAACGCGATGACCTGAGTGGATGCGTTTATATTTAGCAACAAAATCTTTCTAAAAATAATTTTGGAAATTGCCAAAATTTGAATATGAAGATTCTTAAACGCGACGACTATAGTGGACGTGATTATAAAACATAACTCAGGTCGGAATAGGAATGTAATACGCGATGGAGTTACCCGTCGTGGATCATCTTCCTAGATCGCGACCACTCTGTCTGTCATGATTCAAGCTGTGCACAGAAGATCCCCGAAAGCCCTAGAAAAATTCCTAAAAATCCTATAAAAACCCATAAAAATAGTAAAATCACTCAAATGGTTAATTGAGGAGCACCACTTTGAGGCATTGCAGTATAACATGAAATGTACTCAATATACTGTCAAATTTGGCATGTCTATAGCTGCCTCACCTTGGCGTTTGTTGTGCAAGGAAGTGGAGTGTAGGGACACGAAATGAAAGCAATGGAATGGAGTGAAGTAAGTGGAGTGAAGTGGAATGACTAAAAAGTAGATGCCAAGGTGTGAGGAGACACGCCTTCAATAACATATGACGGGAGTTGTTTTTCAGCTCAAAATGAAGCGGCTTAGAGAAAGCCTCAATAGATAACTCAATGTTTGGACGAAAGGGAAAGAGTGTGCACGTGGTCACAAAGGGGAGAGAGATCAACTTCCAACATAGGGGAAGTACCTACGAACACAATCTGGCAGGTTTCACCATTGGGGAGCGTTTACCAGCTTGTGAACGTGCTGCAGCCAAGGTGGATCTATGGGAAAAATAGATGAATTGATATAGGAATCCAAAACAAGTAGTTTCTCAAAAGACAGTCTACAAACATCAACGAGATGAACCGAGTACTTGACTCAGAATGGAATATTTCATGTTAATTTGGATTAAAAAAATAAGTGGCTCTCCTCAGTTAAGCATGAGAGTAACTCTCCAGCAATGAGCTCAAAGATCTTATATGATGCATGCTGAGCAAAAGAAAAAGATTAAAACAAAGAAAAATAAAAAATAATCATGGATAATATTGTTACGATGCTGAGTTAAGTCAGGACACCAAGATTTCTAGAAGTGGGTATGTCGTCCTCCTTGCAAAGCATAACGACCTATCCTCAAGTCTAAGAATCCTCTGAAATTATCACTATTTTTTTATGGTGGAGGGGAACTCAAACTTCAGATTCATCAGAGCCTCAAGATCCTTGATGTGCTCTAGTAATGTATACCATATAGTAAAATGCAGAGATACCGTAGGATTTTTGAAGATAGACATGAAATGTACGACGAGAGGTGCGTGTCACGTCCTAATAAATTAAACTATTTATCGGAAGTGACAGAATATAACATACATACACGGAAAAGACACGATATCCATTCATAAAAGATAACCTCATAAGTGTCTTATTACAAAAGTTTCCTCATTTAGATCTCATGAGGAACAAGTCAACAGAAACTTATTACATCACATTTACTATGCTAAACACTATAGAAAACCATCGTAATTAGCTCCTTGTAGGTTGGTAGTTCACTCAGCACACTATTCCCCTTAAACATTCGTTCCATCTGGATTACCTGAAAAATAGAATTCTGTGAGCTAACTAGCTCAGTAGGATTCAAGTCTATAATCAAGGAGATCAAGATACAAGGTAAGTGACAAGAAGTTATACATGTAATCATGCTTTTGCAAACTAAACTGAGATTGCTATCTGACACTAGATAGCAAAGTTATGGAACAATGAACTCAAGATTCAAGGATTCATAGTAACATTCACGAATTGTATTAAACTCATATGAACACACAATAACATGAAATGATGACCAATCAAACACTTAATGATGCTATGCCAAACATCCACTAATCCTTTATCGTTCCGCGCGGCCACTTAAACGAATTTGGGTGCTCCTCCCAGGACTAGACTAGCCCTTATTTGCCAAGCATAAACTCTTAGATTGAGTCCAAGACTCACAATTTGTCATCACCATACTCTTACCTTTGTAATGAATCAAGGAAGTACAAAGGTTTTACTCAAAGTCACTCAAGGTTTGCACAAGAGAATCAAAGGACTTGATTCCGTCACTGATTTCAGAAATTAACAATTTCACGAGGACAATTTTGTTCGGAACTTGTAGAAATAACTCAAAGTGACAAGAAGGTTAACTTGACTGGTTTAAATGGTTGTTTTGGTAGTAAAATACATAATCTAAAGGTATACTAACAAGTAGAACAAAAGAGTATGATTTTCATGAAAGAACGGGGTCAAAACAAGGCTAGAAACAAGGTTTGGTCATGATCTGTCGACAGGCCTTGGTCTGCTGTCGACAGGGGCTGCACTGCCAGAGCTGGGTTTTCAGCTCTGTGTGTATCTGTCGACAGCCAGCATGGATCTGTCGACAGATGCACTCAGGCTGAAAGTTCTGGGTTCTGGCCAGGGGTTCCTGTCGACAGGCAGACCTTCGTCTGTCGACAGAGGCTATGTAAATGGTCTGAAGGCTATTCCATTCAACCTCCAATGGTTCTATAAAGTTACTCTAATGATCCTAACATGATTTGGACCCTAAACAAGTGTGGTTTCAAATATAAAACTCATGTAGACATGATCTGAAAACTGAAGATCATGGGACTTAATTTACAAGGGTGTTCTAGCTAAAGGTGAACTCAACGAGGATAATAAGGAGTCTTCTTCTTTGAACTCTTTTCTCCTCATCTTCTATGTTGATCTTATATGAATTGAACTAACTTAAGAGTCTTACCACCTCTCAACACTTAAGTTAGCTAAACATAGAAAACCGTTGAGGTTCTATCTAATCTACACAATAGATTCAACACTTCTAAATTCATTCAAACGAATCAGAGCTAGTATCATGTGGTTACTATTGACTTAAGAATCAGTAAGACATGATGTAAGGTTGATTTCTTATCATGTACATAATTCCTAAACCTTGACAACAATATGTTCAATATCAACTTTTCAGATTTCACAATGGTCTGGAAGAATGGCATGCTTAAGGTTCTTCATACCACTAACCAGAGGATCCAAGGAAAGTAGTAGGAGAACTTGGAAAAGTCAAGAGAAGAATCCTACCTTGTTGAAGTGAAATGAGATCCTTGGCTTCAGAAATCCACAGAAATATAAGGAAGCAAAGCACACTTGCACGAAGAAGAAGTTCCACAGCAATTCACCCCAAGGAGATGAACCAGAACAACCGTTGAAGCTTCCTCAAAGAGAATTGATAGCTCAATTCACTAGAATGGCAGTGGAAGTGGAGAAACTTCTGAAGTAGCACACACACACCAGTTAGAAGAGAGAAAAGAGGTGTGTACGATGGTGATGGAGGGCTTTTATAGAACCAAAAGGTTACATGCACATGAACACGTAGGGGGGGTAGGTGTTAAGGTAAGAATCCTTTTTACCCCACTTGGACACCTAGCCCATGCAAGATGAGAGAGTTACACATGGTAACTGAGGTGTTACCATGTTTCCTCAAGTTTTGTCTTCATCTAAAGCCTCCACGTACCCCCTATACAATTAACCCAGAAAAGCCATTCCGTAAATCCTAAGTAATTCAGCTGGTCCACTAAGGTTGATGTAAACATACTCAAATGATATCCATTAATCATGAAATTTTAACCATACATTAATATGATGGTTTTACTAATTGTGATGATTTTTAATAAATTTTTAGATTTTATTTTGCAATAGGTGAAAAATCACCCGAAAAATGGTCGTGTCGACTATACCTTGAAATCCGTACATCGAAAAATTCATATGATTACATATTAAATTTCTCCACATTTTTCTAGAAATTATGATGTTCTCAGATTTTTATTTCGACGTCGTTTTCCGGTTTCACCCTGTGGAGGCACGCATTTCGAGGTGCGACACTGGGATAATATTCATTACCCCTAACTATGTCTATCATCTAATTATCACATTTTAATAATAACCCTAAGGTATTTTAACTCAATTACTTCTATTTTCTCATTAATTAAATTTTCTGGGGCGTTACAACCCTCCCCTACTAAAAAAAATTTGGTCCTCCAAATTTAATAACATAAAGGCAGTTATACTAACCTGAAAATAATTCTGGATATTTTGTCTTGATGGTATCTTCTAGTTCCCATGTGGCCTCCTCTTGTCCTCGCCTGCTCCATTGGATCTTTAATAAGGGAACTTCCTTGCTTCGAAGTTGTTTGATTTTTCGATCAAGGATCTGCACCGGTCTTTCCTCATATGCCAGATTTTCTTGTATCCCCAGATTTTGGTATTCAATAATATGTTCCGGATCATACACATATTTCCTCAACATTGACACATGAAAAACATCATGTACGTTAGATAATTGCGGTGGAAGTGCCAGTTGGTACGTCATTTCCCCAACTCTTTTCAGTATTTCAAACGGTCCAATATATCTTGGACTTAATTTTCCCTTAATACCAAATCTTTTGATTCCTCTCCGGGGTGATACTTTAAGAAACACATGTTCTCCTGCTTGGAATTCTAGTTCTCTTCTTCTTTGATCAGCATAGCTTTTCTGGCGATCTTGAGCAGCTTTCATCCGATCTCGTACCAACTTAATAATTTCTGTTGTTTCTTGAATCATTTCGGGTCCAAGAATATGTGATTCCTTCAGTTCCACCCAACACAATGGTGATCTACATTGCCTGCCATACAAGGCTTCAAATGGTGCCATTTGAATAGTTGACTGGTAGCTATTATTGTAGGCAAACTCCATTATTGCTAAATGAGTATTCCAGTCGTTTCCAAACTCCAATATGCAGGCACGACACATATCTTCAATGATCTGATTTACTCGTTCTGTCTGTCCGTCGGTTTGAGGATGAAAAGCAGTACTAAACTTTAATTTAGTCCCCAATGCATCTTGTAATTCTCTCCAAAAATGTGAAGTAAATCTTGCATCTCTGTCAGAAATTATGTCTTTTGGAATCCCATGCAATCGGACAATTTCTTTCATGTATAAGGCTGCTAGAATATTGACGGACCATCTTGTTTTGATTGCCAAGAAATGGGCTGATTTAGTAAGGCGATCAATAATTACCCATATTGCATCGAATCCACTTCGTGTCTTGGGTAGTCCGACAATGAAATCCATACCAATGCTATCCCATTTCCATTCCGGTATTTCAAGTGGTTTCAACTTTCCTGCCGGTTTCTGGTGTTCGGCTTTAACCTTCTGACAGGTTAAACATCTTGCTACAAAATCCACAATATCCTTTTTCATGTTACACCACCAAAAATGCTTTTTCAGATCTTGATACATCTTGACAACTCCTGGGTGAATCGTATAATGTGATCGATGAGCTTCTTCCAAGATTTGCTTCTTGATTTCAGAATTATCTGGTACACATAATCTGTTTCGAAACCGAAGATTTCCATGCTCATCTTCATTAAAATCAGATCTGAAAGCCAATTTTTCTCTAGTTTCTGTCAACATAGGATCATTGTTCTGTTGTTCTCTAATTTGCTTTAGCAAATCTGATTGCACCATCATGTTATCAATTACAACTCTTGTTTCTTGCAGTTTAGTCTTTAAGCTCAATGTAGAAAACTCTTCTAACAACTTCCATTCCTTTACTTGCAATTGACATACCTTGGTTACAGGATTTCTACTGAGTGCATCGGCCACAGTGTTACCTTTCCCTGGATGATACTCTATTTTGAAGTCATAATCTTTGATATACTCCATCCATCTTCTTTGTCTCATATTCAATTCTTTCTGAGAGAACAAATATTTGAGACTCTTGTGATCGGAGTACACTATAAATTGGTTGTCATACAAATAGTGTCTCCAGAGTTTAAGAGCAAAAACTACTGCGGCTAATTCCAAATCATGTACTGGGTAATTCTTCTCATGAGTTTTCAATTGCCTAGAGGCATAAGCAATAACCCTTCCTTCCTGCATCAATACACATCCCAGTCCAATACCCGAGGCATCAGTGTAGACTTCAAATATTTTTCCTTCTACTGGCAAGGCTAAAATTGGTGCGGTGGATAAACATTCCTTTAACAGTTGAAAGGCTTGTTCACAACTTTCATTCCATATAAATGCAGTTCCTTTTCTAGTTAGCTGTGTAAGTGGTGAAGCAATTCTAGAAAAATCCTTGACAAATCGCCGGTAGTAACTGGCCATGCCTAAAAAGCTTCGTACTTCCGTAAGATTCTTAGGTTGTTCCCATTTCTGTATAGTTTCTACTTTTGATGAGTCCACCGATAATCCTTCTTTAGAAATGATATGCCCTAGGAACATTACTTGTTTCAACCAAAACTCACATTTACTGAACTTCGCATATAATTTGTGATCCCGTAATAATTGTAAAGTAATTCGCAAATGTTCTTCATGCTCTTCTATACTCTTAGAGTAGATCAATATATCATCTATAAATACAACCACAAATTGATCTAAATAAGATCTGAACACATCATTCATCAGGCGCATAAATGCAGCAGGTGCATTTGTCAATCCGAATGGCATTACTACAAATTCGTAGTGTCCATACCGTGTTCTAAAAGCCGTTTTATGGATATCCTGCTCCTGAATTCTTAGTTGGTGGTATCCAGATCTTAAATCAATCTTGGAGAAATAATGTGCTCCAGACAGTTGATCGAATAGATCATCAATTCTTGGAAGTGGATACTTGTTCTTTATAGTCAATTGATTCAACTGTCGGTAATCTATGCATAATCTCATAGATCCATCCTTCTTCTTCACAAATAATACTGGAGCACCCCAAGGTGAAGTACTTGGTCGAATAAACCCTTTTTCTATCAATTCTAATAACTGCCTCTTTAACTCTTTCAACTCTTCCATGGACATTCTGTATGGTGTTCTCGAAATTGGTGTAGCTCCCGGTACCAATTCAATTGAGAAATTTACTTCTCTGCTAGGTGGTAAACCAACAAGTTCTTCGGGAAATACATCAGAAAATTCCTTTACCACTGGAATACTTTCCAATCCTGAGATATTCTGATTTATCACGGTTACAGAAACTAAATATCCTTGACAACCTTTTTGTACCAATTTACATGCTTTCACCGCTGAGATTATAGGTATTTTCTTTGTGCGAGGTTCATCAAAAGTTATGGGAGTAATTTCCTTTCCTAGAAAGGTTACTTGCTTTAGTTGACAATCCAAATTTGCATGATACTTAGATAGCCAATCAATCCCAAGGATCACATCATAATCCCACATTTCAAGACATATTAGATCACCAGGCAAATTATGGTCCTTGACTAAGATTTGACTATTAGGGTAATATTCCTTAAGTTTCTTACCCTCACTTAAAGGTGTTGCAACCTCAAGTTGCGTGAGAAGTGGAACTGATTGCACTTCCAAAGACTTAGCAAACTCATAACTGATAAAAGAATGTGTTGCTCCTGAATCAAATAATACATATGCGGGTCTTGAGTTTACTAGTAATGTACCTTCTATCAGTCCGCCTTCTGGTGGATATTCTGATTCCACTTCCTGCACAGCTTGTAGTCTGCCCTGCTTTGCTCGAACATTTGAATTTGTTGGCGCATTTTTAATCATAGGACAATCCAGAATTCGATGTTGAGTGCTTCCACATTTCAGACATGCACCCAATCTACGCCAACAGTTTTCAGTCTTATGACCACTACGGTGACAATGCTTACATATATCTTTGTTTGCAACCGGAGCCTTCCCTGCCTTCTTATTTGCTTGCTGAACTTTTGGGGCATTCCCCGCCTCGAACTTCCTCTTACGGTCCGAGGATCCTTCCCCAGACTTTCCCCTGATCTTATCCACAGTATCATTAGCAGCTTCTAGTGCTAAGGCCCTTTTAACCATTTCTGAATATGAGGTAATCAAATGAGGAGTTAGCTGCATAATGAAAACAGGACGCAATCCATTCATAAACCTTCTGGCTTTCAATTTTTCTGTCGATATCAAATGAGGGGCATACTTTGACAATCGGGCAAACTGAGCTTCATATTCCGATACAGACATTCTGAGTTGTTTTAAATTAGCAAACTCATTAGCTTTCCTTTCTTGAACTACCTCAGAAAAATATTGATCATTAAACAACTCAACAAATTCTTCCCAATCAACTTGCTTTGGATCTTCCAAAGTAGACTCCACAGTTTCCCACCATGCTCGTGCGTCACGATCTAACTGAAATGTTGCTAAACGTATCTTCTCTTCTTCAGTACATCGAATTACATTAAAGATTCTTTCCATACCCTTCAGCCAATTCTCCGCCTCATCTGGGTCGGTACTTCCTGCAAATCTTGGAGGATCCAAACTTCGAAAATCCTTAAAGAGACTTGCTCCATTATGACTATTACTCTTAGCTACATTTCTCATTACTCGCGTCAAATCATGCATTGAATTCTCCATTCTTTTCCAGTTGGCATCCCCACCATCCATGACAAGATTTGATAAAAATCTGAAACATCCAATAGAACATACATTAATTTCACAATCCATCCACTAGCATTCATCACATAAACATGTTGCAAATCCATAGAATGCACCACTTCATTCATTGATCGATATTTACATCAAAATGTACATTCATGATTAGCAACTAAAACTAATACCGTCTTCTACTTCCCACCTTTCCACATTACAAAAACATACTCCTTAAGCCTCTCACTCCCCATACACTTGGGAGTTATGTACATACAACCATCATTTATACAAAAAGAGAGGTTACAAAAGATGAGTGGTTTAAGTCTTCTCCTAGTTTCGGGTCAAATCTATGACAACTTCAGCAGGTTGCGGCTGCTGAACTTCATCAGCTCCGTGGTATAGCTCCCTTGCCGCATCCGTCATGGCTTCCCAATATCCCTCAAACTGGTGGAGCAACATGTCTTGCCCCAGCTGGAGACTGTCCAACCTATACATGACTTGGGTCATTACATCTAGTGCGGCACTAGGATTTCCAGCAAGAAATGCACCCGCGGTCAAGTTAAGCACCTCTTCCTTGATCTGGACATGGGCTTCACGTTGGGTTTGAGCATGTAGCTCTATATCCTGACGGAGCATCTCCAAGGCTGCTATCAACCTTTGCTGAGCACTCATGTCCATTCTGAAATAATTAATAGGTTAAGCATTTACATGATTAACAAAATCATGCTAACTAATCCCATGTTTCTACCCCATCTCACTGATTTTCCCTAGGTTTATCGAACTAAGGCTCTGATACCAATTAATCTGTCACGTCCTAATAAATTAAACTATTTATCGGAAGTGACAGAATATAACATACATACACGGAAAAGACACGATATCCATTCATAAAAGATAACCTCATAAGTGTCTTATTACAAAAGTTTCCTCATTTAGATCTCATGAGGAACAAGTCAACAGAAACTTATTACATCACATTTACTATGCTAAACACTATAGAAAACCATCGTAATTAGCTCCTTGTAGGTTGGTAGTTCACTCAGCACACTATTCCCCTTAAACATTCGTTCCATCTGGATTACCTGAAAAATAGAATTCTGTGAGCTAACTAGCTCAGTAGGATTCAAGTCTATAATCAAGGAGATCAAGATACAAGGTAAGTGACAAGAAGTTATACATGTAATCATGCTTTTGCAAACTAAACTGAGATTGCTATCTGACACTAGATAGCAAAGTTATGGAACAATGAACTCAAGATTCAAGGATTCATAGTAACATTCACGAATTGTATTAAACTCATATGAACACACAATAACATGAAATGATGACCAATCAAACACTTAATGATGCTATGCCAAACATCCACTAATCCTTTATCGTTCCGCGCGGCCACTTAAACGAATTTGGGTGCTCCTCCCAGGACTAGACTAGCCCTTATTTGCCAAGCATAAACTCTTAGATTGAGTCCAAGACTCACAATTTGTCATCACCATACTCTTACCTTTGTAATGAATCAAGGAAGTACAAAGGTTTTACTCAAAGTCACTCAAGGTTTGCACAAGAGAATCAAAGGACTTGATTCCGTCACTGATTTCAGAAATTAACAATTTCACGAGGACAATTTTGTTCGGAACTTGTAGAAATAACTCAAAGTGACAAGAAGGTTAACTTGACTGGTTTAAATGGTTGTTTTGGTAGTAAAATACATAATCTAAAGGTATACTAACAAGTAGAACAAAAGAGTATGATTTTCATGAAAGAACGGGGTCAAAACAAGGCTAGAAACAAGGTTTGGTCATGATCTGTCGACAGGCCTTGGTCTGCTGTCGACAGGGGCTGCACTGCCAGAGCTGGGTTTTCAGCTCTGTGTGTATCTGTCGACAGCCAGCATGGATCTGTCGACAGATGCACTCAGGCTGAAAGTTCTGGGTTCTGGCCAGGGGTTCCTGTCGACAGGCAGACCTTCGTCTGTCGACAGAGGCTATGTAAATGGTCTGAAGGCTATTCCATTCAACCTCCAATGGTTCTATAAAGTTGCTCTAATGATCCTAACATGATTTGGACCCTAAACAAGTGTGGTTTCAAATATAAAACTCATGTAGACATGATCTGAAAACTGAAGATCATGGGACTTAATTTACAAGGGTGTTCTAGCTAAAGGTGAGCTCAACGAGGATAATAAGGAGTTCTTCTTCTTTGAACTCTTTTCTCCTCATCCTTCTACGTTGATCTTATATGAATTGAACTAACTTAAGAGTCTTACCACCTCTCAACACTTAAGTTAGCTAAACATAGAAAACCGTTGAGGTTCTATCTAATCTACACAATAGATTCAACACTTCTAAATTCATTCAAACGAATCAGAGCTAGTATCATGTGGTTACTATTGACTTAAGAATCAAGTAAGACATGATGTAAGGTTGATTTCTTATCATGTACATAATTCCTAAACCTTGACAACAATATGTTCAATATCAACTTTTCAGATTTCACAATGGTCTGGAAGAATGGCATGCTTAAGGTTCTTCATACCACTAACCAGAGGATCCAAGGAAAGTAGTAGGAGAACTTGGAAAAGTCAAGAGAAGAATCCTACCTTTGAAGTGAAATGAGATCCTTGGCTTCAGAAATCCACAGAAATATAAGGAAGCAAAGCACACTTGCACGAAGAAGAAGTTCCACAGCAATTCACCCCAAGGAGATGAACCAGAACAACCGTTGAAGCTTCCTCAAAGAGAATTGATAGCTCAATTCACTAGAATGGCAGTGGAAGTGGAGAAACTTCTGAAGTAGCACACACACACCAGTTAGAAGAGAGAAAAGAGGTGTGTACGGTGGTGATGGAGGGCTTTTATAGAACCAAAAGGTTACATGCACATGAACACGTAGGGGGGTAGGTGTTAAGGTAAGAATCCTTTTTACCCCACTTGGACACCTAGCCCATGCAAGATGAGAGAGTTACACATGGTAACTGAGGTGTTACCATGTTTCCTCAAGTTTTGTCTTCATCTAAAGCCTCCACGTACCCCCTATACAATTAACCCAGAAAAGCCATTCCGTAAATCCTAAGTAATTCAGCTGGTCCACTAAGGTTGATGTAAACATACTCAAATGATATCCATTAATCATGAAATTTTAACCATACATTAATATGATGGTTTTACTAATTGTGATGATTTTTAATAAATTTTTAGATTTTATTTTGCAATAGGTGAAAAATCACCCGAAAAATGGTCGTGTCGACTATACCTTGAAATCCGTACATCGAAAAATTCATATGATTACATATTAAATTTCTCCACATTTTTCTAGAAATTATGATGTTCTCAGATTTTTATTTCGACGTCGTTTTCCGGTTTCACCCTGTGGAGGCACACATTTCGAGGTGCGACACTGGGATAATATTCATTACCCCTAACTATGTCTATCATCTAATTATCACATTTTAATAATAACCCTAAGGTATTTTAACTCAATTACTTCTATTTTCTCATTAATTAAATTTTCTGGGGCGTTACAGTGCGAATCCAAACCTGCGCTCAAAGATTGATTAGCAATGACAAGCAACAGATATAAAACATCGAAATAGAAAAGATGATGCTTGTAAAATCATGACAGGGTATGTGGACGCGTATACTTACCTGAATAGCGACGACATTGTCCATTGTGTATTACCTTCACTAGTCGGACTGGGAATCAGAATGAAGCGCTTGAATCGCGACGTATGTGTCGGTCGCGATTTTCATCAATGTCCCAAGTCTTGCCTGAGGCCAAATGTCTTTGCCTGTTTCATGGTTGCGATGTGTTTGGGACTTGGCCTCCGGGCTTGCAAGACCATGGGGCTATAAAATACTCCTCTCCTTGCTCTCTCCAAGCAATTAGCACTCTCCAAAGCTCAAGATTGAAGCATTGGCCAAAGGAGAAGAAGAAAGAAGGTGAAGCCATGGATCATGGTGATGCTCCTCCCTCCAAGAGACAAAGAACTGAAGGATTTCTAAGGCTACACAAGGTGGGAGGACAGTAGGCTTATTCAATCAAAATTGGTGAGTAGATTTGATTTATTTGCATTGAATTGTTCTTGTTCTTTAGTGTTCTTAATGTTCTTCATGTTCTTGATGTTCTTCCTCTCTCTTTCTATTTCTTTTTCTTTTTCTTTTTCTTCTTCTTCCAATCTCCTGACCGAACCTACCATATGCCATACCTATGCACATAACCATAACACCAAACCCATGACCAAATCACCTATGTGCCATCATGCATGTGCCACCTCCATATGGCCAATAAAACTCAACCTATGATCCATGCGCCAACTTCTCTCATGGCCCATAAAAGTCATCCTATGATCCATGCGCCACCTTCTCTCATGGCCCATAAAACTCATCATATGATCCATGCGCCACCTTCTCTCATGGCCCATAAAACTCATCCTATGATCCATGCGCCACCTTCTATCATGGCTCATAAAACCCATAGGACTATCCACTCTTCTCGGGCAATAGGAGATACATGTGATTACCATGGCTTCAAAAATTAACCTTTTACATTAGCCTCGACATGAAGTCCATCCTCTCTAGATGGGGAATCCAAAACCTAGCCATCCACGCCAAACGCTACCATGAAATCCACCTTGATTGGGCGGCGATGGGGGCTCTTGTAGAATTATGGCATCCACAAACCCACACCTTCCTCATCAAAACCTTCAAAGCTACTATCCTATTAGAAGAAGTTGAACTCTTATTAGGCTTGAAGCGGATGAGGAGAAGAGCAAAGAGCTATTGGAGACCTTCATGGAGAGCAAAGATGTAACGTCGCGCATTTTTTGGATCTTCGCGTATCCTTGCTTAGCAGGTTTGGTGGCCAATGTGTGTGGCCCATTAGTATGTGTCTTAGGTGTTCTCTTAGATTGTGAGGCTTCGTGGGCCGGCAAATTGGGCCCAAAGCACTCACTGGTTCACTGTCTGTGAACGCGATAGTGTTGAGCGTTGCGTTCTGAATGCGACGGCCTTGGGTGTCACGTTCTTGAAACTGTTGTTTGGCAGTCGTCGTCCGCATGCACGCCGTGTGTCACACGTTGGGCGACTTGCTGACGTCGGACTTGGGAAGGCGACGGTCTCTTACGTCACATTCAGGTTGCGACAGAGGGCTACGTCGTGTTCCCAACTGCGATGCATTTTTATGCAAGGTCGGCTGAATAGAGCTTAGCAAGCTCTGCTTGGCCAGGGAGGCGTTTCTATGCAGGTTTTCGGGCGATTCAGGGTTTTGAAGAAGTTTTCGGCATGGTCTCATCGCGAGGACGTCACACGAAGTGGGGGAAACACCGGGTTGTGATCAGTCTTCGTGTTCTTCGCGAAGGTAGGGTGATTCTGCCCATTTTTATATTGCGAATCGCATGTGATGCATGTTTGGTTTGTTAATCACTTAAAGAACAATAGATATCATGCCAGGGCATTGCGTAAAGCATGAAAAATAAAAATTAAATGTGGTTTGCATGGTTTGTGGGGGTTATCCAGAGATGGGAACTCGGATTAGGGTTCCGGCCTGTAAAGGCGACGGAGCCCTCTGTCGCATTCTGAATGCGACAGGCTGACCTGTCGCATTAGGCTTTTGGATTGCGACATGTCGAAGTGTCGCGATCAGAAGGCGACAGTTGCCTATGTCACGATCACAGCCGAGAGAATTGGTTGTGCCTGCTTTACTGATACGATTATCTGATTATCGTTAAAGTATTACGCATGGCATGGATAAGTGGTGCCAATGCACTTGTAGCGCTCGTGGAGCGTGTCGTTTGCATGTTGTTTACGTGATAAGTGTGTTGCTCACGAAGTGAGCATGTGTTTATGTGGTTGGCGTGTTGTGCACACAGTTAGTGTGTTGTACACATGGTGTTTACGTGATTTGAGTTCCATGCATGTGGTTTGTGTGTGCACGACAAGTGTTTCGATGTTGTGTTTATTGTAATATAACTGTAGTGGTTAGTTCGTGGTGGCTGGGCAGTGAGGTTCCAGTGTGAACCTAGCCTCGGCCCTTTAGTGTCTTTTGCATGGTTATTAAGTGGTTATTATCTTGTATTAATATGGCAATGGAGGTCACAGGGTGACTAATGACAGGCAAGATTATTGTATGTTATTGTGATTTAAGTATGTGTTGGTGTCGATTAGCTTGGAGGTCACATGGTGACCAGTGATGAGCCAATTATATTTAATATATCGTGATATAAGTTTCACCGAGGTGTTACGTGACTGACGTGGTTTGTGTGCTAGCCGAGTATGGTGGTCCGGCGCCTATTCCGGAATACCTCTCTAGTCGGATACCCCAGGTTTTATGTGAGCCAAGCACGTTAGTGCTCAGGGTTTGTCCTGGTACTGTGTGTACCATTGAGGTCTATGTCATCTTCCTGGACACCCTCACTCCTATGTTTGAGTTGTACGTCCGGCTGAGGGAAAGATGATAGAGGGCAGCGACTTGTGTTTGTGGGTGTGTGGTCGTCTGTAGCGCGCTCATGGTTGGGGGTAGGGACAACGGTAGACGTACTAGGCCCCAGCTAGTCCTATGTTTCCAGTGCCTCACTATAGGGAGCTCGGGCTGGAGTCCCTAAGGGTGGCAGGCATGGGCCTACAACTGTGTGGTCTGCAGGTTTGGTGTTGGTTGGTCTCCACTGTTCTTTGGCTTTATTGTGTGCTTATGGAGTGGCAGTTGGACCTTTCATCCGTGACTGCGAGACTCAGAGGTAGTTCTTGTGTTGTGTTGTCTGGGTTGGATACTGGTGTCATGAACCAGTAGTCCATTCTCGTATGGTGGCGTCATTCTTTCCGACTCGTGCTTTGCCAATGGTTATGGCATGTGTATAGTGATTGGTTGGTTGAGGTTTGACCCGTTGTGGTGTGCCTTGTAGGAGGCACAGTTGTGTTGAGGCTTTGTGGTGGTATCTCATGGCAGTAGGTACCTGTACCCTTTGTAGGTATCCATTTCTCGAGGTACGTTATGTACCAGCCTTTTTAGGTGTTGAGGTGGAGTTGTGCTCCGTAGAGGTCGGGTTTTGAGACCTTTCACCCATTGTGTTTTACCCTTTTCGAGTAAGCTTCCATTTGTGGTTTATGTGTGTGACTAATTGGATTGCTGATGCCAGCCTTGCTACCCTTTGTGGGTAGGTTGCCTGTGAAGCTTGTAGCTTAGGCGACCCATTTTTGTAATGGTTTGCCTATGAGGCTTGTAGCCTAGGCATTTCAGTTGTTGGGCGGACTAGTGGTGTTGTGCTAGTCCTGTTGTTCCTCTTCCCTTTTGAGATTTGTATTAGCTGATAAGATTATATTTAATTGTTGTTAATCATGTATTGTTGTGAGCATGACATGGTTTGGCTATCGGCATTTCCAGTGAGACCCTTTGGGGTTGAGGTCTCTTTAGTTTCGTATGTGGTTTTGGGTGGTCCCTACTAAGCCTGTGACTTGTTGAGGCTCACTCCCCTATAGTTCTTTTCAGGGCTTACCATTTATATGGCTTGCAAAGGCGTTGTGGCAGACTTGTACCACCAGCAGTAGCGTTAGCTGTGTTATGTGAGCTTGTGCTCCCTCGGGGTATGCTCCAGGTAGTTGTACTTTTTAATTGGACATGTAATAATGTATTGGGACAATTGTTAATTGTTACATACAGATATGAGCACATGTACTTTCTTGTGAATTATACTATTGTGGTTGTCTTTTATATTCTTACTGGACACGTGTTTGAGCTATCCCTTGTGAGACTTCGGTCCGTTCGCGGGAGGCGGATCTGGATATGGAGCCTTATTGGGCATAAATATCCAGGGCCGCTACAAAAGAGGTATTGAAGATGATATGAGAATCATGCCAAGAAGAATTACGAACAAAGAGGTATTGGAGAGCTTCATGGGGAGCGGAAGAGCGGCCCAAGACATCCAAACCGTAAAAGGAATAAATCTGCAAAAATTGGTGGCTTGGACTATCAAGGAGTTGCCAAAGGCAGAGAACGACGAGAGGCTTGAGAGGGCGATGAAAGGATTCACCATATGCCTTGCGGGAGTGCTCCTCTTTCTGTCTGTGGTCAACGTACTCGAAGAGGAACAACTTAGTGCAATTTATGGCATATGGGAAGGAGAGAGGTCGGGACTGGTGGTGCTAGCCTTCCTCTACAGCGGGCTCATGGCGATGAGCTTGGGTAAGCCTCCTTATGGCTCTATGATGTTATTCACATGTTGGGTTGATCTCCACTTTAAATTCGATGTGAACAACGAGGCCAAGAGCTCATCCTAGATCTTCAAAAGCTAACTTCGACACATGGATAGCTTGGTGGGCCTAGAAGGGCGCATTGCAAATCGCGTGCCTCAACTGAAGACACGGGCAGACTGGCGTGATCATCTCTATAGGATGCCAAGAAATGCCTTCACTTGTATTCCGGTGCCACTTCCAGTCAAGGACTTGCAGGCGAGGCTAGCATCCGGCATGGAACTCTGGCTCATCGGGGCAGCCGAGTTCGTGTTGTACAACGCACGCTGCTGCCTCTCTTAACTCGGGCTTCTAAGATGCAACTTTGAGGGACCATCTCATCTACCATCGATCAAGACGAGGGAGCTCGAGACTAATAGCGACAGAGAGGAGGTGGACACCATCAAGGCGCTCTAGAAGATCTGTACTTTTAGGCAGCCGGTCCCAAACGTGGAAGAGGTGGAGGAGGATTGGATGACATATGTAAGAGAGCTAAAGAAACTATGGCCCAAGGTGGTCGTTTGTAAATGCAACGATTATACCCTCAATAAGAAATAAATTGCATCCTTTATTAGGCCAAAATCTAATGTGCACAATGATTATATCTTTCAAAACACTATAATTCTTCCTCAAAAATTGGCCCTCAAGTGATCTTCTTAAATTGCAACGGACACAGTCGTCTCATTTCAGTGTATGATCCGTGACCACTTACCCCGTCGTGTTTCAATTTATACTTCAAAATTTCAAAAATCCCACCTCAAACTCAGCACCAGGGTAATGATGGCATTTCTGAATTGCAACGACCACTCCCATCACATATCAATTGGACTATTAAAATGCGCGACGACTGTGGACGTCGCATTTTAAACATCCTCCAAAAATGCATAAAACACCCAAGAGCCCTAGAGTTCTCAAACACTCTCATCTCTCTACTCTCTCTTGCTCTCTCTTCTCCCACACAATCTAGCCCTCTTCGATGACAAAGCTTGCGGCTTCCAAGTGTCGGTGAGAGGAAGGCATGGAGGTAGAGGAAGAAGGGTCGCTGGCAACGATGGTGATGGAGGAGGAAGTGGTAACACGATACGGCAGCAAGGATGATGGTGGAGGGGTTATTGGCTGTGGGGGAAGAGGCTACACGGGCGGCGACAAAGGAAGAAGCTCCAGCGGAAGAGATGGAGGTAGAAGGAGGAGGAGTGGCACTGGGTGGATGACTTCGGTGCGGGAGGAGAGGTCGCGAGGTGCCCCTACGGGGGGACACGGTAAGTACCCTCAACTTTGCTCCGTGGTTTGCATGTGGGAAGAGGAGGGAGTGATCGTCGTGGTCAGAGAGGGGAAGAGGTGAATCACGATGAGTTCAGTCATCGCAGTTCAAGGTGTCGAATCACAACGGTGTAAACCATCGCGGTTCAATACGAATCACAACCTCTGAACTGGTTTCGATTCAAATGACCACCCGAGAGCTTATTTTGGGCATGTTTTGGGCTATTTGAGTTATTTATCTGTATTTACCTTTTGTTGACTTGTGTCATTGATTTCCTTGTGTGCAAGGTATCATGAGGCTCCAGATCCACTGGCCCCTCGTGATTGCAGCATACCGAGTGCTACCTGACTTCCAGAGGGAGCGGGTGAGGGCGATGGTATTCGGGCCGATCTTGGAGATCAAGCCCTTTTATGTGGATAGCCCTCTCGTCCAGGTGTCGAGAGAGAGGTGGGATAGGACGAGCAGGGCATTCTTGATGCCCTGGGGGCACATGGTGCCCAGCCTGGAGGATGTAGCCAGCATCACCGGCCTCCGAGTGGACGAGGAGGCGATGATAGGAGTGGCATATACTGACTACACGGAGCTTGCCCAAGACCTGCTGAGCCTGGAGCCAGCGGGAGTAGATGAACTCGATGACCATAGGATGGTCGACCGAGTGGAGTCCTGGAGAGTTTGGGTCTACGGGGAGCGAGGTAGACAGGAGAGGAGTTGCTGCACGAGTTCATGCAGCGAGCAGCGGGGCTGCCCCAAGCAGTGTACGACCAGGACCCCCAGGATGAGGAGAGGGTGGATCGGGACCTGAGGAGGTTCCTGGCACTATTTTTGGAGAAGATGCTATTGGCTACAAAGGGGCACAACATCCACTTCCGATTTCTAGAGATTTTAAAGGACCTGGACATAGTGGGAGAGTATGCATGGGGAGTGGCATTTCTAGCCCATACCTTCGCCGACCTGTCCAGTGGCACTGGATGAGAGACCACAGTGGGCGGGTTTGCCCCTCTCATCCAGGTACATGATCTTCTTTTGAGCTTTATTACTTTCCTGCATTACACTTGTTAATTAAATAATCAACATGCTCATGTATGCAGGTGTGGAGTTACTACTATATCCCCTGGGGAGGGCCTCGGAGGTGTGGCCTGATGCACTTCCTCCTGCCAAGCGGTGGCTGCCGATAGTGACGACCACCTCCTTCTCCCTGTAGCTGGACACACTGTGATGTGACATCCAGGACTTCCCGGCCCTCCTGGTATGTACTCTACCCCATCTTATGCATTTCTTTATATGATATGATATGTGACATTGTGTGTGCATGGATGCAGATGGTATGGCAGCCCTACGTGGGCATGACGGACGAGGGCCAACCCTGGGTGGAGAGCGGTCCACCTCACTTCGGGCAAGACCTTTGGGTCCATTGCCTGAACGAGATCGAGCCTCTTCACCTGAGGCTCACCATGAGGATGCTAGGGTTGCACTAGGTGTGGTCCGAGGAGGTACAGCCAAGGGGAGTCGAGATAAAGAACCAGGGAAAGGCAAAGAGAGTAGACTGGCGCCTCTGCTTCCCCGACTAGTACGTCACCTTGCAGCGAGGGGGTACCGTGGTGGAGTCCGATGCCGCGAAGAGCCACGTGTACCTCCAGCGCTACCAGGAGGTGTACGATGATCGTGATTTCATGAGGCCAGCTAGGGTATGCACTTCTAAACTTGACTTGTTCATTATTGATATATATGCTTGGACTGACGAATGTGTGCACGTGCAGAATGCCCATGATGACTTGATAGAGACCCTTTGTGCCCAGTTGGTGAGCATGGAGGCATAGTTGGTCGAGGCACGGGAAGCCTTGGTGACTCTGGTAAGTTTGAATGGTTTTACTTTTGTTTTCTTACCTTGGCATGAGTTGACCTTACTTTCATCGTGTGTAGCGTACAAAGCAGGCTACCGTGGAGTACACCAATGCTACGGGTGCTTCTACGAGTAGGAGTGTGCTAGACCCCCAAGTAGCCTCCCTCCAGAAGTAGCTGGCTGTGGTGGTGGCTCGAGCGCAAAGCGCGAGCTCTCTGTACGGGTAAGTTCTCCACAATAGTATACATATGAAATTGAATTACTTGTGACTTACATGTGTTTCCCTTCATGTAGACCACTGAGCTCTAGGGCACCATCACCCAAGTCACCCTAGCAGCGGCAGAGGTGGCGGAGCTGAAGGAGAAACTATCCGAGTTGCGTACCCAGGCCTCTCAGCGTGAGTGCGACCTTTCTCGCGAGGCTGTGGAGTTATGGGTGGTACTTGCCGTGGAGCGTAGAGAGCGGGACTGTGAGCGCAGTCGGTGGGAGGAGGAGTGAAAGCACCTCTCCCAGTAGGTGGTGGACGCACACATGTCTGGGCATCTCGGAGAGACTGCTATGGGAGGACGAGGACCAGTACTAGTGCGGCAGGGAGCACGCCATGAGGGAGGGGCGAGCTAGTACATACTGCGCCAGCTTCATCGTGACTTCCTCTAAGTATCAGAGTAACGTCCAGAAGGGACTTTCTGCCCAGCAATCTACCAATGCGCGCACCTCCATGAGGCCTCCGCCCCCTCGATCGATAGCAAACTCGAGTGAGGCCGAGAGCAGCCGACACTCCCGACCAGCTGAGAGTGGTGGCGAGAGCTAGGCCACTATCATGATTTATACTTTTTGCTTTCTTATGATGATGTGTACCCAGTGGGGTACCCTTTTGCATATGATGTACATTTAACTTGTTTTTGGCCATGATATATAGTGGAATGCCTTGCCTTTCTTCTTTCCTGTGCTTGAGAGTCACTTGAAAAACAAATTAGTTAACTATTCCGACTCAGCCCCTAGCTCACTAGGCGAACCTAACTTCGTGATTTGTCAAGGGGTTGAGCCTTTATTCAAATAAGACATAAATGAAACAAAATAATAATAAGAATGCGACAAGCAAGCATGCAAATGCTAACAAGGAATTAAAAGATGAGCATGCAGCCAATGCATCCATGCAGATGAGAGGGAATCAACTCATCAATTTTAGCTTTTTAGCATATTCAATTTTTTTTAATTTTGGAATATTCAATTTTTTTTAGATTTTGAAAATATTCATTTTTTTATTTTGAAAGTATTCAATTTTTGGGATTTTGAAATATTCAATTTGTTTGTTTATTTTCAAATATTTGATGTTTTTGGCTTTTGAAAATATTCAAATTTTTTAGATTTTGAAAATAGGCCATAACCCGGCGTAGTCCCTTCTCAAAAGACGTGCGGAATGAAGGGGATCCTCTCTTAGTGGAAAAATGTGGTACTCGGACCCTTCAATTACTCAATCATTATTTAAAATTCATTAATGATTCTTAGGTGTGCTAAACATGGGTTGGATGTGATTAAGTGTTGCCTTCACCCAAGGTAGCTTTGGCGACGTCCTCCTTAGTTGATCATTGCTTTGCCTTGACCTTGGGACATATTGATAAGGGAGAAGGGAAGTGTGATTTTAGAAAGTCTGCTGATGGTTTGGATGACTGGTGAGACACTCATTTCTCTGCCCTTTACTCATTGGGGTTCAATTTTTGGCTTGTGGAGGGGTTTTATGGCACGCTTACGACTAGGTTCATTTAGATCTTTGCTAGGACTTTGCCACTCTTGACGTGCTCTTTACTTATGATTTGCCTTGTTTTGGCTCTTTTGATTTCGATTTGTCTTGTTTTCTTTTCTTCTCCCCTTATTGGGCCATGACATCTACTCATTAAAGCGTCAGACAGATTCATAGGTCAATCCCATATATTCCCATCCCTATTGGCAGACCGAAAGGAAGAGAAGTGATGCTGCCTTAGACTCTTGGCTAAGCATTGATCTTCTTAAGATTCCGTGCTAGAGGTAGTAATTTTTAAGATAAAGCCCATTCCATGGGTGGGAGAGTTCCTCACCCTCAGCGTTTACTAGCCTGTACGTGTTGCCCGGATATGCTTCTTTAACTACGTACGGCCCTTCCCAATTTGGTTGTAGTTTTGAATGGGGACCACCGAGTTTTAGAAAGATTCTTTTAACGATCGTTTCACCAACCTTGAATTTTCTCTCAATTACTTTTTTTTTGGTAAAAACATGTGAGTTTATTTTGATATGCTTTTGTGTGTTCTGCGGCGGCCAGACGCTTCTCACCTAAGAGCTCCAGTTGTGCAAGGAGCGACTCGCATCGTTCATCATTAGACAAGTCCTTGTTAAGCTGGACTCTTAGTGAGGGGATGAAAATCTCATATGGTACTACAGCCTCCATTCCATGAGTGAGGGCGAACGGGGTTTGCCCTGTAGGAGTACGAATTGAAGTGCGGTAGGCCCATAGAGCTTCTACAAGTTTATCTGGCCAATCTGAAAACTTATTAACCTTACACGTCTTTTTTATGATTTTGATTAAAGTTTTGTTTGTGGCCTCTACTTGGCCATTGCCTTGCGAATAATAGGGAGATGAAAGATGCAATGTAATTTTATACCTGTTGCAGAGGTCCTGAATGTCCTGAGAGATGAATTGTGGTCCATTGTCAGTGATGATGGTACTTGGGATGCCGAATATGGTGATGATGTTCTTCATGATGAATTTGCATAGAGTTGTTGCCTTAACGTCTGCATAAGCTTCTGCTTCCGCCCATTTGGTGAAGTACTCCATTGCAATGAGAATGTATGATTTTGACTTATTTTGGGAGTTCAAATCACCAAGGGGACCCCTGACAGAGCGAAAGACCATGGGGATGATATAGGTTGGAGTGTAGAGGATAGATAATGGATTTTGTTGGCATGCAGTTGTCACTTAACACACCGATGGACAGAGATAGAAAATCATTTTCTAAAGTCGTCCAGTAAAAGCCTTGCCTAAGGATTTTCTTGGCAAGCATTTGGCTATTTACTTGACCACCACACACACCTGAATGAGCTTCCTCAACAACTTTCCATATTTCATCATCATTCAGACATCTTAGTAGAACCTTAGTGAGACCTCTTCTATAGAGCACATTGCCAACCATAGTATACTTCTGGGACATTCTTCTTATGGCTCTCTTCTCTTCAGCAATGGCTTCCTCAAGGTACAACTAATCTTTACAATACCTTGCTATCTCATAGAACCATGGTTTCTCCTCATCATCCAACTCCTCTTCTAACTCCAATAACATGATTTCTTTTTTGTTTTTCCTCTCTGCCTTCTTCAACATCTCCTCTTTAACCCAAAGAAATACTGGATTTTGCACAGTTGGGGTATGACGTCTTTCAATGTGAATGGTGTCAAAATCCACAGGATAGGAAATATTGAGTGATGAGACAAGAGTGGCAAGAGAGTCTACTAGAAGATTTTGGTGGCAAGGTACATGGATGAACATAAATTTAGAGAATAGCTTGGCATATGCTGAGGTGAGTTCTTGATATGGCTTGAGCTTGGAATCGTGTGTGCGGTACTTGGTGAGCACTTGGTGAAGAATCAGCTGACTATCACCTACAATCCGCAGATGGGTAACACCATGAAAATGTGCAGCCTCAAGTCCGGCCAGCAGAGCTTCATATTCAGCTATATTGTTTGTGGCAGGGAATGCCAGCTAAAAAGCCTGCGGAATGGTGACACCTTTAGGTGATAGAAGAACAATCCCAATACCCTTACTGTGAGAATTCAGAGCTCCATCAAAATGTAATGTGAACATGGGGTTAGATTGGCTGAGGGACATTAGTTCCTCATCTGGAAACTCCGAATGAACAGGATCAAAATGGGGATTAGGGTGATAAGAGAGATGTTATGTTATGGCATAGCCTTTGATTGATTTTTTCTGAATGTAGGTGATGTCAAACTAAGAGATAAAGCTTTGTCATCGTGCTAGCCTATCGGTGAGGACAGATTTTTCTAAGAGGAACTTGATAGGATTTATGCGGGTGATAAGGTGGACTTCGTGAGCAAGGAAGTAGTGCTTCAATTTCTGCACTACCTAGACAAGAGCAGCACAAGTTTTCTCCATAGATATGTACCTCTGCTCGCAGGAGTTGAGAAGCTTAGACAAGTAGTAAGCTGCCCTTTCTTTGCCTTCTTCATCCACTTGTGCAAGGACACCTCCTACAAAGTCTTCCAGGATAGATACATAGAGATGTAAAGGTTTGCCTGGAGTCGGTGGCCTCAAGATAGGAGGATTAGCCAGATACTCCTTTAATCCATCAAAGGTTTCCTAACACTTCTCATCCCAATCGAATTTGACTCCCGGCTTAGTAAGGTCGTAGAAGGGTCTACACCTTTGTGAGTGTTGGGAGACAAACCGGCGAATAAATTGTAACCTCCCAATTAATCCTCGAACTTCTTTCAAATTCTTGGGAGGCGGCATCTCGCTTATTGCCTTTGCTTATTGGGATCAATCTTGATACCCCTCTTGCTCACGATGAACCCTAGAAGTTTACCCGATGACACACCAAACACACATTTCTTGGGGTTCATTTTCAATTAAAACTCTCTCGACCATTGCAAGACTTTAGTTAGAACCCCAGGATGCTCAACCAAAGTCTTAGACTTCACTACCAAGTCATCCACATACACCTCGATATAGATGTGAATCATGTCATGAAAGATGGCCATCACTACTCTTTGGTGAGTAGCTCCAGCGTTTTTAAGTCCAAATGGCATGACCACATAGTAGTATGTACCCCAAGGTGTAGTGAATGACGTCTTCTCTTGGTTCTCTGCCATCTTGATTTGATTGTACCCTGAGAAGCCATCCATAAAGGAGAGGGTTTCATACCTGGCTGTATTGTCTATAAGCACATCAATGTGAAGCAAGGGAAAATCATCTTTAGGACACACGCGGTTAAGGTCCTGGAAATCAATGTAGATTCTAACTCTTCTATCTTTTTTCATGACTGGGACAATGTTTGCCACCCAATTAGGATAAAGTATGACTCTAATAAACTTGGCTTTGTGGAGCTTGTCTACCTCATCTTTCATTTTCAAAGCCATCTGGGGGTGGAAACGTCTTAATAACTGCTTAATAGCGACGGACCCCAGCTTAAGTGTAAGGTGATGTTCAACGAGCACGGGGTCCAGTCCTGGATATCCTCGTTGCTCCAAGCAAACATGTCCTTATATTATCTGAGAACCTCGATAATTGCCTCCTCTTCAGATGGTGACAAGTTACTGCTTATGAGGACCGTCCTAGGGTTTTCCTCAGTTCCCAGATGAATTTCTTTGGTTGTTTCTTCTACTACAGCTAACGGTTCATCAAATCTTCTAACCCTGCTTGCGAACGCGTCAGCCTCATCCTCAAACTCTTCATCCCCTTCTTCAATTGGGTCATGGTCATCCATGATCTCATAGACTTCAAACCCATCATCAATAAAGCATAAAGACTCCTCACATTTCACATCCGGCAACAATAAAGGCTCTTCAATAAACTCCAGAATGGTTAGACATGCCTTGCGTCTATAGGCTAGATTGGCTAAGAAGCGATGAGGAACCCTCTTACCCTTGAACTTCTTCTTCGGTACTACCCTTAGACTCTGACTAACTGGACTTAAACTTTCACTACAACTACTAGAAACTACAACAGGAGGTGAAGGAGTAGGAAAAGCAATAAAAGAAGATCCATGCGTGGAGGGCGGTAGAGGAGGAGGAAAAGCAGTACAAGAGGATCCATGCATGGAGGGAGACGGAAGTCCATGCATGGAGGGAAAGAGGAGGCCAGTCATTGGACCGGGGAGGAGTGGCCCGTAGGTTGGGGCACACTCAGAGGAAAGGTAAGAAGTCTCCTCGATAGAGACGATTGAATCAGACATTTGGAAATTGTTTTTTTTTTTGTTTTTAGGGTTATTCAAATTTTTATGATTTTTGTTTATCATGAAGAGAGACTGAGGCAAGATTGCAAGCTTAGAGAGTTGGGAGACGAGCGTATGCTCAGTTGGAGGGAGATCATTGGGGAGGGGGAGATCATTGGGGAGAGGGAGTTGGAGTGTGAGTGTCTGCTCGGAGGAGTGCAGGAAGATTGTGAAATGAGGCATCGGTGCCCGAGGGATGCTGAGGGAGAGAAAGAGAGGCAACGTGGTGGCCTAAAGGAAAGTGGGCACGATGCCCAAAGAGAAGAGGCCTGCCCAGAGCCTGTCTACCTTAAAGCCTTCTTCAAAAGGGATGTCTGGCTCCCCCTCGTCTATCTAATCGTTGAGTAGCTACCTCTTGCTTGTGATTGCTGTTAGCTTCTCCAGGAGATCATGAATCAGTGGTGGCCATTCAGGCTCCGTTGGCATGAAGAGTCAACTGAGAGATATAGCAATGTCATTCATGCCGAACCAACGGTACCACTCACACTCAGGGTCGCCCATTTTACTCAATTTCTGGGGCTTGAGGTTGTCTAAATCTTTGTATGTAGCTAGGGGTGCAATGTGGCGTGCAAACTGACGAGCGTGCACGTCTTGGTATGAAAGTTTAGATGTGATCACAGAACTTTGTTATTCAACATCTGGCTGCAATGGCCCCTTCTTGAAGTGATGGTAGAGAAACCAAGTAAGTGGCTGCCTGTCAGTCTTCATAGTTGACATCATTGTAGCCCATGGTTTTGCTGACACTACCCTCTGTTCATAGTCCTCTTTCTTCGGCTTGTACCTCAGTTCTACCCTGGGTCTTGTCTTTCTATCTTATATTGCCCTGGTCCTACCCTGTAAGTGTGCCCCCAGCCCTTTGCCCATCTGGTACCCCATTTTAAGCATAATTTGCCAACCTCTGTCAGTCATTATTTTGCTTCTTTTTTGTGCAGTATTTGATGGTGTAGTAGGAGAAGCATGTACTGGGATTTGTTGTATGTCGTACATGTCTAGCACTGACATTAATGGCTGATTGCTTGGCCATGTGGAGGGGACAAAATTATCAGTTATGGAGTCCACTTCTAACATCATTGGCCTGCTTGTGACCTTGACAACCCGTCTGTTGTATGGAAATTTCAGACATTGATGAATAGTAGAGGTGACGGCGCCAAGTGCTTAGATATATGGCCTACCTATCATCCGGAAACTTGGGTCCATGTCCAAAATATGATAATCTATTTTAGTGACAGAGGGGCCCAAACCCACCTTTAATGTGACCACTCCTTTTGGAGGCCTACTAGTGTTGTCGTAGGTGGTGACAGTGATGGAGGAGGGCCTTATTGCCTGTAATGTTACCTCATACAAGTTTAATGTGTCTAAAGAGACCACATTAATGGAAGCTCCAATTTCCACTAAGCATTGAGACACGTGGGTTCTGTTAACTTTGACGGTTAAGCACAGGGCATACCGTTGAGATTCCATGGGTGCTAGTTCATGTTTGTGGAACTCTATGGCCGGATGTTGACTTGTGGGGGTCAAGACTGAGCTGATCTGATTGACCGAAAAGTCTTCATTCACCATAACCTTTTGTAAATACTGCATGAGGGCTTCTTGATGTACCAATGACCTCTTTATTAATTCTAGAATGGAGATATTGGTCGGCATTTTATCTAGATGCTTTAGCAAGTCATATTGAGTCCCAGGGATGGACTCTTCTGCTGGTGCTTCTTCCTCCTGTTGTTGAGGGGCTTGATCTTGATGCTGAGGGAATATTATATTGAAGATGCGCCCACTCCGGAGCACCAATGTTCCCTCAGTCTCATCCCCCGTTGTATGTACTTCTCGGACCATGGGCCTACTCGGCAGGTTGGAAGCTAGATGGATGGTGGAATGTTTGGTGTTGAACATTTGGTGTGGCAGTTGAATGTTCACCACATTAGGGGTGGTACGGAGAAAGTGGATGGTATGGGAGTGGTAGTACGGGAAGTGGCACGTAGGAAGGAGCTTGCGGATTAGGGGTGATGATGGGAGTAGAAGATGGTGTGCGGAAAAGAGGTGGATTAGAGGGGGATGATTGTGAGATGGTGATGGTGGAAGGTTGGCGTATGAGTGGGCGATTGGATTGTGGTGGTATGACGGTTGCATTGTGTAGATATGGAGCTTGTAGGTTAGGGGGTTGTGATGTGGAGGTTATGGGTGGTTGACGGATGAGCGGTTGGCTTGGTTGTGGTGGACGTGGTACAGTGTTTGTAGGGATGTGGAGAAAAGACTGTAGTGGGTTGGAAGGTGTGGGTGTGCGGATGAAGGGGTGTAATGCGTAGGTGGACTGTGGTGTGGTGGTAGGTGGTGCTTCCATTGGCCTGTTGAGCCTTCTATCTTCATGGAGAGACGACTTGATGGCATTCACTTGTTGATTTGGAGCAGGGTGCTCTGGAAGTGGGTTCTGCACAATGCCCATGTTGGGTTGTTGCATAGGAGCTTGGGGTTGTTGTGCAGATTGTTGGGGCTGTTGTTGTTGCTGCTGTTGCTGTAGTTGCTGAATATTCTGCATGGGTGGTCTCCTTACCTTCATCTCCATGATGTACTTCCTCAATTCCTCTCAATCAATTCCTCCATTGTCATTCAAATCATAGATATAATCCTTGAAATGGAAGCATGCCACTAGTGTATGTCTCGGTCCCCTATGAAATGCGTAGTAGAGAGAGGTATCAACATTGGGTGGCCATTGTAGTCGTTCCCTCAGCAGAGTGAGTGCATTGGCGGCCATGAGAGCATTAAATATATCGAGGAGAGTCTCTAGCAGTGGAGGGTATTGGGATCCTCTTGGGCCAAGGGGGCGTCTAGGCTATTGGGGGTCGTAATTACCCTGTGGAGGTACATGGTTGTATTGCTGGGGGCATTGAGGAGGTGGTGGTTGCTGCTGATATTGTTGTGGTGAAGCTTGACGATACTGAGGTGGTGGAGCTTGCTAGTATTGATGGTATTGTTGTGGAGGCTGAGGCTGTGGAACTAGGGTACGTAACATGGGAGGGTTACTGGGCCTGAACGGTGGTTGTGGTTGTTGAGGCCTTGGGTTGGAGTTTGGGCAGTATGGATTGGAGTTTGGGTTTCCCATAGCACTCACTTGCTCATTATGAATAACCCCCTCAATTGTCGGACCACTAGCTTGGGGATTGCCATTGGTCTTCTTGAAAGTTTTGGCTTTTGGCTCAAACATAGCCATGATGGGAGAGTCTTTCAATTGAGTTTAGATGTATCTAGCTCTCTCATACAAATCTTCCATTGTAGTCAACTTATTCATAGCCAGAATGTGTCTGAACTGAGGTGTAGCATTTGCAGTGATCATCTTCACTTGCTCAGACTCAGACAATGGATCCCTTAATTTCCTAGCCATTACTCTCCACCTATCAGCATAGTGTAGAAAGTCCTCATCTGCCTTCATCTTTTCAGCCATTAAGTGAGTGATAGACAAGGAAGGACCAACCCGGTCTCTGTACTTTTGCACAAACTTTCTTTGGACCACCTCAAAAATTTCAGCATCAAGTGGTTCCAAAGAGTAGAACCACTCCAAGGCGGGACCATCTAAAGATATTCTGAAGATAAATGCTAGTGCTCTGTTATTATTCTGTCAGAAAGAAGACTCGTACATGAACTCTTTAATATGGACAAAATGGTTACCAGTGCCGTTGTAGCGGCGGTAGACGGACAACTCAAAGGGAGAAAGGTGGAAGACTGGCATAGAAGGAAGGGCCAGTTCCAGAGAATCATTGGGTGCGGACACCCTCTTAAGGTCTTGTTCCAATCTACTCACCCTCGCCAAGAGTGCTTGGGTGAGTTGATCGGATGATTGTTTGTGAGGCACCCTAGAAGAATGAGGTTGGGGTGAACTCACTTAGACATAGTAGTAACGAGGAGGGGCGCCAGTGGGTGCAGAAGGATGGGCTGGAGCCCGAAGTGGGTAAGTGAGCCTTGACGTGAAGGGGCTTGGCCAAACAAATGAGGGCCTCCTAATAGGACTTTGGGGGCATGGGTGGATAATGGAATTGGCCCGCGAGGGGCAGGGGAGGCTCGGACCGTTGGGTCTTGAGTAGCTTCAAGGTGAATGTGACCCGTGTTTGGGTGAAGAGATTGAACAGGTTCGGGGACAGATTTCCCCTTCAAAGCATTTTGGACCTCCCAAAGTTGGGAGGGTTAGATGTTGTTAAGGAGGTCCACTAGCTGGGATAAATCAATTTAGGCAGAGATATTTCCAGTAGCATGCCTCGGAGAGTGATGGGGAGACTCAACTTGATTAGAATCACCGCATTAACTTGCAGATTGGATTGATCATTATATGGTTCATTATGGAGTTGTGCAAATTGTTCATTGGAATTATAGGACTCATCATACACCTCATCTTGGTAACCCATATCTTCGTATTCAACCATTCCAATTGATTTTCCTGAATGAAGCAACATGATATTAAGAACACAAAGTTTATTAACGAACAACTACTCAAACAAGTTTGAGAGAAAAGTTAATACCCTTTAATCAAACACTTGGGGGATGCTTACGTCCAATTCAATTATTTCAGTATGGTTCAATGTGGATTTTAGTGCAATCTTTCACTCTAATATGGGTTGGAACCTAGATGGGTATGAAGAGAACTTCGGGTTTGCTAAGCACTCTCCCTCTCAATGATAGGATTTTCTAACTCGGGTCTCCAGTGTGGTACAACCTGCTCGGTCCACCGTGAGGGAATCCACAGGGTACGAAGACTTACGGAGGTCCCGATGAGGATTTTCTAGTCCAATGAGACGGAATGCCCAATGGAGAGATTGTCCTCACCGAGAAAGGTGTTTGGGTCCTAGGATAAGGAGGAAAGGAGGTCACTCGGCTGAGTATGCCCTGTAAATGCAAGTGACAATGCAAAAAATGACAGAAGAACTGACACTTTATGAACAGATAGAAACGCGATGAGTTGAGTCGTCGCACTTCTAACTGAATCGCGACCATAGGAAAAAAAAGTAGGTATTTACATACTTACACAGTTACACATTTAACTGTGTAACTACTTCAAAAGTTGTTACACAGTTACAAATACAAGTACTTACATGCTTATCTTATGTTGAGACAGACTGTACCTTTCTAATGCAAGTCACTAACTCCCTACATATTGTGTGTGTGTATAATTATATTCCCCTTGTGAATTCAAATCATGCTCTTGTGCATTAAGAAGACATCTAACAACATGTACCAATATCATCTAACTTACAACATAGTGCTTACCTATATCATCTTCAAAACTCATTTCACATACTCTAATAATAATGATAATAGAATGTGGGATGTTGCATACATACAAGTTATGTTATAGTAGTGAGTTGCAAGCATTCTGTGGCTGCTTTTGTATTTTAATTGTCATGGATGCAAGGAATGTTAGTAGTGAGATGCACCATTGGACTAAAGAACATTACCCAGGAACCACATGATCTTTGTTTTACACAAATGTGGTCAGTACATATGTCTTTGCCTTCCCCGATCTAACATGCTTAATTTATATAATATTCTATGACTAAACAAAATAGAACACATTCTGGAGAGTATACATTTCTTTGCCTTCCCTGATATAACATACTTAATTTACATTAATTTTGTGACTAACAAATTGCAACCCATTCTGGAAGCTATTTACGAAAGTGAGAGACAACATAACTTGAAGCTTGAACGTCCTTTAATTATAGCCTCATCTGTTGTCAAGGTGGAGATTACTCGACCAAGGGTTGCAGCAATCCTTGTCTTCTTCTCTAGTTGAAGTTGAAGTTATTGTACCATCTTTCTTAACATTTCATTCTCTTGAACTAGTTTCTGCATCATCTCATCTCTGTTACATTGGCACTTTGCACTACATGATGGCCCAAGAGCCAAAAAATCATCACACCACATGAAGAAGTTGCATGATCCTTTCTGCACAACAAAGAAGAATGAACATGGTACTTCAACAATGTAACGCCTCACCTATATTGAGCATTACAAAGAAAAAAGCAGTGCCACGAAGTCCAGAGCATATACAGACCTTGCACTTATAATATTTGTGATTGGGATTCTTAGTAGTGTGAATTCTTAGTATATCACACCACCCATATCCACATGGACATCGCAAAGGTGGTACTTTCATCAAGCAAGAACCAGCAGATGCTATCGCAAAGGTGGTAATTTCTCTAGATCCTACAATTTTGGTGTGTATAATGATCCAATTTTTGTACAGTACAAATACAAGTTGATGGACAGGGATTGCACTTAAACAATTTGAACACCACTTCAAGGGTCCTTAAGCATTGAAAATGCGGCTACACTTTTGAAGCATATCCACAACATAGAAATTAGGAACTCGTCAAATAAACACACTCTGTAAAGTCGTTCTGACTGAACTCTATTAATTTACATCAGTGCTGTTGTCACGCCCTGACATTTAGCAGCGGAATAAATACCAGGGGACGTGAACGATACAAACAAACGTATCACAGTTGAATAGCGCAGAGTCACAATTGAATATAATAACACTTTTCAAATCATAATAATATCCTCAAAGTTACTCTTTATTTCATTTCATTCAACTAGATACAACCTTACAAGAAAGAATTAACCAAAGGGGTCCATCATTCAAACAAAACTTCCAGAAAAGTTTCACCATCACATAGACTACTCAAATATCTACTTCTAAACTGTCAACTACTCATATGGCGGGTGCTCATCACTCTTGCCCTGCCCCATTGGACTTCACTGGTTCCTCATCACTACCTGAAAAAGGGCAGGTTGATAGGGGTGAGCGAACTAGCTCAGTAGGATTTACATCTCAATATTGTGCAGGCACTAGTATACATAATTAGCATTTTAAATAGGCAGATATGCACATGAATATGATGACAATGCATGCTTTTCTAACAGATTGAACAGAGGAATAGAACGGATGATAGATCAAATCGAATATCGAACTGCATATACAATGAACAGGTATTTCAAGAATAGAATCATGTCAGAAGAGATTGGCCATATTCAAGCAGAGTTCGCGTGTTCACAAGAACAAACGTATCATATCATGTCAAGTCAAACTTATCAAGTCAAACAGGAGGCACATTTCACAATCTTGCATGTCAGGTGTGCTATGCCAAGCACCAAGAGTCCATACTCCCTCGGTTAACAAGTACGTTGGGGCGCTCCTCCCCAGGACCGGACAGGGTCCTATTGCACAGGCATTGTATCAAGTTTTTGGACCGGAGTCCCACGATGTGCCGAACAAACATATTCATATTATGGCCACAGAGAGTTTCAATGACAAGCTCATAGTAAAAATGACATGATCATTCATAGAGTCAAGAATGACAAACAGCTCAAAAGAACAAGGCAGGATAACATCGTATCTTATATTTCATAATTCATTAATGTCTTGACAAGAGGGTGTTTCTAAAGACAGATCATATGTAGAACATGTACTTTCCTAACATGTATGCATATGACAATTAATCAATTGAACACCGGAAAACATGAAACCATGAAACTTATATGCAAATCATAACATTTACACCACTAATATGTCCATACTAATCATGTATTCATCCCCACATTCATATCATATTATTATCTTATCAATTGACAATAAGAAAGATCACAAGATAATCCAAGGATCATAAGAACAATCAAAATTACACATTAGAATCATATTCACATCATTACTATTTCCTTTAATGGTTTGATTTATTTTAGGTCCATGCATACTATATGACATCATGCACAAGCTTGGAGATATCATGAAATGATTAGACCTAAATTATGCAAATTTCTTGTAAGGTGGTGTCGACACTAGATCAAGTGGTGTCGACACCATGCTCCAAACACAAGACAAAATCAGGCAAAACTGGTCAGGTAGTGTCGACACTAGTTCAGGTGGTGTCGACACAGTGCATCAAAAAACAAGGCAAAAAGGTCAAGTAGTGTCGACACGAGATCAAGTAGTGTCGACACTAGAGACAGCTTCCAGAAAACCCCTTAACCAATATGGGACAGTGCGTCGACACTAGCACAGGTGGTGTCGACACTAGATCAGCTTTCCAGCACTTTCTGGGTCAAACTGGGGGAGTGTGTCGACACTAGATGGGACTGTGTCGACACTAGAGGCTTTCCCAGAACACCATCTGGGCTGTTTTGGGACAGCAGGTCGACACCAGCTCAGGCTGTGTCGACACGAGTGGCTTTCCCAGAACAAAACACATGGTCATGTGGAACCTGATGACACATCTCATGCAGTGATTCACTTACGACTCTTATAACTCTTTAACGAGTGACATTTAGACAAAACGTTAAACATGAAAGATGAAGAGGACAACTAGTAGAAGAACTTTGATGTTGAAAGTTTGATCTAATTCGGTCTCGAATCCTAAGAAAACATGTGAAGAACAGAAAATCAAGTGTAGCCCGAAATTGCAGTATCATGCAGAGACTCTCTTATCATGCTCCTAACTCTCTAACGAAGGATGTTTGTGTTGGGTTGAATGCAAATTCATATCATTTCCCTCCTATTTTGATGATGACAAGAGGTGTTCTTAAAGCAATTTAATTAAAACATGTCAAAAACATCATACCTGAAATTCATGTTCAAAAAGTATTTTTCAAACCACATTTATCATTTATGGTCATGACAAATCATTTAACTAATGATATATGTGTTCATTTTTCAGGTACAAACATTTTTATGCAAAAGATGAGTCGACACACCCATCAATGGTGTCGACACATCAACACAGATTCAAAGGCAAAATGTGTAAAAATGTTGAGACTGTGTCGACACATGTCAAGAGTGTGTCGACACGAGTGGCAGTTTTTCAGAAATCAAGCCTACCCAGGTCGACACACTCTCAGAGTAGGTCGACACTAGATCCGTTTCCAGAACAACCAGTTTGAAGAATTGGGTCAGCAGGTCGACACACTCTCAGAGCAGGTCGACACTAGACCCAGTTCCCAGAACAGCCAGTTTGCAGATTTGGGACAGCAGGTCGACACACTCAAGAGCAGGTCGACACGGGACCCTCTTCCCAGAACAGCCTTCTACATATTCTGGACAGTGTGTCGACACTACCACCAGGGCAGGTCGACACACTACGGAAACTTTTCATCTAAAAGTTGATGGCTGCCACGTGTCCTTCTAGGGCGATCAGAATCTTCCTAGGAATGCGTGCCCTTGTACCCCAAAAGGGTATCTTTGGAATCCTAAGGATATAAAGTGTCTTTTCGGCCAGCCTTCACAAGTGAGAAGGACCCAACTCTCTCAGAGCCTCCAAGAAGCTCCTGGCGGCCAAGAAGAGCTCGTGTCTCCTTCCCCTGCTCTCCAAGTGCTTCCAGAAGACCAATTCCCACCAATTCAAGGTGTGGGAATTGGAATTTGATTCCTGAAGACTTCTCTGAAGCATTCCAAGGAGGCAGATCCTGTAGAAGACTTCTTTGGTGAAGAATTCGAGGAAGATCCAACTTCTCAGATTGCAGAGCATCGACTTGGACTTCAAGCTTCACAAGTTCCTTCCCAATTCAAGCTTCTACAAGGGAGTACACTGAAGAACGAAGCCTTTCAATACAATTTACCTTTTCTTCTGTTCTTCTGAGATATCTTTTGAGATTATGCAAGTGCTTCTGCATAACTCTCTTTAGAGTTCTCAAACTTCGACTAGATCTGTTGCTAGAGGATCTTAGTCTTAAGTTGGTGTCTAGCAGTTTCAGTGTGAGCATTGTGCTCAGGGTGTTGTGAGCCGTCGAGCTCAGTTTGAGTTGTCAAGCTCAAGGTTGGTTTGAGCAGTCTTGCTCAGTGTTTCTAGAGTAGTCTTGCTCTAGAGGTTGTGTGAGTTGTATGCTCTGAAGTGTTGGAGTTGTTAGGCTCCTTTGGGTGTGTAGCCCAGTTGTGTTAGTGAAGCCTCACGGGTTGTGAGGGGTGGATGTAGGAATCACTTGGGTGATTTCCGAACCACCTAAAAAATCCTTGTGCATTTGTCTTCTGTGGTTTGATTGATTCATCCGCTAGATGCTTGCATAGGATCCGTTTTAATTCACTTAATCAACTTGCTTCACATCTAAGTTTTTCAACTCACTCAAATCTAATCAGATCTGTAGTTTTTCACTGATAACATTGCCTCTGATTCTAAATAGTTTTAAATTACTTAAGCTTCCGCAAAAGTGGCTAAGATCTATTCATCCCCCCCCTTCTAGATCTTTTCCACACATTCATTTCGATCCTTCAATTGGTATCAGAGCGGGTTTACATCGATCTGATTTGAACTGAGCAGTTTTTGTTTCTGAGTATTGAGTGTTTGATTGTTTGCTTGTTTGTTTGCTTGATTGTTTAACTCTTTCTCTGTGCATTTACTTAAGTGTCATGGACTCAAAGGGTTTCATAGCTGAGGGCCATTCCATAAATAGGCCACCATTCTTTAATGGTTTGGACTATTCTTATTGGAAAAACAGAATGCAAGTATTTCTGAGGGCCCAGAACTATGAGATCTGGAAAGTAGTTGAGGTGGGTCCCTATGAGAACCAGGGAGAAGAAGATACCTGGACAAGGGAACAGATAAGGAAAGCTACACTGAATTATAGTGCCATGAACATGATTCAGTGTGCTGTCCATCCCAAGGAGTATTCGAGAATCTCTATGTGCAAATCTGCCAAAGAGATGTGGGATAAACTCGAATTACTCTATGAGGGAACATCTCAGGTCAAGGAGACCAAGGCAAATATTTTAGTTTCAGAATATGAACTCTTTATGATGAAATCTAATGAATCTATTTCTGAAATGTTTGCCAGATTCATGGTGATAGTCAATGGACTCAAGGCTTTGGGTAAGGAGTATACTGATGCAGACTTGGTAAGAAAAATTTTGCGTTCACTTTCTTCAGTTTGGCATACCAAGGCCACTGTTATTGAAGATTCAAAAGATTTGTCCAAAATTTCTTTGGATGAATTGATTGGATCTTTAATGACATATGAAATAAACTTAAAAAGAAATGAAGAACACATCATTAAGACCAAGCCTATGGCACTCAAAGCCTCTTCAAGCAACAAAGATAAAAATCAGGATAAAACAAGTTCTGAAGAATCTGAGTCGAATGAGGATGAGATTGCCCTCATGACCAGACAATTCAGGAAATTTTTGAAATATAGGAAAGGGAAAATGACTGGGAAAAAGAAATTTCCCTCAGGTAAGAAGAATATTTCCTCTTCCAATTTCAATAAGAATCATAAACCTGATGAGAATGTTATCTGTTACAGGTGCAACAAGCCAGGACACATGAAGGGAGAGTGTCCTGAGAACAAAAAGGAAAAGCACAAGAGATTCCAGAAATATAAGAAGCCAAAGGCCATGGTAGCCACTTGGTCTGATGAAGACACAAGTGAGGAAGAAGAAGAGAAGAAGTCCTCAAGCTCAGAGAGTGAGGAAGTTTGCTTCATGGCCAACAGCACAGATGGAAAGGTAAATACTTCCTTTGAAGATTATAGTGTTGAAGATTGGCAGGATGTGTATGCAGAATTAGTTGAAAGATATTCTGAAATGAGAAAAGAAAATAAACACATCAAAAAGAAAATTGAAAATCTCTACCATAATCAATCTTCAAACAATAGAATCTGTGAACTGGAATCTGAAGTAACAGACTTGCTTGAAGAAAAAGAGAATCTCCTAAACCTAATTGATGAACTGAAACTTGCCTCTCAAAAGGCCTCCCAAGAATTCAGAAACTTAAATGAAAAGCTGGAAATTGAAAAACAAGAAAAACAACAGAAAATTGAAGAAATTGAAGTTCTTAAAAACCAGCTAAAGGAAAGGGAGGAGGTTATCCAAACCTTCACAAAAGGCCAAGATAACCTAGAGGCATTGCTAGGATCCAACATGACAACCACATCTCATGGATTAGGATTCAACAAGAAGAAACCCCAAAAAGACAAATCTGGTGAGAAAAAGGGAAAAGCACCACTAATTAATTTTGTCAAGGGTCCTAATCTGGAAAACACTGAAATTCAACAAACAGCAAACAAAACCCCAAACAAAACTCAAAACAAATCAAAAACCCAAAAACAAAAGAAGACTATCAGGTCGACACAGTCCCCTGACAGGTCGACACCAGTCCACAAGAAGAAGACTTCTGTGGCTGTTGTGTCGACACCAGTACAGGAGAGGTCGACCTGCTCAACACCAAAAACCAAAAACAACTCAACCAAAAATTCAAATAAAAATCTGAAAAATAAGAAAAAGGGAAAAGAAATAATCCATGAAAAACCTTGGACCTCCAAGACAACACTTCAAGAAGATTGGACTAATCCTTGGAACCAATGGTATGAAAATCCCTGTTGGTATTATCCTCAATACTCTTATCCAAATTTCTGGATGTACCAACACAATCCATGGATTCCACCTCCTCCTCTGAACTCAAATTTTCAAATGAAAAACTCCCCTCCAACCAAAAACAAAGATCTTGGTGCTTTCATTCCTAAAAGAAAGAACAAACAGAAAAAGGCTGAAAACACCAAAGTAACAAAACAAAAATCTAAAACAAATCAAATTTGGGTGAGAAAGGATTTGATATCTGTGCTAAATCATACTGATGGTCCCAACTCTGTTTGGGTACCAAAATCTTCTCTCCATTGATCTTTGTGCAGGAAGGTCGTGCACCCAACACCAATGTTTGGTTTCTTGATAGTGAGTGTTCACGACACATGACTGGAGATAGAGCCAAATTTTCCTGTCTAATTGAAAAGGAGGGAGGGTCAGTCACCTTTGGAGGTAAAAATAAAGGAAAGATCATTGGATCTGGTAAGGTTGGTCAAACTTCTTCAAATTCAGTAGCTAATGTTTTGTTAGTTGATGGACTTGATTATAATTTGCTCAGTATTAGCCAACTATGTGACAAAGGTCACAAAGTTGTGTTTGAATCTGATTTTTGCAAAATAATTGATTCATCAACTGACAAAATCAAATTTTGTGGAAAAAGAGAAAACAATGTCTACATGATCAACCTTAATAAAAACTTTTCTGAAAATCTTTGTTTTGTTGCAAATAAAGATGAAATTGCATGGACTTGGCACAAAAGACTTGGCCATGCAAGTTTCAGAACTTTGAATAAGTTGTTAAGATTGAATCTGGTTAAAGGTCTTCCTGAATCTTTTTCTAGTGTTGAAGGTCAAATTTGTGGGATCTGTGCTAAAGGAAAACAAACTAGGAAATCCTTTAAAGCCTTCAATGAAGTACTCACATCTAAGCCACTAGAACTTCTTCACATGGACCTCTTTGGGCCAACAAGAGTTCTAAGCCTAAGTGGCAAGAGATATGGGTTTGTAATCATTGATGACTTTACTAGATTTACCTGGGTTATTTTTCTATCCCACAAAAGTGATGCATGCCTTGAATTCAGGAATTTCTGTACCACTATCTTAACAACTTATCCATTTAAAATTAAAAACATTTTAACTGATCATGGGGGTGAATTTGATAACACATCCTTTTCTGATCTATGTGCTGAATTGCAAATATTTCACAAGTTTTCTTCACCTAGAACTCCAGAACAAAATGGAGTTGTGGAAAGAAAGAATAGAACTCTTGTGGAAATGGCTAGATCCATGCTCTTAGGGAGTAATCTGCCCAAATCCTTCTGGGCTGAAGCTGTTAACACAGCCAATCACATCCTAAACAGAGCTTTGGTCAGACCAAAGATCAGAAAAACCCCCTATGAATTGTTGAAAAACAAAAAGCCAACTGTTGCTTACTTCAAAACTTTTGGGTGCAAGTGTTTTGTACACAATAACAACAAAGAAAACCTTGACAAGTTTGATGCTAAGAGTCAGGAAGCTATCTTCCTTGGCTATTCAGAAGTGTCAAGGGCTTTCAAAGTGTACATATTGAAAACCAAAACTGTTGAAGAATCACCACATGTTATTTTTGATGAAAATTCCTTTTCCACTAATGATTCTAAATCTTGCAGGGAAAAACAAGACAATGAAGAGGATGACCTCATTGTGGATTCTTCACCAACCGTTGAGGAGATTAACAACATTGAAGAGAACCTGAACAACAACTCACCATCTTCAAGTGGTTCAGGTAATATTGCTCCAGAAGAGGGCACTTCTCAACAGGTAATTTCTGAACCTCGTTTTCTAAGAGATCACCCATTAGACAGTGTAGTTGGCAACTTAAATGATAGAGTTAGGACCAGATCATCCTTCTTGCAAAACATTGAAGAAGACTCACTAGCTCTAATTTCCCAAATTGAACCCAAGTCAATTGATGAAGCCTTATCCAGTTCTGATTGGATTAATGCTATGCATGATGAACTTCATCAATTTGAAAGAAATCAAGTGTGGGAATTAGTGCCTAGACCTAGTGACCAAACTGTGATTGGCACTAGATGGGTTTTCAGAAATAAATTGAATGAAGCTGGTCAAGTAATAAGAAACAAAGCTAGGCTAGTTGCAAAGGGGTATAACCAAGAATTTGGAATTGACTTTGAAGAATCTTATGCCCCTGTAGCTAGACTAGAAGCTGTGAGAATTTTCCTTGCTTTTGCATCCTCCATGAAATTCAAAGTCTTTCAAATGGATGTCAAAAGTGCATTTCTAAATGGATATATAAAGGAAAATGTTTTTGTTGAACAACCTCCTGGATTTGAAAATGAAAAATATCCTAACCATGTTTTCAAGCTTAATAAGGCACTCTATGGTCTTAAACAAGCTCCAAGAGCTTGGTATGATCGTTTGAGTTCCTTTTTACTTGAGAAAGGATATTCCAGAGGTAATGTTGATCAAACATTGTTCACAAAAATAGTAAAAAATCAAATAATTGTTGTCCAAATTTATGTTGATGACATAATATTTGGATCAACTAATAAAGGCCTTTGCACTGAATTTTCAAATCAAATGAAGAATGAATTTGAAATGAGCTTAATGGGAGATTTAACATTCTTTTTGGGATTGCAGGTGAACCAAACAACTGAAGGAATCTTCATTAGTCAAACCAAATATGTCAAGGAGCTACTGAAAAGGTTTGACTTTCAGAACCTTAAACACTCAAGCACACCCATTGCAATAAATGCTAAGCTAGAAGAAGACCCATCTGGTAAGTCAGTTGATCCAAAGACCTACAGAGGTATGATTGGCTCTCTGCTCTACCTTACTACTTCTAGACCTGATATTCAGTTTTGTGTGTGCTTATGTGCTAGATTCCAATCTAATCCTAAAGAAAGTCATATGCTTGCTGTGAAAAGAATTTTTAAATATCTTGTTGGAACATGTGACTTAGGAATTTGGTATCCTGCTGGTTGCAAGTTAGAATTGTTTGCCTATTGTGATGCTGATTATGCTGGGTGTAAGTTAGATAGAAAAAGCACAAGTGGCTTGTGTGTATTTCTAGGTGGGTGCCTTATTTCTTGGGCTTCTAAGAAGCAACATTCAGTTGCTCTGTCAACAGCAGAGGCTGAGTATGTTGCTGCAGGTAGATGTGGAACTCAGATTCTCTGGGTGAAACATCAACTTCTTGATTACAACCAAGATTTAGGGTGTGTACCCATCCTATGTGATAACACTAGTGCCATAAATTTGTCTAAAAACCCCATTCAGCACTCCAGAACAAAACACATTGAAATTAGGCATCATTTCTTGAGAGATGAGGTTGCAAAGAAATCTTTTGAACTCCATTTTATTGAAACTGAAAAACAAATTGCAGACATATTCACTAAACCCCTTCCTGAAAACAGATTTTCATCATTAAGGAGAGAACTTGGTCTTTGTAAATGTCCACCTTCTTGATCTCTCTTAAGGTTTGGGTTGAGTGCTATGCATTGTCTAAGGGGGAGTTCTTTGCATTTCATAACTCCTTGCTTCCTCAAGCTACATTGTTCATATCTCTCTCACTTTCAATTCTATTTCCCTTTTTACAATAAATTTTCCACTTCTGATTGTGTTGAAACTTCTTGGTATATCAAATAGTGACATGGAGAAGGACAAGTTATGCTTGTCTGGACACTTTCACTATGCGTGAGAACATATCTCCGCCAAGTACTAAGAAGTTAATATGCAGTAGTTGAGGGGGAGCTTTTATTGTTCAAAGAGAATTTTTTTCTGATTTCAAAACTTGCACAGTTTTCACTTCCATTTCCTTTTGGCAATGAATTCTTCAACTCTTATTGTATTGAAATTCTTGGTATATCAAATGGTGACTTGAGAAGGACAAGTTATGCTTGTCTGGACACTTTCACTATGCGTGAGAGCTTATCTCCGCCAAGTACCAAGAAATGAATATGCAATTGTTGAGGAGAAGTTCTTGTTGTCCAAGAAGAAAATCTCTTTCTGATTTCAAAAATGCATATCTTTATTTTGATGAAAAATGGTTGAAATCATCATCTCAGGGGGAGCTAGAAAATTCACAAGTCATCTTTTTGCAAATTTCAAAACCCTTCTTGCATTTCATCAATTCCTTGCATGATGTCCTCATTCTAAAGTCTAGAGTCACAAAATGAACCTTGAGTGATATATTATATTTTTTTAATCAACTTTCAACTATGTCTCTCAATCCACAGAAATTCAGATCTCTTCCTAAACTAAATGACAATTTGTGCCTTGAACTTAAAACATTTCCTTGTTTGCAACTGATGACTGGATGTATTTGAATTCTATCTCACAAACTCTCCAAAATCTTGTAAAATCCAACAGAGCAATGGCATCTGTGCTGAGAAACTGCACACCTTCACAATGAATGAAGTGCTATGTATGTCATGAGGCATTATTGCTAACTCTGTTCAAAGGGGATCCAAATTGAAAATAACTTCAAAATTTAAGCAATTATGTGCTATGCTTTTTGATGATGACTGAGTAACTGGAAATATTGGCGTCTACAAAACGTATATTTTCATGTCAAAAGGTCATCATTTACCCCTTTGAGACTTGACAATGACTAAATCTTAAGTATCCAGGGACTATGGTGTGTAAAAAGCACTAGTACTTGAGTGAAAGAGATTTATATCATTTGATAGTTTGTTAAAAGAACAAAAATATGAAAATTATTGGAGATTTGTTTAGAAAGAATCATCTTCCTCCTTCATCAAGTTGTTCTTTAAGTTTGTGTTTTACTTTCAACACAACTGTATTTAGTCTAGATGACATCTTTAATTCTTGAAAATTGAGAAACATGGTAGTTTTTGGTTGATTGTTAGATACATTATATCCCTCAATTTATCATTTTGTTGATTCAAGTCTTGGAATGCTAATATCCTGTTGGAAATTGTTTGAAACACTTGAACTGTGATGAATTTTTGCAAAATACAACAAATGAATTTTTAAGCCTCTTAAAAATCCTTGAAATGATAATTCCTCTCATTATTTATCATTATAAAGATGTCCCCAAATTTCTCAAAAATTTCCTCTCAAAGATTCAAATTTCTCTCAAAGGCTGTGTCGACACAATCCTCTCTCGTGTCGACACACAACCCCAGTCAGGTCGACACACCCTTCCTCATGTGTCGACACTGCCTTCTTGCCAGACCCTTTTCAAACCTTTCGGGTTCACCTTAAACCCTTGTTGTTCCTGCGGGGCAGTGTACCACTGCACCCCTTTTGGCATCAGGTCGACCCGACGGCCAAAATTTCATTGTTTCCGGCAAGAACACTTCACATTTCTCTCTAGCTCTCATCCTCCTTCCATCATCTCTCCATTCTTCCATTTCCTCTCCTAATTCCACTCCTCTTGCACCATGGTCCGCAAGTTGGGTCCCCGCCGTGGCGCAAGATCAGCGGCCTCTTCAAGGCCAGTTCCGGCAGAGGTTCCAGTTGAACAGATGGAAAGAAGAACAAAGAGGAGAAATGATCCTGCCTCTTCTTCTGCACCTCTGAGGGCTTCCAAGCGTGGCAGGACCTCCACTTCAGGCAGAGGTGGTAATGTTTCAAACCCTAGACCAGAGATTTCGGGCGATTCCTCTGACCATCCTGAGGAATCATCTTCCTCTTCTTCTTCTGAGTCTCAAGAGGATTCCCTCAGAATCCGTAAGTGCAGCCAAGTTGATTTTGAAGCCAAGAATACTAGACCTTTCAGACATCCAACTAGCAGACTCCCTTCCTGAAATTCAAACCTACTTTTCCTTTCAATCTTGGATACCCTTTATTTCTGAATTTCAAGTCTGCTATCCAAGATTAGTTAGAGAGTTCTACAAGAACCTCACTTGCACAGACGAAGGGTATGAATCCAAAGTCAAGGGAATAGCCATAGACATGCCAACTGCAGTAGCTGCCTCCATTTTCAAAGTACCAGATGAAGGGGCAGACTACCATGAGTTTGAATTTGATTTACATGAAGCCTACTCCATCTTGACAGGCCTTCCTGCAGATGAATCAGATCCCAAACAGACCTATGTAACCAGGTTCAATGCAAATACCTTTCCACCTGTGTTAAGGGTCATCCACCACATTTTGACCACATAATTACCCCTCAAGGTGGTGGAAGGGATAGGTTGACAGACATTCAGAGGTTCATCCTCTATTGCATGGTGAAAGACATCAAGATCAACCTCCATGTGATTCTCTATCAAATCATAGCTGAAACAACAAGGACAGACCTAAAGAGATCACTTCCTTATGGAGCACATCTGACCTCAGTGTTCAAGCACTTTGGTGTGCCATTGGAAAATGAAAAATCCCAATCCATTCCCAAGTCAAACATCTACACTTTTAAGAATATCCAGAAGTTTATGGGATTTAGATTGGAGGGAAATCAGATTAGAAGAGGACCAATTGTGGTTGAGGCCCCTCAAGCTCAGGAGGACCAGCCTCAGGTTCAAGGGGATCAGCCCCAAGCACAAGAGGACCAGCCTCCAGCTCAAGGAGACCAAAATCAGGAGGATCAGCCTCCACATCATGAGGGCCAGCCTCAAGTTCAAGAGGAACATGTTCAACTGCCAGAGGATCAGCCTCTAATGGATGAGGACCAGCCTCATATCATTCCTGAAGGTGGCATTCAGCTTGAAACCCCTATTCCACCTCAGGATGATCCTTCCTCTTCCTTGCCACATACTTTTGAACCTCCACATTTCCCTCTACATTCCAATCTTCCACTTCTTCTGGTGGGTCCTCAATTCCACCAGAATTGTTCTCTTTCCTCAATGCTAAATTTGATACATTGAACTCCACCATTCAAACAATGTCAGACCAATTTGAATTGAGAGTTCAAAGACTAGAGAACACAGTGTCAGCAAAATTTATTGAGCAGAAGGCAGCTTCAGATTATGCAGCTCAGAGATTTAACAGACTTATAGGCACTCTGGGAGATTCCTATATTGAGCTAAAAGAGCATCAAGACAAGTTGGAGAAAGTTCTTCAGGGAATTTTGGCAAATTCCCAAGCAGATGTCTTCAACACCAAGCAAACATTGCATGAGATTTCCAGCACCAGATTGTCATTTGCTCATTTTGTGGATGATTTAGAAAGTATGAGGAACTTCAATGAGCACATTGACAGGCAGATTACAGATTTGACCAAGGAGTTCAAGATAATGCAGAGACCTGGTTGGTCAGCTGGCTCATCATCTTCCTCACAACACAGTGCAGCTGATCTAACCAGACTTCAGGCCACCTTGCTAGAAAATTCAGATCGAATGGAACACTTTTTGAGCACAAAAATGATAACCATTCAAGATCAAATCAAGACTAGCCTGAACTTCATGGAGAAAAGACTGTCAGACATTGAACTTCTTCTTGCTCCAATTCCTCCTCCTCCTCCATCTTCTACCTAATGTACATTTGTTTTGATAATGGCAAAGGGGGAGAAGAATGAATGACTTGAATGTAATATTTTGATGTAATGATCTTTTGAATGAAATGAAATGGTTGTTTTGGCTTCAATGCAAAGTATTGTGATTGTGAATGCAAATCTTTGTCTTTGTGTTTGAATACTTGTCCAATTGTTTGACTTGTGTGCACAAAATTTCTAATTTCAAGTAACACTGTATCTCACAAACACATCATCAATTGTTACTGAACAACATCAAAAGGTCCTTGACAAGTATGAACAAAAAGGAAAACAAAAATTTAAACAATCAAAAATTGCTTAAAATCACACTTCATCAAAACCACATTGAAATATGGATTTAATGTTGCCATCATCAAAAAGGGGGAGATTGTTGGGTTGAATGCAAATTCATATCATTTCCCTCCTATTTTGATGATGACAAGAGGTGTTCTTAAAGCAATTTAATTGAAACATGTCAAAAACATCATACCTGAAATTCATGTTCAAAAAGTATTTTTCAAACCACATTTATCATTTATGGTCATGACAAATCATTTAACTAATGATATATGTGTTCATTTTTCAGGTACAAACATTTTTATGCAAAAGATGAGTCGACACACCCATCAATGGTGTCGACACATCAACACAGATTCAAAGGCAAAATGTGTAAAAATGTTGAGACTGTGTCGACACATGTCAAGAGTGTGTCGACACGAGTGGCAGTTTTTCAGAAATCAAGCCTACCCAGGTCGACACACTCTCAGAGCAGGTCGACACTAGATCCCGTTTCCAGAACAGCCAGTTTGAAGAATTGGGTCAGCAGGTCGACACTAGACCCAGTTCCCAGAACAGCCAGTTTGCAGATTTGGGACAGCAGGTCGACACACTCAAGAGCAGGTCGACACGGGACCCTCTTCCCAGAACAGCCTTCTACATATTCTGGACAGTGTGTCGACACTACCACCAGGGCAGGTCGACACACTACGGAAACTTTTCATTCTAAAAGTTGATGGCTGCCACGTGTCCTTCTAGGGCGATCAGAATCGTCCTAGGAATGCGTGCCCTTGTACCCCAAAAGGGTATCTTTGGAATCCTAAGGATATAAAGTGTCTTTTCGGCCAGCCTTCACAAGTGAGAAGGACCCAACTCTCTAAGAGCCTCCAAGAAGCTCCTGGCGGCCAAGAAGAGCTCGTGTCTCCTTCCCCTGCTCTCCAAGTGCTTCCAGAAGACCAATTCCCACCAATTCAAGGTGTGGGAATTGGAATTTGATTCCTGAAGACTTCTCTGAAGCATTCCAAGGAGGCAGATCCTGTAGAAGACTTCTTTGGTGAAGAATTCGAGGAAGATCCAACTTCTCAGATTGCAGAGCATCAACTTGGACTTCAAGCTTCACAAGTTCCTTCCCAATTCAAGCTTCTACAAGGGAGTACACTGAAGAACGAAGCCTTTCAATACAATTTACCTTTTCTTCTGTTCTTCTGAGATATCTTTTGAGATTATGCAAGTGCTTCTGCATAACTCTCTTTAGAGTTCTCAAACTTCGACTAGATCTGTTGCTAGAGGATCTTAGTCTTAAGTTGGTGTCTAGCAGTTTCAGTGTGAGCATTGTGCTCAGGGTGTTGTGAGCCGTCGAGCTCAGTTTGAGTTGTCAAGCTCAAGGTTGGTTTGAGCAGTCTTGCTCTGTGTTTCTAGAGTAGTCTTGCTCTAGAGGTTGTGTGAGTTGTATGCTCTGAAGTGTTGGAGTTGTTAGGCTCCTTTGGGTGTGTAGCCCAGTTGTGTTAGTGAAGCCTCACGGGTTGTGAGGGGTGGATGTAGGAATCACTTGGGTGATTTCCGAACCACCTAAAAAATCCTTGTGCATTTGTCTTCTGTGGTTTGATTGATTCATCCGCTAGATGCTTGCATAGGATCCGTTTTAATTCACTTAATCAACTTGCTTCACATCTAAGTTTTTCAACTCACTCAAATCTAATCAGATCTGTAGTTTTTCACTGATAACATTGCCTCTGATTCTAAATAGTTTTAAATTACTTAAGCTTCCGCAAAAGTGGCTAAGATCTATTCATCCCCCCCCTTCTAGATCTTTTCCACACATTCATTTCGATCCTTCAGTTTGGACAAAACGTCCAACATAGAAGATGATCGTGACTTCAATTGGAAGAACTTCCATGAAGAAAGTTTAGTCAAATTTGGTCTTGAATCATGTGCACAATATGATGAACGAGAAAAGCCCTAACTGTGCAAGACTTCGGGAAAATCACCAATACACGAAGAATACTCCATGAAAATTAGGCAAATCAAGTGTAAATGATCCTAGACTCAAAGAACTACATGTTGGCATTGGTTTTCTTTAATCTTGGCCTGAGAACACCTACCTTTAGGAAGATCTAAAATCTGTTGATGTTCTGGACACAACAGAAGATGCAGGGGATGAAGCTCCAGATTCCCAGCCTTTCTCCTGTTCCTCAGAAGTTCTTGCTTGCTTCCAAACGACTCCAACTTCGTTGTGAAACCTTCCCCAAGAGTTTAGGGACGAGTTCTTATAGTTTTAGGATGTTGTTAAGAGTCCTAATGATGCTAGGAAAGGGGCTACGAGCTCTGTTTCCTAGTTTCCAGAAAATCTGGGATTCCTTTACTTAAAAGAGGTAGCAAAGGTTTAGGAAACCACCAATTGGGATTGAGTTTGGTTTTGGCTTACCTTACATGACTAATCAACCATCTTTTAACTCTAAATTGCCCTTTCTAATTATGGCATAATTACCTACACGAATTTCTGGGTAATTCCCTATCCAGTTCATTCATATCCTTGGGCCAAATGTGTTCTATAGGCCCATTCTTGTTGATGGTTCATAATTACATGGTGTTGGAAGTCTCCAATACGATTATTTATTTTTATCCCTCTATATTTCTGAAAATTTTAAATTGCTAAATTTCCGGGGTGTTACAGTTGTAGTTCAAGACCTTTTCACTATCATCTATAATTATGTATGTAGGGTTCAGAGAAGAACTTATGATTTTCATGGTCCCTTATCTATATCCGTATACTTGCTCAGTGTACATCCAGTTTGTTGATTCTTATTGGCTGCAAGCACAAGGTGATCTTATTACCCATGGGAATACAGAATGCAGAACAACAAGAAGCCAAAATAGATAAATGAAGGAATTCCAAATCAGGATTTCATGTGAAATCGATTTTTTCCGAACTGGTTCCAAACACCACCAAAGTTACATAAAGAAGTACTTACAGACTTACGTAGAAAAAAAGTAGGTAATTACATACTTACGCAATTACACAGTTGACTGTGTAACTACTTCATAAGTTGTTACACATTTACAAAAAGAAGTACTTACATACGTATGTAGAAAGAAAGTACGTAATTACATACTTACGTAGTTACATAGTCAACTGCGTAACTACTTCAAAAGTTGTTACACAGTTACAAAAAGAAGTACTTACAGACTTACGTAGAAAAAAAGTAGGTAATTACATTGTCACGCCCTGCCAATTTAGCAGCGGAATAAATCGGGGAGACGTGAGCAAAGTATATAGTAGAGAAAAATGTACAACAGTTGAATGATTCAGAGCATCTAATGAACAATAATTGGAATAAACTCTTCATTTCATTATAAAATCACTAAGATTATTACAACCACTAATTCGGAGCCAATACATAGGGCTCATTGACATCATTACATTGAAAAGAAATCTAAAGCAATAACTATTAGACTCTATAGTACTAGGGCAACTTCATGAACTTACTCCAGGTTGCTCATCACTCTGGTCCCATCCCATTGGTGTGTGTGACGTCATCTAGCTTACCTGAGACACAATAACTGTAACGTAGCGCATTTTTAGGATGTTCGCGGATTGTTGATTAGTGGTAGTTCGGATCTGTGTTTACTGGTTTTGGTATGGTGCTCATGGCAAATATGGGGTCATCGGGCCTTGGTCGAGGATTCCGCAAGTTGTGTGGAGCTTAGTGGGCTGGCAGGTTAGGCCCGTGGTGCCCGTTGGTTCACTGGATGTGAACGCGACGGTGGTGTAGGTCGCGTTTTGAACGCGACAGCAGTAGGGGTCGCGTTTTGGTTGCCGCTGCTGGGGTCGACGTCTGCATGTGCACCGTGTGTCACGCATGGAGTGGAGTTTGTTGACGTCATGAATGGGAAGGCGATGCCTTAGTCCGTCACGATGGGAAGGTACGTCGCGATCCCAACCGCTGTGCGGTTTTTAAGCAAGCTGGCCGAACAGAGCTTTCACAAGCTCTTCTTGACTGGGAGAGAAGCTGTCGTAGGTTTTTTGGGCGATTAGGCGTTCTGGCGGGATTCTCATCGCGCTCTCGACGTGAGGACGTCACGAGGAGTGGGGGAAACGCCACGCCATGCATGGATTGTGTGTTCTTCATGAAGGTAGGAAGATTCCACCATGTTTGATTGCGTGGATTGCATGTTAGCTTGTTTACCACTTTAAAAATAGTAGATATCATGCCTAGGAGGTGAAATGAGCATGAAAACCGGGTTGAAACGAGATTTAGGGTGGTTTGCATGGAAGATCCAGGGATGGTTCCCAAATTAGGGTTTTCACCTGAGAAGGCGACAGACCCTACTGTCGTGACCAGGTAGCGACAGGCTGACCCGTCCGACAAGATTTCTTATCGCGCCATGTCGTGGCATCGCGATCAGAAGGCGGCCTTGGCCTCTGTTGCGATCGCAGCCGAGGATATTATTTTGTATGCTTTTGGCAATTTGGATATCCGATTAACGACGTTTAATGTGCATGACTTTGGTAAGAGATTCATTGGCCTCCGTTAAGCTCTGTGAGCAGGTTGCCCACATGGTTAGTGGGTGGTTTACATAATCAGTGTGGTGTTATCGTGGTTCAAGGATGTGCATGGCACATACTCCGTTGTGGTGGTGTTACGCGCGCGCACGTGTGTGTGTGTGTGTGTGTGTGCATGGCACATGCACTAGTTGTCGTAGTGGTTGGGTAGTGAGGTTCCTGCATGAACCTAGCCCTAGCTTTCTAGTATATGATTATAGATTGATTAAGATGGTTAATTAATGAAGCGTAAGATGGTTAATTAATGAAGTGCAAGTGTGATTATTAAGTGGTTATCGAGTAGTGAGTTTAACGTGGCAATGGAGGTCACCTTGTGACCAATGATAGGCCAGGTATGGTTGACTACCATGATTTATGTGTGTGTTTGAGTAGGATAGGTTGTGGGTCACAGAGTGACTAGGTCAAGCTAGTCCTTACGTTTGTACCATGGTTTGTAATAAAGATTGTATGAGTTTATGATGTGATTAGTGTGTTGCCGAGTTTGGTGGTCCGGCGCCTATTCCGGAATGCCTCTTCAGTTGGGAGCCCCAGGTTTTGTGTGAGCCAGGCACCTGTGTGTGCTCGGGACTTGTCCCGGTGCAGTGGTACCGTCGAGGTCTTGTCGTCTTCCTGGACACCCTCACTCTTGGGGAGAGTTATCATTCGGCTGAGGGAAAGACAGCAGTGGGACAGTGACTTGTGAGAGTTTGTGTTTAGTCACTTGTAGCGCTCTCGTAGCTGGGGGTTACGGACACTAGTAGACGTACTGGGCCCTAGCTAGTCCTGTTACCAGTGCCTCACTTTAGAGTGATCAGGCCAGAGTCTCTAAAGGTGCCAGGCATGGGCCTACAGGGTGTGTGACCTATAGGTTGTGGTGGTTTGGTTGGTCTCCACAGTTCTTTGGCTTTACTTGTGTTGTGGAGCTGTAGTTGGACCTTACGTCCGTGACTGCGAGACTGAGAGGTAGTTCTTGTGTTGTGTTGTTCGGGTTGGATTCTGGCGTCATGAACCAGTAGTCTGTCCCGTGTGGTGGCGTCGTGCTTTCGGACTCGTGCCTTGCTATTGGTTATAACATGTATTGGTTGTGGTTTTATCCGTCGAGGTGTACCATGGTGTTGGCACGGTTCTGGTTGTGGTTAGTGAGCTGAGACTCACTGGTTGTGGTTTGACTGGTTGTGGTGTGCCCTAGTGGTGGCACAGTTGTGTTTGAGTTCCAGTGGTGGTACCACACGGTGGTAGGCACCTATATCTCTTATTGATACTGATTTCTCGTAGTATGCTGAGTACTAGCCTTTTCAAGTGGTAAAGTGGAGGTCATGCGGTGAGACCTTCCACTTATTGTGTTTTATCCTTCTTTGGGTAGTTTCCGAATAAGGTTTAGTGCGCGATGGATTGGCATCGTGATAGCCAGTCCTATTTCTTAAGTGTGATATTCGATACATCATGATTTAAGGGTATAAAGGATTAGCTCTTGGTTAGCAATCATGTTACCCATATGTTTAGAGGTTTGCCAGTAAAGCTAGTAGCTTAGGCAATGTTTTGCCTGTGTTGCTTACAGTTTAGGTGACCAGGTGTTGAGGCGGTGTGCCTGTGAGGCTTGTGGCCTGCTTTACAGTTATTGAGTGGACTAATGGTGCTGTTAACTCTTCATCTTTCCAAGATTTGAAGCAACTGAGTTAATTATGCTTTGTTGTGAGCATGATGTGGTTTGGCTTCCGGTGTTGCCAATGAGACCCGTTGAGGTTGAGGTCTTTCCGTGTTGTGTGAGGTTTTGGGTGGTTCCCTACTGAGCCAGTGACTTGTTGAGGCTCACTTCTTATAGTTCTTTTCAGGGTTTACCGTTGGTGTAGCTTGCGGAGGTGTCGTGACAGACTTGTACCACCAGCAGTAGTGTTAGTATAGTTATGTGAGCTTGTGCTCCCTTGGGGTATGCCCCAGGTAGTTGTACTCTTTTTAATTTGGGCATGTAATAATGTAATGGGACAGTTGTAAATTGTTATATGCAGATATGAGCACATGTTCTTTCTTGTGTCTCTTACTATTGTGGTTTGTCTTTTATATTCTTCCTGGACACGCGTACGAGTTATCCCTTGCGAGACTTCGGTCCGTTCGCGGGAGATGGATCTGGATATGGACCCATATTGGGTATAAATATCCAGGGCCGTTACAATTGGTATCAGAGCAATGGTCCAGTTAGAATATGAAAAGACATTAAGATTACAATGTCCCAATACATGATTTAATGTCCACTACTGGTAGTAAGTCTATAGCTTTCTGTGCTTTTTAGTATGGTTTCCGTATGAGTTTTGATGTATGAATTGTATGTATAGTTGGTTAGATCAATAGTTGTGGGTAATAGCAGATATGGTTGGTGATGTAGTGTGAATGGTTATTGGGGTATTAGTTGTGGTTAAAGTATGGTTGATTAAAGATTCTTTATCATAGAAATTGAAAGAATTAGTGAATTCAGTTATGAAATTCAGTAAAAAGTGTTTCATTCAAGATCAGAGTTGGTAGAGAAAGTATAAAGTAGTGATGTGATGGAATAGTAGAGAGAATAATGTTATGGTGAGGCATAGGACTGTGTGACCAAGGCTGTTAAATGGGTAAATTATGGCTAAAAATTGTAGCAGAGATAGTCATTGTGTTTGAGATTTATGTTAATAAAGTGTTAAGAAGTTGCTTGGATAATAGTATGATTAATGGCATGTTAGGTTTGAAATGATCAAGTGAGGTAGTCTAGCTTGAGATGAGAGGCTGGTAAGCAGAGGAGTAGTGATCAAGATGATTCTTAAATGTGATTTGTGATTAGAAATAATTGCAGTAACGAATTTAAGGGTAGTGTTGATACAAATAATAAGGATAATAGAAAGTTTGATATAGAAACTCATGTAAGTGGATATAAGGGTGACCGATTGGTTAAAGAGAGAGTAAAAGAGCAGTGGGAAGTCAGATTTTTTCGAGAATTTTATAAGAGAAAGATGTTTGTTAATAAAAGGCAGTGGATAAAGATTTTGCAGAAAGATTTGTATAAGGTTGTTGTAGTGTTAAAGATAAGAGTAGTGGTGCCAGCATTTGTGTGTAGATTGCAGAAGCAGAGAAAGGAAATTGGTGTCAGAGGTAGACTGAAGTTAAAACTAAATAATTAAATTAAGTTGAAGCTATGTAAGTTAGAATGGACAAGGTTAAGTCCATTGAAAAGTAATGGGGAATAGCAAAGTGGATTATGAATGGATATTTGTGAATGAGCGGTAACAGTGAAATTGTTTATAATTGGAAATAAGTTAGTAATGTGAAATAAAGGAATTAAGTAGAATAAATCATTGTGTTTAAAGGAAATAGTTTTAGTTTATCGTTATGTCAGTATTTTAATAAGAAGGATTGTAGCATAAATGGCACCTGAAAATTAGTCAGCTAACAAACTAGTTAAGAGAAATATTTTGCAGAAATGGTGTTATGTTATTAATAGTAAAGATAAAGTTTAGTATTAATGATCAAATGGAGAAAAAGAATATGATAGATTATTGAATAATGATAATTAAATAATTCAGGAAATGTGCAATAAGAATTTGTGTAATGATATGCAGTAAGGTGATTTTGATGAATAAATGAATTTTGTTATAAGAATATTTCTGGAATTTGAAGAAAAGTTATAATACTCGATTAAGGAATTATGTGCAGATTATGGCATAGAGAAAGGAAGCAGGAAAGGTGAGGAGCAGTATAATCAATTTAATGGTAAGGAAATTTTGAGATTTCATGTCAGATAGTTGAGCAAGGCCTGGATAAAATAAAAGTAAATTCTCGGGTATGTGTAGCAATGAGAATGGAAGATGTGAAAAGATATGAATTGGGTTTGTTAAATCAGTTAAAGAATATTGTTTGAAGCAAGGAAAATATATAAAGGAAAAAGTATATCAATATTAATATATGCCAAGATTCAGAATTTAGTGTGAAACAAATGAGGCAGCAGATAGAATATAAGTGGAGTCAATCAAGTGGTATTAAATGTAAAGTTAGTGGGAAAGTATAATTTGAAGCAAGATAAGTTATTAATGAATTAAGGAAATCCAGAATTCATGAAATATTTGGTGAAAGGTTTAGTATGATCAGAGTAGCGCAGTGGAAGCATGGAAGATTTAATATTTCTAGGCTATCTGAAGTTTAAGTAATTAAAAGAAAAATTAAAGATTTGTGTGCAATTGAGCCAAGTGATGGTTAGTGGTGATAATTAAATGGTGGAATAACATCAGGAAATTTGAAATTTTAAATAATGTAAAGTTAAAGGATTTAAGCAAGAAAATGGCCCAGAAAGAAAGGTTGCAAACATAACCAGGAAAAATGTGGAAGTAGATCGAGCCCAAGCAGATAAAGCGCTTTCGGCTAAGTAGAATTGCTCAGAAAATGTGGAAATAGATTCAGTCCAAGGAGATAAAGCGTTAATAGCAAAGTAGAATCGCTTATAATTGAAAGGTAAGGAATGGTAGAATGGATCCATAAAATAAAGTAGTGGTGGAATAAATTAAAAAGAAAGGGAAGGCAGATCAAGTATGAAAATAAACAGATGGTTTGAAAGAATGATGCAGAGGAAGCTCTGCATATGGCTTTGTTTCTTTTTAGGTGATAGTGTGGTTTATTTTCGCTCGTTTTGAATGTCGAGGACGACATTTCTTTTCAGGTGATAGTAATGTAACGTAGCGCGTTCTTCGGATCTTCACGGATTGTTGATTAGTGGTAGTTCGGATCTATGTTTACTGGTTTTGGTATGGTACTCATGACCAATATGGGGTCATCGGGCCTTGGTCGAGGTTTCCGCGCGTTGTGTGGAGCTTAGTGGGCCGGCAGGTTAGGCCCATAGTGCCCGTTGGTTCACTGGATGTGAATGCGACGGGGGTGTAGGCCGCGTTCTGAATGCGACAGTAGTAGGGGTCGCATTCTGGTTGTCGCTGCTGATGTCGACGTCTGCATGTGTGCCGTGTGTCGCACATGGAGTGGAGTTTATTGACGTCAGGAATGGGAAGGCGACGCCTTAGTCCGTCGCGATCAGGTCACGACGAAAAGGTACGTCGCGATCCCAACCGCTGTGCGGTTTTTAAGAAAGCTGGCCGAACAGAGCTTTCACAAGCTCTGCTCGACCGAGAGAGAAGCTGTCGCAGGTTTTCTGGGCGATTCGGCGTTCTGGCGGGATTCTCGTCGCGCTCTCGACGCGAGGACATCGCAAGGAGTGGGGGAAACTCCGCGCCATGCATGGATTGTGTGTTCTCCGTAAAGGTAGGGAGATTCCACCATGTTTGATTGCGTGGATTGCATGTTAGCTTGTTTACCGCTTTAAAAATAGTAGATATCATGCCTAGGAGGTGAAATGAGCATGAAAACCAGGTTGAAACGGGATCTAGGGTGGTTTGCATGGAAGATCCGGAGATGGTTCCCGGATTAGGGTTTTCGCCTGAGAAGGCGACGGACCCTGCTGTCGCGACCAGGTAGCGATAGGCCGACCCATCGCGATAGGATTTCTTATCGCGCCATGTCGTGGCGTCGCGATCAGAAGGCGGTATTGGCCTCCGTTAAGCTCTGTGAGCAGGTTGCCCACATGGTTAGTGGGTGGTTTACATAATCAGGGTGGGGTTATCGTGGTTCAAGGATGTGCATGGCACATACTCCATTGTGGTGGTGTTACGTGTGTGTGTGTGTGTGTGTGTGTGTGTGTGTGTGTGTGTGTGTGTGTGTGTGTGTGTGTGTGTGTGTGTGTGTGTGTGTGTGTGCGCGCGCGCGCGCGGCACATGCACTAGTTGTCGTAGTGGTTGGGCAGTGAGGTTCCTACGTGAACCTAGCCCTAGCTTTCTAGTATATGATTATAGATTGATTAAGATGGTTAATTAATGAAGCATAAGATGGTTAATTAATGAAGTGCAAGTGTGATTATTAAGTGGTTACCGAGTAGTGAGTTTAACGTGGCAATGGAGGTCACCTTGTGACCAATGATAGGCCAGGTATGGTTGACTACCATGATTTATGTGTGTGTTTGAGTAAGATAGCTTGTGGGTCACAGAGTGACCAGGTCAAGCTAGTCCTTACGTTTGTACCATGGTTTGTAATAAAGATTGTATGAGTTTATGATGTGATTAGTGCGTTGCCGAGTTTGGTGGTCCGGCGCCTATTCCGGAATGCCTCTTCAATTGGGAGCCCCAGGTTTTGTGTGAGCCAGGCACCTGTGTGTGCTCGGGGCTTCTCCCGGTGTAGTGGTACCGTCGAGGTCTTGTCGTCTTCCTGGACACCCTCACTCTCGGGGAGAGTTGTCGTCTGGCTGAGGGAAAGACGGCAGTGGGACAGTGACTTGTAAGAGTTTGTGTTTAGTCACTTGTAGCGCTCTCGTAGCTGGGGTTTACGGACACTAGTAGACGTACTGGGCCCTAGCTAGTCCTGTTACCAGTGCCTCACTTTAGAGAGCTCAGGCCAGAGTCTCTAAAGGTACCAGGCATGGGCCTGCAGGGTGTGTGACTTATAGGTTGTGGTGGTTTGGTTGGTCTCCATAGTTCTTTGGCTTTACTTGTGTTGTGGAGCTGCAGTTGGACCTTACGTCCGTGACTGCGAGACTGAGAGGTCATTCTTGTGTTGTGTTGTCCGAGTTGGATACTGGCGTCATGAACCAGTAGCCTATCCCGTGTAGTGGCGTCGTGCTTTCCGACTCGTGCCTTGCTATTGGTTATAACATGTATTGGTTATGGTTTTATCCGTCGAGGTGTGCCATGGTGTTGGCACGGTTTTGGTTGTGGTTAGTGAGTGGAGACTCACTGGTTGTGGCTTGACTGGTTGTGGTGTGCCCTAGTGGTGGCACAGTTGTATTTGAGTTCCAGTGGTGGTACCACATGGTGGTAGGCACCTGTATCTCTTATGGATATTGATTTCTCGTAGTACACTGAGTACTAGCCTTTTAAGGTGGTAAAGTGGAGGTCATGTGGTGAGACCTTCCACTTATTGTGTTTTACCCTTCTTTGGGTAGTTTCCGAATAAGGTTTAGTGCGCGATGGATTGGCAACGTGATAGCCAGTCCTGTTTCTTAAGTGTGATATTCGATACATCGTGCTTTAAGGGTATAAAGGATTAGCTCTTGGTTAGCAATCCTGTTACCCATATGTTTAGAGGTTTGCCAGTAAAGCTAGTAGCTTAGGCAATGCTTTGCCTGTGTGGCTTACAGTTTAGGCGACCAGCTGTTGAGGTGGTGTGCCTATGAGGCTTATGGCCTAGGCTTTACAGTTATTGAGTGGACTAATGGTGCTGTTAACTCTTTGTCTTTCCAAGATTTGCAGCAACTGAGTTAATTATGCTTTGTTGTGAGCATGATGTGGTTTGGCTTCCGATGTTTCCAATGAGACCCGTTGGGGTTGAGGTCTTTCCGTGTTGTGCGAGGTTTTGGGTGGTTCCCTACTGACCCAGTGACTTGTTGAGGCTTACTTCCTTGTAGTTCTTTTCAGGGTTTACCATTGGTGTAGCTTGCGGAGGTGTCGTGACAGACTTGTACCACCAGCAGTAGTGTTAGTACAGTTATGTGAGCTTGTGCTCCCTCGGGGTATGCCCCAGGTAGTTGTACTCTTTTTAATTTGGGCATGTAATAATTTAATGGGACAGTTGTAAATTGTTATATGCAGATATAAGCACATGTTCTTTCTTGTGTCTCTTACTGTTGTGGTTTGTCTTTTATATTCTTCCTGGACACGCATACGAGTTATCCCTTGCGAGACTTCGATCTGTTCACGGGAGACGGATTTGGATATGTACCCTTATTGGGTATAAATATCCAGGGCTGTTACAATAACAAATAACGAAGGGTGAGCGATAATGCCCAGTAGGACTTAAATCTCATAAATCAAGCAGGCTTTAAATAATTAGTGCTTTAAAAGGCAGAGTAATTAATGATAGAGCGAGTCATGTAAAGTCGAGAAAGTAATAGCACAAGTAACATGGTTCAGATAGCAGATGAATCAAGTATAGCACGATGATTAAAGTCAAGTAACGATAGAAACGATAACAACACGATGGCAAATAACGTCAACGTTAAGCAATAGCAAGCAACATGTATAGCAAGGAGAGAGAAAGTAGTTGGCCATATAGAGAGTAAATTGCACTTTGATTGATTTTCTTATCAATCGAAATAGTATAGCACTTTTGACTAACTTCCGTCAATCGAGATAGTAATGGCACTTTGGTTATCCGTAGATAGTCGAGAGAGAATATAGCACTTTTGTCGTCAATAGACAACGAGAGAATATAATACTTTGTTTTGTCAAAGACAACATCTTAGATTAATCTTGATAGTATGGCACTTGGATGTAATGCCGACATCCTGATCATTTAACTCCCGCGAGCAAATGGCACTTTCGGGCGCTCTCCTCAGGACCAGATCGGGCCCTATTGCACTGGCATTAGTTATGTTGTTTATATTTAGACAATCAATTAATGGCCAATAGATAGTACCAAGAAATAGATAAAAGCACTAAATGAATAGACGAGATAGTAGAGTGAACGTGAATAGATGAGCGAGTAGAGTATAGATGAGAGCTAAGGGACAATGCATGTAACACTTCGAGTAGCAGGCGATAGTAACAGTTGCACAACACCCGCTATTGGTGTTCGCAGTTAGGTGGAATTCACTACCTTTCCTCTAGCCATGTTACACACAGGTCCAGAGGTCCGGCGTGATTCAAGATAAGAGCGAACTTCTAATAGCCACTTGGATCATGTTGATCCCTAAAGGTATCATAGGTGTTAGGGTACAACCAGCTCGTCGACCATGTGGGAATCCATGGATAGAGGAGACTTACGGAGGCCTTGAACAAGGATTCACTAGTCCGGCAGAAGGAATATCCGACGGAGAGTTCGTCCAAGTCAAGAAAGTGTGTATATAAAAATAAGTGCTCGACGTTCTAGAGGAATTCTAGAACAGTTGAGCATCGATAACGGTATTCCCAAAACATCGTGAGAAAATGTAGACAAGTCTATTAAAAATATGGCAATTTAATTACATAAATTACCAGATGTATTATGAGTTAATTACATGCCAAGTTAAGCCAAAATTGGATGGTTCAAGTGTGTGCATGTATCATGAAATCATAGCTAGAAATAAGTCATGTGCATGTCTTTTAAGATCACACATTAATGTTCAGTTTATAACAAGTATATTTACTGCGTATATGACTATTAAGAGAGGGTACAAACACTGTAGAAAGTCAGAGGATCGAAAATTGTGGGTTTTCATGCAAAAGTCTAAAATCGTGACGCACCCCAGTAAGGGTTGCGACGGGGTCAAGTGAGAATGCGACATAGCCTTGTACAGATCACGATGGGCTTGTCAGTTCAGGCAGGCAGATCGCAACGACAGACCCTATCACTATCAGATCGCGACGGGAGATGCTGTCGTGACGGTCCTGAGAACGCGACAGGGGCTTATAAAGAATGCGACGAGTCGGTCAGGACAGGTGCACAGATCGCGACGGCAGCGCCTGTCCCGTTCAGAACACGACGGGTATTGCTGTCATGACCAGACCTCAGAATGCGGCCTATCGGGCCATCGTGTTCACAGGGTCTACGCCTGAGTTCGACCGGGAAAGGATAGTGCATTGGATTGCGGACCAGACTTACCATATTTTGACATAGAGTGATTCAAAAAATCATAATTAATTGTAAGAGCGATGAAAAATCATGAAACAAGTTGCAAATTGATCTAGACATGCAAGAGTACTTCCACTAAATCGGAATTTGAAAACAATCATGGTTTTGTCAGGCTTTAATCAAGTCAAACATGGAGAATAGAATACTATGAACAGTTGAGATGCAAGAATTAATTCGCGAGATAAGATGGATGAAAATTAGGGCTTTCAAGGGCAAGAGAAACCTAACTATCATCAGTATCTCCAATAAAAATTTTGAGGCATGGGATAGAGTATTCAAGAGGATATGAATTAAACATGAAGGTTCGGGGTCAAGAGGTTTGCAGGACTTCAAAATTCAATAAGAAAAGTTTGGGTGCACGAAAAGTTATGAAATGAAAGGGGTTTTATTCCTGATGTATGGAACAATCTATAGACGAATTAAATTTGATTTTGCTCGTGAGAATGCCTACCTTTAGTCATTTTCCTTCTCTAGGCCTAGAACTTGAAGAACGGGGGTTGAGAGCTTGAGCAGCCTTCTCCCCACGAATTCTCCCCCTCCTTGGCCTCTCCTCCTAGTCTAGCAACTCTTGGCAATGAGCTAGGGCTAGCCATGGGTAGGGGCATTCAAAAATCGGTCCAAACTGAAAAACCGAACCGACCGGTTCGGTTCGGTTTGGTTCGATTTGGAGAGCATCACAGTTCAGGTCGGTTTGGGACTGGAGAACCGAAATGAACCGAACATGTGTATATATAATATAAATAATATATTATGTTACAAACAAAACAACAGCGCAGCGGTTGGAGGCGCCATTACCATAGGGGAGGTTGTGAGTTCGATGCTGACAACCCCACCCCCCCCCCCCACCCCACCCCATTAAGTGCTTTTTTCACTTTTTACTTTTTTGCCCATTTCAATTCGATTCAGTTTGGTTTTTTCAAAAAAGAGGTCTAAACCGAACCGAACCGAACCGTGAACACCCCTAGCCATGGGGGTTTAGGAGAGTATTTATGTCTTTTATGTTTCTAATTCCTAATAGGACTCTAACTCCTATTTAATTCCGAGATTCCCTATTTAATTCCACCTTCCACGCTTGCCATGTCCAATTTGGGTTAGATTGGGATCCAAATTCGTGGCCAACCTATTAGGGTAGGTTTAGGAATCCAAATCCAACCCAAACTTCCTATTTAATGCATTAAATACCTCTTTTCTATTTAAGTAATAATTAAGTTACGAATTTAGGGTATTTTTCTATTATTTCCCTTTTAAAAATCCCTATTTTGGCCCACTAATTTATAATGGATCCATTTAACCAAGTCCATTATTTATTGAAATTTATCTTATGGGATTTCCCTTTTCAATTAGGGTTTAATAGAGTTACGGATTTTATTATATTTTTCTTACTTGATTTTATTCATGGACTATGAGAGGTCCATTGGTCCACTTTCGATAATGGGTCATCATTACAAGACGTTGGAAGTCTCTCCGACAGGTTCGTTTAATTTATGGGCGCGTTATCTTTCCGTGTTAACGGTTTCCGACTTAGTTTCCTAATTTAGATAATTAGTCACGTTGTGACATACGCTTGGCTAATCGGATTTTTCGTTGCATGATTTTCTTCGTGGAACACTTAGGGATAAATTTTGGGGTTGATTTACAATTTTTACGGAATTTTTAGATGTGTTCTTGCACATACGATAATGGTATGTATGTTTCTATTATTCTGTTTTTTTAGAAATTTATTATTTCCAATTTTTTAAAATACTAAATTTTCCGGGTTACTACATACATACCTATGCAGTTACACAGTTAACTGTGTAACTACTTCAAAAGTTGTTGCACAGTTACAGATAAAGTACTTATAGACTTCAATACAAAAAAAGTAGGTAATTACATACTTATGCAGTTACATAGTTAACTGTGTAACTACTTCATAAGTTGTTACACAGTTACAAATACAAGTACTTACAGACTTACGTAGAAAAAAATAGGTAATTACATACTTACGCAGTTACACAGTTAACTGTGTAACTACTTCAAAAGTTGTTACACAGTTACACAGTTAACTATGTAACTACTTCATAAGTTGTTACACAGTTACAAAAAGAAGTACTTACACACTTACGTAGAAAAAAAGTAGGTAATTACATACTTACGTAGTTACACACTTAACTGTGTAACTACTTCATAAGTTGTTACACAGTTACACAGTTAATTGTGTACCTACTTCAAAAGTTGTTACACAATTACAAATACAGTACTTACAGACTTACGTACAAAGAAAGTAGGTAATTACATACTTACGCAGTTACACATTTAACTGTGTAACTACTTCAAAAGTTGTTACACAGTTACAAATACAATTACTTACACACTTACGTAGAAAAAAAGTAGGTAATTACATACTTACACAGTTACACATTTAACTGTGTAAGTACTTCATATCCTGCTACAAAGTTACAGAAAGAAGTACTTATAGATTTACGTAGAAAAAAGTAGGCAATTACATACTTATGCAGTTACACAGTTAATTGTGTAACTACTTCAAAAGTTGTTACACAGTTACAAAAAGAAGTACTTACATACTTACATAGAAAAAAATAGGTAATTACATACTTACGTAGTTACACAGTTAACTGTGTAACTACTTCATACCCTGCTACAAAGTTACAAATACAAGTACTTACAGATTTACGTAGAAACAAAGTAGGTAATTACATACTTACGCAATTACACAGTGTAACTACTTCATACCCTGTTACAAAGTTACAAATACAAGTACTTACAGACTTACGTAGAAAAAATGTAGGTAATTACATACTTACACACTTACACAGTTAACTATGTAAGTACTTCCTAACTTGTTACACAGTTATAGATACAAGTACTTACATTTTACATATTTATGCAATTACACAGTTAACTATGTAACTACTTCATAAATTGTTACACAATTACAAATACAAGTACTTACACTCTTATGATGAAAAAAGGTAGATAATTATATATTTATGCAGTTACACATTATACTGTGTAAGTACTTCATAATCTGCTACAAAGTCACAAAAAGAAGTACTTACACACTTAGGGCATCAAAACCTATATACTTACATACTTACAGAGTTAATACTTTCAGAGTAACATGTTCTTTTACTCTACTGTAACTCTGTAAGTAGAATACTGGTGGTTAGTAGTAACGTCAGTAACTCCTGTGCGTATGCGTTCAGAACAGAAAATTGTGGACTTGAAGATCTGGATCAAACAGTGGTGTAAAGAACAAATAGTGGCTAGAAAAAAGCCTTCGACTACTACTGACGAATCTAGATCAAACATTGTTGGCAACATAAGCCTCTGGTGACTATCGGATGTAGATCTACAGAGAAGAAAAGGGGTAGGTGGTACCAATGTCTACCGGAAGGCCACTGACCAACCCACCTTCGCCGCAGATAGAAGGAAATCACAACCATCTTAGGAAAGTCCACCTGAAGCCAGCATCCTTCATGAAAACGGCAACCTTGCGCTCCTATTCGCAGCACCGCGGCGAGAAGCCTTTCGCCATTACGTGCCTTCTTTGAAAGGGATTAAAGCCAGTGACGCTCACGGGTGATCTGTGGCTGGGGGTAGAATTGACATTTAGGAGAAGGAAGATAACGGGGGTTAACGTCAGGGACTGAAAAATATAACCCGCATAAAGCAGGGACTGTGAAGTGCGAGAAAGCTGACAGGGATGGTAAAATAAGTCTACGTCCCTTCTAGGGACAAACAATTAATTCTCCCTAACCAATATGGATGTAAATTAGGTTCTTAGTGGCTATGGGCAGACTTCATCCCTTTTCAGGTCCTAGAGCTTGTCCTCCGGTCTCCCATCTTTTGTATGCAGATGATACACTCATTTTTCTCAATGGCGGTATCCACAATGTGAAACGGTTGCTCACCTTCCTCAACAAGTACTCTTCCTCCTCAGGACAGCTCATAAATGCAACTAAGAGTTCCTTCATGATATCAGAAAAAGCTTCCACTCAATCAGTCAGCAGAATTAAGAGGGCTATTGGGTTTAGAAGGCAGAGAGGTCCTTTAACATACCTTGGTGTCCCACTGCGTCCTGGTAGAGTCCTGGCGTCGGATTTCTCCCCCCTTATCCAGAAGATTAATGGAAAACTTGCTTCCTGGAAGCCCAGATTTATTTCACAAGCCAGGAGAATCACCCTCATTAACTCGGTTCTTACATCCTTACCAGTTTACATGGCTGCTGCTTCATCCATTCCGATTAGCATTCTGAATTACATTGATAAGTATTGTGCTGGTTTTTTCTGGAACAATTCTGATGGCAAGAGGCATCGCCACTGGGTTGCTTGGTCCACCATTCAGCATCCCAGGGATGAAGGTGGCCTGGGAATTTGTAGCGTTAAACAAGTTCAAATTGCTTTAGCTATGAAGTCCATATGGAACATATATCATGGCGACTCCTTCTGGGCTCAATGTGCTAGGAAGCGTTACATGTCTGGCAGGAAGTGTATCTTCAAGGGAATGTCCTCCAAACTCTAGTCTCTGGCTCATAATCTTGTGTTGGAAAATACTAGATGGATTCATGGCAATGGTAATGATATTGACATCTTATCAGATATTTGGATTGGTGAAAGGCCGTTGGCTGACCTGCTGAGTTCTCCTGTTGAGGGGGATAGCTTCCTTCTTAAGGAGGTCATATCTGCTCCTAACCATCCTATCAGACTGTTCCTCCCTGCTGGCATCCTCCAAGGGGTGGTTCTCAACGATGACAAAGATAAAAGGGTTTGGCGGCCATCTAAGGATGGTAATTTCTCTGTTAAGTCAACTTATAGCCTGGTTCATTCAGTTGGTACCGAGAGAGAGGTGTTATAAAAAAATATGGCACAATAGTTTCTAGAGAAGAGCTTCTTTGTTCTGTTGGAAGCTTCTTAACAGATCAGTCCCGGTGGACCAAAGAATTCTTGAAAGCGGAATTGCCATGGTCTCTCGATGCTCTTGTTGTATGTCCCCAAATATTGAGGACTATAATCACTTGTTTATTGAGGGCGAGTTGGCTATTTCTTTGTGGAACTAGTTCTTGCCGCTCACATGTGCAAAAGTTCACCTGCATAACAACATCACTTTGCGGATATGGAGCTTTATCACGGAAACCAATACCTCTTCTTCTCTTGGATTTGTTTCGTTGTACTGTCTTATCCTCATGCTATGGGAAATTTGGAAGGGGAGATGCGGGATGAGATTTGAAGAAAAGAAGCCCTCTGTTGGAGTCACGATTAGTAGCATTACATTTAAGGTAGTGCATTCCCTTCAGTCTATTCAGTTCAAATCGATGCCTTCCCCTCAGGAAATGCAGATCCTTTTGTCATTTGGTTTCAATCCCAGCTTCTCTTCCAAGCAGCTTAAATTCATTCGTTGGATTCCGCCAATTATAGACTATTGCTTGAACATTGATGGTGCTAGTAAGGGGAATCCAGGAGAATGCGGGGGAGGAGGATGCATTCGAGATGTCAAGGGAGATATGTTGGTGGCATTTTCACACTTCTATGGTCATGGGAATAGCATTATTGCAGAAGCTAGAGCTCTTTGTGATGGTATCCGCCTGGCAGATTTCTTAGGCCTTCGGATTGCTATGGTCCATTCAGATTCTTTAGCCTTGGTGACTTCTCTCAAGTCTGGAAGATGTCCTTCATGGCAGGCTTACTATTGGTGGCGTGAGGCCTATGTTATGATCCAGAAAAATAACCTTCATGTCTGCCATGTGTATCGGGAGGCGAATCAAGTGGCTGATAGCTTAGCTAACTTTGGTTGTCTGCCCAAGGAAAACAAGGTGTTTTGGGGGTCCATTAGTATTCCTCATATTTGTAAAGGTCCTTTGGTCTTGGATAAAACCGGTCTTATTAATGTTAGACTTTTGTAACCGGGTTATCCTTTTGTACTTTTATTTCATATTATAATTTCTTGGCCCAGGTATTCTCTAGTGGAGTGGGAACATTCGTCCCCTTGGGGAAGGTGCACTCTCCTAGACTTCATACCTGAGGACCATTTTTAACAAAAAAAAAAATTTAAGTTCTTATTAGAATACTTACAGTGATGATCCTTGGATTTTAGGAAAGAACTTATTTACCCTGTTGACAGACTAAAATAATAGATGTTAAAGCAACGATGCCATCAATGTCATTAAGAATAATAAAAACATAAATTAACAAGAGTGAAAGGACAAATGTGTGTCTACACATGATGTTCATAGTGTCAATAAATGTGCTTCACAATGGTTGTTGTTTGTCGACAAATGCATCAATTCTGTCGACACATGTGCAGCATAGGTCGACACCGTGGATAACATGTGTCGACACATATGAAAGTAAGATTAAGCAGACGAGTGCATATGAAGATGTGATTAAGGTCTATTTGTTTTGTTATCACCTAAATATATGGTAATAGAGATAAAAGAGTCAACAATGCACACATATAATATCCTGGACTTTAGAAGACCATAAGCCCAATCGATAACCTTAATCGGGCATAGTAAGATAGTTCATTCAATGAATTATATGAATAATATATTTACGATTAGTATAATTTAGCGTAGACACATCTAAATTATGTGAAATTGTTCTATTAAAAAGAGCATTAAATTCTCTAAGTCCCTAAAGGTGTCTTCTGCTAAACGGACATTTAGAATAGTTTTATCTGAGAGGAGGTGGAATGAAGATATAAGTAATTATTAATATTTGTTGGTTATGTGGAGCGGACATATGAGTAATTTTTATTAAGAGAGGCTATCATGTAAGTAAAGGATAAGGATGAATGGGGGGTTGACATGTGTCCCCTTCCAAGGATAAGAATGCATTAGATGGCAATAAGTGTCACCTTAGGACTAGAGGGCATCGACAAGGTGTCCTGATAATGATTACGTGATGAGGTGTCCTGACGAGGTGTCTTGGTAATGATTACGTAATGAGGTGTCCTGACGAGATAGATTAATTGTTTTGTAACAATTTGATATTTATCATAAAGTTCATTAAAAGCATCTTCTAAATTATCTGAGTCTAAATCAAAATAAGATTTAAAAGGTGTTTTTGAGTTTACTTGTTGTAGTATTGCCATGAGGGCTAGATTCACTTATTCCTTCTTTGATTCTGAACTAGAGGAGCTTGAGCTTGACACATCTTCATTTTCCCATGTAGCTATCATAGCTTTTTTTGTACTTTCTATATTTCTTTTATTTTTCTTTCTTTTTCTCATACTTTTCAGTTTGATATTTCTTGTTGAATTTAGGACATTCTGATCTAAGATGTCCTAGTTGTTTGCATTCACAGTATGTTGGCTCATTGCTTTTATTTTCCTTTTTGAAATATCTTTTTGACCCGAATCTCTTTTTCTTGGCCAATATTCTTTGAAGCTTCCTGGATAGCATTGCTTCATCTTCATCACTATCTTCAGAGTCTCCTTTTGTATCTTCAAAATAGGAGGAAGGAAAAGCTACAGTTTTCAAAGCATTAGCCATTTTCTTTTTCGATGAACTTTTAGACAATTTTTCCATATTTATTTTAAGAGCCATAAGAGATCTGATTAATTTATCTAGTGGGAGTTCAATTAGATCATTAGATTCTTCTATTGTTGTTACTTTAGAAGTCCTCGGTTGAGTTAGATATCTAAAAATCTTTCTAACTTCTTCTTCTTGAGTATAATTTTTTCCTAAAGAGCTTAAGCCATTTTTTATATCTATAAATCTAGCATACATTTGAGTTATATTTTCAGTTTATAACATTTTAAATTGTTCATATTGAGAGACAAGAATGTCTATTCTAGTTTGTTTTACTTTATCAGTACCTTCATAAGTTATTTTTAATTTATCCCACATTTCTTTAGTGGTTTTACAAGCAAAAACTTGATTAAGCTCTTTCTTAGATAAAGCACAATAAAGGTAGTTTTTTGCTTTATAGTTTAAGGACACATTTCCTTTATCAACTAAAGACCAATCAGATGGATTTGTAGCATGAGGAGTACGATCACCTTACCTGCAACAGATCAAAGTTTGTGCCCCGGATGAAACATTCTTGCAACGTTGTGAACAATCAAATTCAAGTTTAATGGGTTTGATATGGTGTTTTGGGCCAATGTGTGGCCGATGGACCCTGTTTGAGGCTTTGGTGTGTTGTGTGGGTGCCGTGGACTGGATATTTGGGCTCACATAGCTAGGGGTGTTCACAATATGGTCTAAACCGAAAAACCCAACCGAACTAACCGATTCAGTTCGGTTCAGTTTCACGGGCCTCAAAGTTCAGTTTGGTTTCAGACTGAGAAATCAATATGAGCTTGGGTGTGCACCTGTGGGTGGAGGTTGCGAGATCGAGTCTCGTGACCGCCATTAAAATCTGTCTTTTTGGTAGATTTCAGTTTTTTAGGTTCGCTCAAAAATTTGGGTCGGTTCGGTTTAAAAAAATAGGGGTGAACTAGACCGAACCGGACCATGTTCACCCCTACACAGAGCTCGTTGGCTCTTTGGTTGAGAATGCAATGGGGGTAGGTGTCGCGTTCTTAATGCGACCTACCCCTGCAACGCACTCTCATTGCCTCCTTTTCCAAGCTTTTCTCGGCTAACGCGACATGTGGCCCGCGTCGGGCTATCGCATGGCAATGTCTTCGTGAATGCGACCTTCGAGTCCGTCGTGTTCTGAATGTGACGGCCAACTAGGATGCATTCTCACTTTCAAGGTGTTTAAGTGAGTTTGGTCGGCCAAACAGAGAAGGAGGCTCTGTTTGGCCGAGGAGGAGTTTGCTGGCGGGGATACTCAGCAATTCAGCTTGGGAGTTGTTGTTTCAATGTGGTTTCCATGCGATGAGGTTGTTCGAAGCGTAGAATCGCCGGATCTTTGTCGCTCTTCGCATTATCGGAGTTTGTAGGGGAACTTCATCATTTTCGAGTGTTGTTTAAATGATTTGAAGCATGATAAGCGTGGAATGTGTTGTGTATGTGACTTTTAGTTGAACTAGATGGATTACACATACTTAAATCATACGGAAATAGTGTTTCGGTGTACTTTTGGGTCGAGCAGGTGTGGGTCGGTGTTCTATTTGAGAACGTGACAGGTCGGGGGGATGCGTTCTGAATACGGCCTCCAGTCCCAACACGTTCTCATCATGAATGTGGCATGTCGTGCTGCCGCGTTCTTAATGCGTCCAGCTAGTCGACTATGTTATGAACGCGACCTATTGGGTCGTCTCATTCTTTATGCGACTATTGGTGTAACGACCCCAAGAACTCGACCCTCGGCCCACACCGAGGATCCAATTTTCGTAGTCGCCGCCCACGGATCCGGAGACCCGGAAGGGCTATAATATAAATCTAACAGGATATGTAGCGGAAGTAAACGTCAACTGCTAAGCTAGAAGCGCACACGCGGAAACAAAAAGAAGAGCGAGACCGCTGAGTGCCACTCTAAGTACAGTCCCAACACAACACAACTAGTACAAGTAAAAGCAGGGGATAACAAATCCCTTAGGGGCATACCCCGAGGGTGACGTAAACTAAGAGGGGGAAGACCACTGCTAGCTACTGGGACCACGACTACCTCCCCGTCTCCTCCGCCCGACGCGCGCCCTACCGCTGCTGAGAAGTCTCACCTGGGAAAAAGGAGGGATGAGCTTCACAACAGAAGCTCAATAGGGACTACTAATCTCCTACTGGTTCTAACAGGCAGAAGAATATATATATATATCAATTAAATAACAACAGTTATATCTTCTACCTACGAAAGAGCGTGCGGAAGCAAAGCTACTAACTAGCAACGGTACAAAAGTACTACACGGTCGAAACTCCGTACGACTGCTTGTCATGACCACCACACGGCTAGTAAACACAGACAGGGGGAAACACTGCCTGGACAAGAAACACTAGCTATGGAAAGCACTACCACTAGTCAACCAGTCAGGTGCGTTGTAACGACCCGACCTCCCAGACCCCCGCCAAGGACATCGAAGGTCGCGCCACCACCCACGGATCTGAAGACTCGGAAGGGTTAGAATTTAGTCCAGTGAGATAAGAAATGAATTCAAATAACTATATCAGAAAGTTCGTACAATAATAAGGGAATTATATACGACATGTCCCAAATAAAAGTACAGATACAGAAAGAAAAGTGTAGTCCTTAAGGGGCATACCTTGAGGACTTGCAAAAAGGCAACTCTCGACTCACTCCTGTACAAGCGCTCACACTCACAACTCACACTGATGGCAACACACGGCGTACAAACCGCCACCACAACTGTCAGGCAACGAACTCCTGTGATAGTGAGTCCCTACCTGAAAAGAGTAGGGGGGTGAGCCTCGCGAACAAGGCTCAATAGTGATAACCAGTCCCTTACCAGCCAGGGCAGCAAGAACTCCAACGAAAGCGGAAGCAAACTACTCTAGAAAGTAGTAAAGCGAGAAAACACCTACTGTAGAGTACTACAAAGTAGCAGAACAGAGTAATACCACGACCCACAACCAGGGTCGGGCCAGACATGACTCCCGCAGAACCAGCGGAGTCAAACACAATGCAGAAGCAACCCTCGGCACGCACCTGCCGAGATAAGAGGCTCACGGAACACCGGAGCAACCACGTGAGACCAGAGTCTCACGACACAAGCACCAACAACCCAGACCTCCACGAGGTAGGGAAGGAATAACTAGGTGTCACCACGAGAGACACCAAGCAACCACGTGAGACGGACGTCTCACCACCAGCATGGCTACCTCGGACCTCCACAAGGTCGAGGGCCCACAAGTAGAACCACCTTGGACCCCGGACACGCCATGAGGTCAGGGAACTACACACTCGTCGGTGCCATTGCCACCACGGACGGCACCAAGGAACGGGTTACAGAAAATAGCAGTCGGGTGCCTGCACAAGGCACCCTGAGAGAACCCGCAAAGTGGAAACCAATAAACACGGCCCACGAGGCTAAACCAACAAAGCCCACGAAACTAGACACGGCTAGGCTACAACCACCGTGCAGGCTAGGGCGATGAGACTCACTTAGAAACAATGTGAGAAACTCCATCACAACAATAGCAACCAAGCCACCGCCACAGGAAGCTAAGAGGAGGGCCCAACATCCACACCTCCAATTCGCCAGCCGCTGACTCCTGCCTACAACCTCCCCAGTAGAGTGAGGCTAGTGAGCCACAGTGGAGAACACACACAACCAACCACAGCCTGGCCGAGCTGCGGCCCCATGCCTGACCTCCCTACGCGGCTCCAGAACCAACGCAGAGCGAGGCAGCGAGAAAGAACTAGCTGGTCCGCACCGAAAGAGTGCCACAACAACCTCGGCAACCCAGACCCAACTAAGAGAGCTCTACAAATGACTCTACGCCTTTGTCCCCACCGTTTTCCCCTCTGCTACCAGAGTCTGTGACTTGAGCAAACCCGCTGCCCGGAGAACTCCCTCTAACAGGTGCACGGGGACCGGGGGTCCCAGGTAACGGTAACAACCTGTCTCGTGGACAAGCCTTCAAGTGCCTAGCACCGAGCGAAAGAGAACTGGTGGGGCAACCACCATAGAAACCGGCACAGCTTGCTTGTAACCAAGACAAGCCCAGCAGGCACAAGCATGCACGACACACCTCCCGAGAACCCCCAGGAGGACCGTCGGCCAACCAAGGCACAAACCACAGCCAGAAACACAGGCAACCAGAATGCGACCACAGGGGCGTCACCTTCTAAACAAGAAGGCGACGACCAACCTGTCGCCACCAGGTCGCGACGACCAGGGTGCCGCCTTCTGATCTGAATGCGATGTATCGACCCGTCGCGTTCAGCATCAGAAGGCCGAACCCCAAAGCAGGTCAGAAGACCCGCAGCCAAAAAACACCAAAGCCAAAAGGCTACGAGAACCCCGTCGCGACCCGAAGGAAGAACGTGACATGGATCCTATTGCAACCAGAAAGCGACACGAAGGGTGTCACCTTCAGATTCAGAACGCGACGTATCAAACCGTCACGTTCCTCATCTGAAGGTAGGCCCCTTGGGGAAAAACCACCCCAAGGCCCACACCCCAAAGGGCCACAAGGCCAAGGCCCCAAACAGGAGGACTGGCCTCGTGCCAAGTTGGTGAGACCTCCCTTTAACCAACTTAGACACGAGCCATCCTCCGCCACGATCGGAAACAGGAACTGAAGGGTAGAGGGGAACGCGACGGCCAACCTGTCGCCACCAGAACGCGACAGGTTGCACGTCGCCTTCTGTCTGGTGTCGCGACAGCTAACCTGTCGTGGCCTCAGACAGAAGCCCGAATCGAGCAATGGGGCCATCCCATGGTCCCACAAACTACATAACCTCCTCCAAACAAGAGAGGGAGGGGAGCACACTAACAAGGAAGCTAAAAGTGGCTCGAGGGGCACCAATGCCACCTCCCCTCACCCACACACCACGAGAACTAAGCTAAACACGTAGACGGAGCACCACTGGAAAGCATCCACCCGTGCGAAATCACAAGGGAACTCACGAGCACGGGAAGGATCTCCCAAAACTAAGCTCCATCTACTCTAACAAGGAAGGGAACAAGAAATCCCTACATGTAAATGAAGAACCAAACCCAAATGGGCCTTCACGAAGGCTCGGCCACCTCCTCCTCACTCCACGACGCTGCTCCACTGCTCCGCCATAAGCTCGCCGGCGCCTCCACGCTCCAAGAGGCCTGAGAAGGAGGGAGGGAGCTCCCCCACCTCGGAGAGGAGAAGTAGGAGGAGAAAGGAAAGAAGAAGAAGGAAAAGAGGGGTCTACTGCCATAAGGCCTCAGAACTGAGGTCGCGACAACACAAGCATCACGTTCTCAACCAGAACGCGACAGGCTTCTTGTCGCCTTCTCAAAAGTTCCGCCAGGTCTTCTGACAAACAGATAGCCTCCAAACCACGTGTCACACATGTAGGCATCTCAGGTGAACATGACAACTGGCACGTCACCTTCTCACACATGCTGCGGACACGTGGCACACCAGTCAACAAACAACGGGAACGCGACACGAGGGTCGTCGCCTTCTCAACCATAAGGCGACACAGAGCACGTCGCGTTCAGAACACGACAGCCCGATCCGTCGTGATCCCAAGAACAACACCAAGGAAGCCAAAACATGGGATATTACAAATCTAACCAACTTAAAAACAATTTCGTCCTCGAAATTAAGGGCAAAACCCGGTCGAAGAGAACAACTAGCGCAAAGAGAGCACTAAGTCAGGCCACGACCTCCTGGTGGTGACCATCACGACCTCGCCACGAATGGAGTGCCTAACCAGACATCCGACAGCTCACGGAGCGCACACCAACTGGCGCGGAGCACACAATCAGGTGTCGACAACTCCACAGGTGCGGCGCGCACCAAACCGACCAGAAAAACATCGAAATTGCCAATCAGAAGCCACGCGACTGAGCCCTTAACAGACCACACTGTTGAGACCAATCGGTCAGTAACTCACTCTGTCACCAGTGACTAGATAGAGGACACAGCTACTGCCAGCAAACCAAGGAAAACACCAAGAGGTCAGCCATAAGACTCTGTTGAACAGCCTCACACAACTAACAATAGCTGGCGCCAGCCGTAAGCCAAATGAGAGTCTTAAGGGCGACCCAAAACAAAGCGATAACACACACGTGGAGAACACCACGGCAGGAAGGACAATTTTTGCCTGCACCACTCGATCTCACCCAGATCATCCTCGTGGTCCGACAAGGACACACAACAACTGTGGAGCCATAGAAAACTAAACCACACGCTCCACAAGCACACGAGCAGAGGCAAAACCAGGGAAGACGTCTGAGGTTGGCGAAGCCAAGCATCCCAAGATGTCGACAAACAGCACGGGAATCGAAGCAACTGCAAAGGTCAAGAACAACACATCGACCTCAGAGGGACCCAAACTGAAGCAGGGTACCACTACAGAACACACTCGCTCCCAAGAGAGAGGGGAAAACTCGGACACAGACCACGACCAAAGCCTGGCGTACCACCGATAGGGCTACCTAGACAAGGCAAAGAAGCCACCCCGCAGTGGTAACGGTACGGCCACAAGGCACGGGCCAGCAAGAAGTGTCCCAGAGGAGAAAAGCTCAACGCCTCCAACACCGAGCAAACTCGTGAAACGACGCACGAAGCTCACGATCAGGGAAATATGACACAACACACGGTGCCAACACAAGAATCAGGAGCCACCCAAGGTACAACACAGTGCACCAAGGCTCCAAACGGCACAAAACAAACTACTCGAGCACGAGTACATGGTGCTACTACAAGTACCAAAACCAAGCAAGATGCAACACAGTTGCACCAGTGGCCGAAACAACATAGGCTAACAGGAAGGACTCTCCACAAGAGACCTACCAAAAGCCACACGCAAGGAACCGCAAGCCTAAAAGGGCAGAATAGGCCACACCGGCCCCGAACCCTTAAGGCACAAAGACATAGAGCATTGAAAAAGAAGCACGCTCAAGGTGCAGCACACGACCGCACCAACGACCTGAAACGACACAGGGCCAACCAAAGTGGACTCTCCACCAGCGACCCACAAGAGAAACACACAAAAATCAACAGCTTCAAGAGCGCAACAACCACATCAGCTCTTAGAAGCACATAAACACAAGGCACGGCTCCCACCACGCAAGCGGAGAGGGCCACACACCAAACGGTGACAAGTACCTCTAAAGCACAGCTGAGGCACAAGCAAAACACACACCGGAACGATGCTTGCACAAGCAAGCCAAACAAAAGAAAATTGGTGCTGCCTCACAAGGAACACAGGGCACGCTGCCCCACATCATCTAGCCAGGCAACAAGGAACCGGCACAGCAAGAGATGGCACAATAGGTCACCACGACCTATCGCACACAAGGAAACAACGCACACGAGGAGAGCAACCAGCTCAACCTCAAGACAGCTCAAAGGGAAGGGACCTTCGCCACGAAGGTCTCCACGGTGCACAACACGGCATCAAAAGCCATGGTAGAGTACCACCAGCCCGAGCAACCCACGGAAAACGGAGGAAGAAGACATGCCACAGGCCTCTTCCTCACACGAAAGAGAAAACAACATACAAGGCTAGCACTCACACAAAAGGCACAACCAGCCAAACACCCACTACACTCACCAGACCACCATCTGGGAGAGCACGTAGGGCGAGAGAAGCGAAGCAAACCACCCGACCATGGGGACACACGAAGTCCCACCAGCGCAGCTGAGAAACTCGAAAACGAACAAGAAGACAACCTGGCCAGCACCACGGCCAGACACATGGTCAAAGGCACCACACCTTGACCGACAACACCCAAGCAGACTGCCACACAGACAGTCCGACCGGCAACAACGACAGCTCATCCCTACAGAGAGAGAGAGCAGCGACGACCAAAATAACACAGGGCAGCTCTGTGGAGAACCTCCACCAAAAGCGCTAAGAGCCGTCCTGGGAGAACCTCACCAGAACGCAGCCCAACCAAATGACACACTTCAAACCACAGGGAAAACACAACGGTAGCCCAAAACGAACACCGAGCACTCTTGGAAAGAACCTCTGCCAGAATTAACAAAGGGGCGATCCTGGGAAGAACCTTCACCAACACGCACAACCCAAACGGCCAACAACACAGACCATCAGAGAAAACACTGCAGCAAGCAGAACTGCAGAAGCAACGCAATCAGGTCCTGGGATAACCTCCAACAGAACCACCAAGGCACCGCTCTGGGAAAACCCTCCAGAACACACCATCCAAATGGACAGCACACCTCAGACCCTGAGGTAGCACAGCAACAGATAGAAGCGAGCATGAGACAGTCCTGAGAGAAACCGACACCAGGACAACAACAAACTGTTCTGGGAAACATCACCAAAACACAGGACAACCAAGCGATGCACCTCAACCTCGAGGTCTACGCAACAACAACCAGAAACGAGCACAACATAGTTCTAGGGAGACCTCACTTCCACCAGAACCAACAGAGAAGAACTCTGGGAGCAACTCACCAGAGTTCACAACTAGCCAGCACAAAGCCGACAACAACCACAGACAGGTGTAGCAGCGCTCAACCAATGGTGCAACATGGCACACAAGCATCTTCTTAGCTCGAGCAAAGACGCCGATTGAGTAGAGCATAGTGCACAATGGTGCACAGGCACACGAGGCCAAACACACAACCAACAACAAGGGGACATCCAACGAGGCAAGGACACCTTCGACTGGCTCTACAGACCACAACCCTGCACCAGTGAAGGCCACACCACACGTAGGCTCTCTCAGCCTTCACGACACACCCACACGGATGGAACCAAGGAACGGGTTACAGAAAACAACAGTCGGGTGCCTGCACAAGGCACCCCGAGAGAACCCGCAAAGCAGAAACCAATAAACACGGCCCACAAGGCCAAACCAACAAAGCCCACGGAACTAGACACGGCTAGGCTACAACCACCGTGCAGGCTAGGGTGACGAGACTCACTTAGGAACAACGTGAGAAACTTCGTCACAATAAGAGCAACCAAGCCACCGCCACAGGCAGCTAAGAGGAGGACCCAACGTCCACACCTCCAATTCGCCAGCCGCTGACTCCTGCCTACAACCTCCCCGGTAGAGTGAGGCTAGTGAGCCACAGCGGAGAACACACACAACCAACCACAGCCCGGCCGAGTTGCGGCCCCACGCCTGACCTCCCTACGCGGCTCCAGAACCAACGCTGAGCGAGGCAGTGAGAAAGGACTAGCTGGTCCGCACCGAAAGAGTGCCACAACAACCTCGGCGACCCAGACCCAACTAAGAGAGCTCTACAAACGACTCTACACCGATGTCCCCATCGTTTTCCCCTCTGCTACCAGAGTCTGTGACTCGAGCAAACCAGCTGCCCGGAGAACTCCCTCTAATAGGCGCACGGGGACCGGGGGTCCCAGGTAACGGTAACAACCTATCTTGTGGACAAGCACTCAAGTGCCTAGCACCGGGCAAAAGAGAAATGGCAGGGCAACCACCACAGAAACTGGCACAGCTGGCTTGTAACCAAGACAAGCCCAGCAGGCATAGGAACACATGGCACACCTCCCGGGAACCCCCAGGAGGATCGTCGGCCAACTAAGGCACAAACCACGGCCAGAAACACAGGCAACCAGAACGCGACCACAGGGGCGTCACCTTCTGAACAAGAAGGCGACGACCAACCTGTCGCCACTAGGTCACGATGACCAGGGTGTCGCCTTTTGATCTGAACTCGACATATTGACCCGTAGCGTTCAGCATCAGAAGGCTGAACCCCAAAGCAGGTCAGCAGACCCTCTGCCAACAAACACCAAAGCCAGAAGGCTACGAGAACCCCGTCGCGACCCGAAGGAAGAACGCGACATGGATCCTATCGCAACCAGAAAGCGACACGAAGGGTGTCACCTTCAGATTCAGAATGCGGCGAATCGAACCGTCACGTTCCTCATTTGAAGGTAGGGCCCTTGGGGCAGAACCACCCCAAGGCCCACACCCCAAAGGGCCACAAGGCCAAGGCCCCAAACAAGAGGACTGGCCTTATGCCAAGTTGGTGAGACCTTCCTCTAACCAACTTGGACACGAGCCATCCTCTGCCATGATCGGAAATAGGAACTGATGGGCAGAGGGGAACACGACGGCCAACCTGTTGCCACCATAATGCGACAGGTTGCACGTCACCTTCTGTCTGGTGTCGTGACAGCTAACCTATCCTGACCTCAGACAGAAGCCCGAACCGAGCAATGGGGCCATCCCATGGTCCCACAAACTACATAACCTCCTCCAAACAAGAGAGGGAGGGGAGCACACTAACAAGGAAGCTAAAAGTGGCTCGAGGGGCACCAATGCCACCTCCCCTCACCCACACACCACGAGAACTAAGCTAAACACGTAGACGGAGCACCACTGGAAAGCATCCACCCGTGCGAAATCACAAGGGAACTCACGAGCACGGGAAGGATCTCCCAAAACTAAGCTCCATCTACTCTAACAAGGAAGGGAACAAGAAATCCCTACATGTAAATGAAGAACCAAACCCAAATGGGCCTTCACAAAGGCTCGGCCACCTCCTCCTCGCTTCACGACGCCGCTCCACTGCTCCGCCATGAGCTCACCGGCGCCTCCATGCTCCAAGAGACCTGAGAAGGAAGGAGGGAGCTCCCCCACCTCGGAGAGGAGAAGAAGGAGGAGAAAGGAAAGAAGAAGAAGGAAAAGAGGGGTCTACTGCCTTAAGGCCTCGGAACTGAGGTCGCGACAACATAAGCGTCGCATTGTCAACCAAAACGTGACAAGCTTCTTGTCGCCTTCTCAAAAGTTTCGTCAGGTCTTCTGACAGACAGATAGCCTCCAGACCATGTGTCACACATGCAGGCGTCTCAGGTGAACACGACAACTGGCATGTCGCCTTCACACACACGTTGCGGACACGTGGCACACCAGTCAACAGATAATAGGAATGCGACACGAGGGCCATCGCCTTCTCAACCAGAAGGCGACACAGAGCATGTCACGTTTAGAACGCGACAGCTCGATCCGTCGTGATCCCAAGAACAACACCAAGGAAGCCAAAAACCCGGGATGTTACATGCGTCCACTGATGACTTATCCTCGACCCAGGTCCTGACCCCCACGTCTCATCAGAGCGAGGTAGGACACAAAGTATACCACAGTAACCGCCGTAGTCTGGCCGGGCTACGGTCCCACGCCTGACCTCCCCAAGTGGTTCCAGGGCCACAAGGAGCGAGGCAGTGAGAAACAGGACTGGCTGGCCTGCGTCGGGTAGAACTCCTAAACAATCCTCGGCATCCCAGACCAACCACGAGAGCTCTGCAAATGACTCAATGCCGCTGTCCTAACCACCATTTTCCCCTCTACTCTGGAGTCTGCCTACTCGGCAGCCAACTCGAGCACACTCATAGCCCAGAGTACTCCCTCAACAGGCTCCCATGGACGGACATACCAGGCAACGGTAACAACCTCCCTACAGGACAAGCCCTCAAGTGCCAAGCACCGGGTGACGACTAGTGTAGGACCGTACTAGGGAACTAGCATCAGTGCCACGAGTATAGTAAAAGAAGCAGAAATAGTGAAGACTTAACAAAGCACGGTACTTCTCAAGACCATAACATGTCTCTCGATTGTAGTCGCGACGCATCGGGCCATCGCGACCTTGTCGCGACGCCCTACCCTGTCGCGACAATGTTGCGGCGGCCCTAGTCGACGCGATCACGTCGCGACGCCCGAGAGCGTCGTGATCATGTCACGACCGGCCAGGCCATCGGGACAAGATTGCGGCCTCTATAGTGGTCGCGTCTTCAATCGAGGGGGTTCCAGAGCAATCTTCCCGAGAACCACCCCAAAAACACGATACACACATTTCCACGAGGGGGAGGGGAGCATGTGCAACATGTATGAAAGCTGTAAATCACTCAAGCACCCTTAAAACGCCACAAACATGGATTCACAAGAATCTACACTTGATGGAGACCTCACTCAAGCACGAGCAAGATCCTCACACTCCCACAACCCCAAACCACGAGGAAACACTGTCTCTAGATGGAGGGGAGCATGCTTAGGGCGAGAGGATCAAGGGTCCCTACCTCCACAAGAAGAGCCAACATGTTGGGGACTTCACATAGGAATGACCACCTCCTATTCGCTCCAAGCACCACGACCACGTCCCCTGCACGAACAGGACGCCACCACCTCAGCACGAGCACCACGAGTAAGAAGAACGAGCGAGAAACTACAAGGGAGCTCGAGAGGGAAAGAAGGGGGAAGGAGGGGAAGAGAGAGGGCAAGAGGGGGAGAATGGGGCGTGCCTTCAGTTTTAAACCGACGGCCCCCAAAACGTGATGGGTCGACCTGGCGCGACAACACCATTGTCGCGACGTCCGTAGGCATGGCGACCCTATCGCGACGGCCACCCCCGGCGCGACCCCAAAAGCAGTCAAACCTCAAAGACCGGGAAAAGTAAACGCGACGGCTGGCCAGGTCGCGTCAACGTTGTACGCTCCTGCCACCCGACACGACCGTTCTGATAGACAGGACAGCAGTCACGTCTATCAGAAAAGTAGTCACGATGTCATCATATGCCGCGATAAGGACGCGACGGCCACCCCCGTCGTGACAAGAACGTGACGGCTGGGTGAGGCGCGTCACCAAGCCCGACGCGGCAGGACACTCTGACGCGACCATGTCGCAACCAGTGCACCTGTCGCGACCCTGAGGACGGGGACAAAGGGCCCAAGGGGGCCGGGTCTTACATCCCACCCACCTTAAGACATTTTGTCACGTCCCGAGAATTACGCAGCGGATGTTATTTCGAAGAATTCAGGTCGATATCCCGAGACGTGGACAGTCGGCAAATAAGCCTCTAGCTAGCATGCACTAAATGTGTATCAACACAACATCATAATAGGGCCCAAATGTTGAACTCAATAAAAACTGCATTCAATTTCCACTCAACTTATAAAAATTGGAAACTAGTACAAGACTGAGACTCAAATAAAAAGGAAGGTACATTTACCCCTCACTTCCTACTACATGTTCTAACTCTCAAAATAAACTACGATAACTAGACTCATAATTGGGACGCTCATCACTCGGATGCATTCCCATCCTCGACTTGCTCTTCCTCTTGAACTTCATAGTCACCTAGATTGGGAAAAGGTAGGGGATGAGCAAACTAGCCCAGTAGGATTTATATCTCAATGTGCGGGCAATGATATAAGTGATTAACATTTTAGAACTAGGCAAGTACGATGAATGATATGCAAGTACGAACAAAACTCATTAAAACATGATATATAAAACAAGCTGGATAGAGTGAACAAGATAGAATAAGATTTTTGAACAAGATGCCAAGAAAGAACTAGCAATAGATCACTTTGCACAAGCACGCAAGATTTCACTTGATGTCAAAAGTTTTCAAGAAAGCAAGATATCACTAGTTGCAATAAATGCAGGATGGCCATATCACGCAAGCAAGCAAGCAAGATTGCACAAGCACGTTCAAGTAACACTAATCAGGCACGTAGACACCAATGTACACCAAGAAAAGATCCATCAAGAATGTACACCAGGACACGTGTATGTGGTTATGTATCTAACATTCAACAAGCAAGAAAGTACTCCCAGCGCAGATGCAACGCCAGTAATCATTATACCCCATGGTTAACAGTATATTTATGACTCTCCGTCATTGGGGCTAGACTGGAGCCCTTGGACACACGCCGTGCCCTGTCAGCCATCTCATGTAAAATTTCAAATGTAGATACCCACAGTCATTAATAATGGCCAATGAGAGTTTCAATAAGTAAGCATGTGTAATGTCATGTTCATGATGATGATGAGAAGAAATAAATAAATTGAACATGATTCCATGAGGACAATGGTCAAGAGATAAATTCGACAGCTGAACGGTAGGATTTACAATTTAGTTCAATCTTTACATTAATGGCTTTAGTCTAGATGGCAATTCACACTCACGAGAACAAGAAGAGAAAGAAGTGCACGCCCTAGATGTATAAGTGTGTAGAGATGCACATGTGTAAATTCACAATCTGTCGGTCTCAAACTCACGGAAAATACTTAACATGACGGCATGCAGTGAACAATGCATTTAACTACATATGGGTTTACAAGATTTTAAGATAAAATTTATCATTTAAAGCAAGCTAGAATGGTAACAAGAGTAAATCACAAGTTCATGTATGATCATATCATTAAGAAAGCAATTAGAATAATATTCATGTAATTAAGGATTTTTTTTCAATGGGTTAAACACTTTTAAGCCATTAAATAGCCATTATGTAATGAACAGACCCAAGACATGCAATATTTCACAAAGGTAGTGTCGACACAACCCATGCTGGTGTCGACACCATGCTTCAAACACAAAGCAAAAACATGAAAAACTGGTCAAGTAGTGTCAACATAGGATCTGGTAGTGTCGACACTAGAGACAGCTCCCAGAACACCTTCTGGGCAATCTGGGACAGCGTGTCGACACTAGCCCAAGTAGTGTCGACACTAGTAGCCTTCCAGAACATCTTTTGGACAAAACTGGTCAGGTAGTGTCGACCCTAGATCAGGTAGTGTCGACACTAGAGACCTTCCCAGAACACCTTCTGGGCTGTGCTGGGACAGTGTGTCGACACTAGTTCAGGCAGTGTCGACACTAGTGACTTTCCAGAACTCCTTCTGGGCTGTATTGGGACAGTGTGTCGACACTACCTCAAGTAGTGTCGACACTAGTGGCCCTTCCAGAACAAAACACATGGTCAGGTGTAACCAGAAAACACGTCTCATGCAGTGATTCACTTCTACCTCTTATAACTCTCTAACAAATGACATTTAGACAAAATGTTCAACACAAAAGATGACGAGCAAACTAGTAGAAGAACTTTTTGTTGGAGGTTTGATCTAATTCGGTCATGAATCCCGAGAAATAAAAGTCAAGTGTAGCCCGAAATCCCAGTATCATGCAGTGACTCTCTTCCCATGCTTGTAACTCTCTAACAAAGGACTTTTGGACAAAATGTCCAACATAAAAGATGATCTTGACTTCAAGTAGAAAAACTTTCGTGAAGGAAGTCTAGTCTAATTTGGTCTCGAATCGCGTACATAAAGAAGAACGGGAAAAAACCCTAACAGTGCGCGACTTTGGAAAAACACTTATAACTCAAAATATACTCATTAGAATTCAATGAAACCAGTGGGAAACGAAAGTTAACTTGATGCTCTACACATTGGTATAGCATATATTAAGTTTGGCCTGAGAAAACCTACCTTATGGTTTGAAGAAATCTCCCTTTTTCAGAAACCCGAGTTCATACCACTTGGAGGAGAACGCTTACCACTCCGTATATACTGCATGGAATTTGGGCGTTCCACTTGGGTTAGAACGTAGACTTGACCCTCTTCCTAGGGATATAAGCCTTGCAAGGTTTGGTTTAGGTTTGACCTACCTTTGGTCGACTTCAAGAAGATGGTCTGTGCAGATCGCAGCAGACACAACAGGGAAGAAGAACGGCTTAGTGTGGATGATCTCCTTCTCCCCAGCCCCCAAGAACTTCTCCACACAACCCCAGCAAGTTCTAAAACTCGTTCCTAGGGTTTGGTGAAGAGTATTTAAGCAACCATGGTGTTTTAGGAGTCCTATTATAACTAGGAAAGCTAAGCTGCGGTTTTGACAGGGCAGTTTCCTATCTTTTGAGGATTCCTTCCTCCCTTAGAGTGTGTGAGGCTTTAGGAAACCTCCCACCATAGATAGGCACGAATTGGGTTGCCAAGAATGCATGATTGCATCCCAATTCAACTCAAATTGCCTCTTTCTAATTTCAGCCTATTTAGAGTTACAAATTTCCATGCATTTTCTAGCTTTATTTGATTATTGGGCCAAATGATGTCCATTGACCCGCTTATGATATTGGGTCATTAATATATAATGTTGAAAGTCCCTCCAACACTTTTATTTAAATTTGATTCCTTTTTATACTAAAATTTTCGGGGTGCTACACATTTCGTCCTCGAAATGAAAACAACTCGGTTTCAACCCGGAAAGCCGTACAGAGAAAGATGACATACGAATCAATCAAACAAATAGGGAAACTGCTCACGCATCTCATCCTCGTGCTCCCAGGTGGCCTCGCCACCCACGTGGTTCTCCCAGATGGCCTTCACCAATGGAATCTGCCTCCGGCGCAACTGCTGCACTCTGCGGTCGACAACTCTGACCAGGTACTCTGGCACTAACAAGTCTGGTGCTACCTCAAGCTGCGAGTAGTCCAACACGTGCGATGGATCTGAGACGTAGCTCCTGAGCTGTGAAACGTGGAAAACACTGTGCACACCTGCCAGCTCTGCCAGAAGACTCAACCTGTAAGCCACCTCGACGACCTTCTCCATGATAGGGAAAGGCCCAATGTACTGGGGACTGAGCTTTCCCTTCCTGCCAAATCTCATAACACCTTGGTCGCGAGACCCGCAAGAACACAAGGTCACCCACATTGAACTGTAATGGCCTCCTGCGAACGTCTGTGTAGCTCTTCTGTCGGCTCTGTGCTGTCTGCAGCCTCTTCCTGACAAGTCTGACTGTGTCTGCACAATGCTGCACCATCTCTGGTCCCAAAAGCTACCTCTCTCCGACCTCGAACTAGTGAAGTGGTGTCCTGCACAGGCGACCATACAAAGCCTTGTGTGGTGCCATTCCGGTGCTCGAGTGATAATTGTTGTTGTAGGCGAACTCTACCATCGGAAGGTGCGACTCCCAGGTGCCACTCCAGTCTAAACAACACACTCTCAGCATATCCTCCAATGTCTAAATCGTTTGCTCTGACTGCCCATCTGACTGTGGATGATACGTTGTGCTCAGTCTCAACTCTGTGCCAAGAGCCCTCTGCAAACTGCGCCAAAATCCAGAAGTAAACCTCGGATCTCTATCAGAGACGATTGAAACTAGGGTTCCGTGCAACGGAACAACTCTGTCCATGTATAGCCTGGCTAACCTGTCCACTAACCACGACATCCTGATTGGAAGAAAATGTGCCGTCTTGGTCAACCAATCCACGATCACCTAGATACCATCATGCCGCTGCAGAGTATGGGGCAACCCAACTACAAAGTTCATGGTGATATCGTCCCACTTCCACTCAGGAATGGGCAACGACTGCAGCTCACCACCAGGACACTGATGCTCAGCCTTCACCTGCTGACAGGTAAGGCACCGAGCGACGAACTCTGCCACACCCCTCTTCATCCCTGGCCACTAGAAGAACCTCCTCAAGCTATGGTACATCTTGGTGGAACCAAGATGAACAACATACCTCGACCTGTGAGCCTCTGACAATAGCGCCTAGCGCGCCTCCTCGGGAACGTACAAGCGGCCTCTGAACCTGACCTCGCTGTCCTCGTCCAACTCAACATCTTGCATCTGCAAAACGTATGCCAACTCTGAGTCTGCCTGCTGTGCCTACAACACTTGCCCGTACACTGACGGATCGACAGACAAGCTGGTCATCACTGCACGTTCTCTATGCCTCGACGGGTAGAACACTCCCTAGGACAGATCCTCAAACAGCCTCCACTCCCGGAACATCAACGAACTAGAGCGAACATGTCTGCTCGAAGCATCGGCTACGACGTTAGCCCTTCCTGGGTGATAGGAGAGGATAAGGTCGTAATCCTTCAAATACTCCATCCATCTGTGTGATGACTTGAGTTCAAATCCCTCTAAGTGAAAATGTACTGCAAACTCTAATGGTCGGTGAAGATCTCGAACGCCTCTTTATATAGATAGTGCCTCCACAACTTCAGAGCGAACACCACTGTTGTCAACTCTAAGTCGTGGGTAGGGTAGTTCTCCTCATGCTTCTTGAGCTGCCGAGAAGCATAGGCAATGACCCCACCATGCTGCATCAGCACGACACCCAAACCTGATCTCGACGCGTCGGTGTAGACTACGAACCCTCCGCTGTCCGACGGCAAGACCAACACTGGCACTGAAGTCAACCTCGTCTTCAGCTCCTAGAAACTCCGCTCACAGTCCTCTAACCAAACAAACCTGATGTCCAGCCTCGTCAACCTGGTCAACGGCTCTGCAATCTGGGAAAATCTTGGATAAATCTCTTGTAGTAACCTTCCAAGCTCAGAAAACTACGAACCTTTGACACTGATGTGGGCTGCTCCCATGACAACACTGCCTCCACCTTGGCAGGGTCCACTACCACACCAAAACCTGAGATCATGTGCTCGAGAAAGTGCACCTCTCGCAGCCAAAATTTGCACTTGTCGAATTTGGCATATAGTCGGTGACTCCGCAGGGTCTCTAGCACAATTCTCAGGTGCTCCTCTTACTCCTCGTCAAAATCTGAGTAGACCAAGATGTCATCCACAAAGATGACCACGAACCGATCTAGGTACTCACTGAACACCCTATGCATCAAATCCATGAACACTGCGGGTGCGTTCGTCAGCCCAAACGGCATCATGATGAACTCAAAGTGACCGTACCTCGAATGGAAAACCGTCAAGCCAATATCAGACTCTCTGATCCTCAATTGGTAGTAACCTGATCTCAAGTCAATCTTCGAGAACACCCTGTCTGACTGCAACTGGTCGAACAAATCATCGAACCTCAGCACAGATACTTGTTCTTCACTGTGACCTGGTCCAGCTGTCGATAATCGATGCACAAACGCAGACTAGCATCCTTCTTCCTCACAAATAGAACAGGCGCTCCCCACAGAGAACGGCTCAGACGAATGAAGCCCAGCTCAAGCAACTCCTGCAACTGGGCGCTTCAATTCACGCAACTCTTCCGGAGCCATCCGGTAAGGTGCCTTGGACAAAGGCATCTGGTAAGGTGCCTTGGACAAAGGCATCGTACCGGGCAAAAGCTCGATGGAGAACTCTACCTCCCGCTTAGGCGGCAACTCAGGTAGATCCTTCGGGAAGACATCAGAGAACTCACAAATAACAGGCACGTCAAAAACCGATGATCCGCTAGGCTCCAAGGAACAAACAGAAGCAAGGTACGCCACGCAGCCATCACGGATCAAACGACGAGCTCTACAATAGACCGGATACCTCAGAAGCAGAGAACAGGCACTCCAAGTATCTCAAACCGAACGGTCTTCTACTGACAATCGACCATCGCTGAGCGAGCCTCCAACCAGTCCATGCTCAGGATGACATCAAAGTCACGAAGCTGCAACGCGTACAACCTGGCCGGTAACTGGTGTCCCTCAACCTCAACAGTGACGCCCTCCAGGTAACTGAAAGAACGCATGTAATCACCAGACGGGAGATCGACCATCACGTCATACTGCCTCTCAAGTGTGTGATGAACTAGAGACTCGTAAAACTCCTCAAAAGCAAAACAGAGAGAAGCACTGGGGTCAAATAGAACACAGGCAGCTCTACCAAGGATAGGCAAGGTACCTATAACTAGGTTTGACGCCTCGGCCTGCTCCCTGGTGAGTGCCATCACATGACCACGACTGCGCCCACACTGCGGCCCCTGCTGGGGCTGCTGCTACTGCGGTGGCTACTGGTGATGGGGGAACTGTTGTTTGCTATTGATACGGCTGGAACTGCTGAGGCTGCTGATGCTGCTGAAACTGTTGAGGCTACAAATGGTACTGCCCTTACTGCTGCTGCTGAGGTGCCTGCTGCTGGGGAGGATACTGGTACTGCGATAGCTGCTACGCGTACTGCACTGGCTGCTGCGGCTGCTGGACTTGGCCCATCGGGCAATCCCTCCGGAAGTGGCGTGGCAACCCACAAGTGTAGCAAACTGCCTCCTGTCTACCCTGCTCAGCTCTCTGCTAGACTGACTGCTCTGCAAACCTCGACTGCTACCTCTGTTGCCGACTCCATCCACCCCCGCGAGTGGGCAACTGCCTGAACTTCGAGCGGATCCCAGAACTACTGGAACTGCCCGAGCCCGAAGAAGAAGAAGTCGTGCTGCCGCGACTACCTGCGGGACGCTGGTATGGTGAAGACCTAGAAGAGGCTCCTCGCTGCTGCTGCTGCTGTTGGGGCTGCTAGGTCTCTCTCTCCAAGGCGGTGGCCTTAGCCATGGCCTCTCCTAAGGTGGTACACATGTGAGCTGTCACACCCCACCTCAAGTCTGGCCTTAGTCCTGTGATGAACCTCTCCGCACAAGCTTGCTCACTGCCTGCTACATGAGGAACATACCTTAACAACCGAACGAACCTCTGGTGGTACTGAGTAACTGAGAGATCACCCTACACCAACTCGTGGAACTGGTCTCGTCTCCCACGTTGAGCGTAGTCGGGGAAGTACTCGCCGTGAAAGACCTCCAAAAACTGCTGCCAAGAGATCTAATCCAAACGTTGCCCCTGGAAGTGAGTCTGCAACTGAACTCTCCACCACTTGTGGGCTGCTCCCTTGAGCTGATACAGTGCTAGTCTAACCTGGTCCTCCTCGGCACAATCCATGGTCTCGAACGTGTGCTCCAACTCGTGCGTCCAACTCTCTGCCTTATCTGGATTATATTCACTGAAGAACATCGGTGGCCGGAGATGCAAGAACCTCTCCAAGAGGGCGGTCCTATCCTACATGAGTGTCGTCCTCCTCCGACCAGCCCGGGTGCTCCCGGAACCCGACGCCTGTCGAACTACTGGTTGCTCCTCTTCTGGATCTGCCTGCTGCTCCGGTACTGCTGGGGGAGGAACCAGAGGCTGACCTCCTGCTGTTGCCTGCCTGGGCTGCCACGCTTCCTGGTACAAGTTCCTGAAGAACTGCTCTGCCAAGGGAAACCAGTCTGCGTACTGCTGCGGCTGAGGCTGGTACTCCTGCTGCTGCTGCCGTTGCTCCCTGAGGCTGTGCCACTAACTCCTTTGCTGACACCTCCTCCTGGACCTACCCCCGCGCGGGCATATCTGACTCATCCTGCGACTCAATCAACTCTCTGGCCTGCCTACGCCTGTGCGGAGCCATATCCTACACGGCACACAACCAGCAAGGTTAGCAATACTAACTCAGGCGGCTAGCAATGTACTTGTACTACTGTTGGGACTTCCCGTTGTATTTTAGATCCTCTACAAGTCTTGTCAGACTCTCACTCTGATACCAACTGTAACGACCCCAAGAACCCGACCCTCGGCCCATGCCGAGGACCCAATTTTCGCAGTCGCCGCCCACGGATCCGGAGACCCAGAAGGGCTATAATATAAATATAACAGGATATGTAGTGAAAGTAAACGTCAACTGCTAAGCTAGAAGCAAACATGCAGAAACAGAAAGAAGAGCGAGACTGCTGCGTGCCACTCTAAGTACAGTCCCAACACAACACAACTAGTACAAGTAAAAGTAGGGGATAACAAATCCCTTAGGGGCATACCCTGAGGGTGACATACACTAAGAGGGGGAAGACCACTGCTAGCTACATGGACCACGACTACCTCCCTGTCTCCTCTGCCCGACGCGTGCCCTGCCGCTGCTGAGAAGTCTCACCTAGGAAAAAGGAGGGATGAGCTTCACAACAGAAGCTCAGTAGGGACTACCAATCTCCGATTGGCTTTAACAGGTAGAAGAATATATATATCAATTGAATAACAACAGTTATATCTTCTACCTATGAAAGAACGTGCAGAAGCAAAGCTACTAACTAGCAATAGTACAAAGTACTACACGGTCGGAACTCCGTACGACTGCTTGTCGTGACCACCACACGGCTAGTAAACACAGACAGGGGGAAACACTGCCTGGACAAGAAACACTAGCTATGGAAAGCACTACCACTAGTCAACCGGTCAGGTGTGTCCACTGACATCTTATCATCGACCCAGGTCCTGACCCCCACGTCTCGTCAGAGTGAGGTAGGACACAAAGTACACCATAGTAACCGCCGTAGTCTAGCTGGACTACGGTCCCACGCCTGACCTCCCCAAGTGGTTCCGGGCCACAAAGAGCGAGGCAGTGAGAAACAGGACTGGCTGGCCTGCACCGGGTAGAACTCCTAAACCGTCCTCGGCGTCCCAGACCAACCACGAGAGCTCTGCAAATGACTCAATGCCGCTGTCCTAACCACCATTTTCCCCTCTGCTCTAGAGTCTGCCTACTCAGCTGCCAACTCGAGCACACTCGTAGCCCGGAGTACTCCCTCAACAGGCTCCTGAGGACGGGGGTCCCAGGCAACGGTAACAACCTCTCTACGGAACAAGCCCTGAAGTGCCGAGCACCGGGCGATGACTAGTGTAGGACCGTACTAGGGAACTAGCACAGGTGCCACGGGTACAGTAAAACAAGCGAAAACAGCGAAGACTTAACAAAGCAAAGTACTTCGCAAGACCATAACCTGTCTTTCGGCTATAGTCGCGACGCATCGGGCCGTCGCGACCTTGTCGCGACGCCCTACCCTGTCGCGATAATGTCGCGGCAGCCCTAGCCGACGCGATCATGTCGCGACGCCCGAGAGCGTCACGATCATGTCGCGACCGGCCAGGCCGTCGTGACAAGATTGCGACCTCTATAGTGGTCGTGTCTTCAGCCGAGGGGGGTTCCGGAGCAATCCTCCCAGGAACCACCCCAAAAACATGATACACACATTTCCACGAAGGGAAGGGGAGCATGTGCAACATGTATGAAAGCTGTAAATCACTCAAGCACCCTTAAAACCCCACAAACATAGATTCATGAGAATCTACGCTCGATGGAGACCTCACTCAAGCACGAGCATGATCCTCACACTCCCACAACTCCAAACCACGAGGAAACACTGTCTCTAGAGGGAGGGGAGCATGATTAGGGTGAGAGGATCAAGGGTCCCTACCTCCACAAGAAGAGCCGACCCGTTGGGGCCTTCAAGTAAGAATGACCACCTCCTCCTCGCTCCAAGCACCACGACCACGTCCCCTGCATGAACGGGACGCCACCACCTCAGCACGAGCACCATGAGCAAGAAGAACTGGTGAGAAACTGCAAGGGAGCTCGAGAGGGAAAGAAGGGGGAAGGAGGGGAAGAGAGAGGGCAAGAGGGGGAGAATGGGGCACGCCTTCGATTTTAAACCGAAAGCCCCAAAATGCGATGGGTCAACCCGGCGTGACAACACCATTGTCGCGACGCTCGTAGGCGTCGTGACCCTGTCGCGACGGCTACCCCCGACGTGACCCCAAAAGCAGCCAAACCTCGAAGACCGGGAAAAGCAAACACGATGGCTTGCCAGGTCGCATCAACGCTATACGCTTCTGCCACCCAACATGACCATTCTGACAAACAGGATAGCGATCACGTCTGTCAGAAAAGTAGTCGCGACGCCATCAGACGCCGCAACAAGGACGTGACGGCCACCCCCGTCGCGACAAGAACGCGATGGCCGGGTGCGGTGCGTCACCAAGCCCGTCACGGAAGGCCACTCTGGCGTGACCATGTCGCGACCAGAGCACCTGTCGCGACTCTGAGGATAGGGCCAAAGGGCCTAAGGGGGCCGGGTCTTACAGTTGGCCCCATCGCATTCTGCTTCCTGAAGCTTTCTGTGTGGTGGTTGGCAGTGTGGGTCCTAAGGGGGCCCTACTTTGAGATTCCTTTGCTGGTTTATTATGTTTAAGTAGTATGAAGGTTAATAATGTAAGGATTTCATGGGATTAAGTAGGCTACTGCTAATGTGTGGTTAGTATGTGCTATATAAGGTATGTTTAAGTAGGTAATGTAAGTTGTTGGATATCATGCAAGTGTGTTCATGTAAGTAAGTTACAAGCAGTTTATGAATGTAAGTGTTAATGGTGATGATTGTGAATCTTGAAGGTTTATTTAATGATTGATAAGGATTAATGTGTGCTATGTGGTTTGTCGGGTTCAGTGGTTCGACGCTTATCCAGACTGTCTCCCCACTCAAGAACCCTAGGTTCTTTGTGGGCCAAGCACGTTGTGCTCGGGGTTTGCCCCAGTACTGTGTGTGTTGTAAAGGTATGTGCCATCTTCTTGGACACCCTCACTCATTTGTTGAGTTTCCCATTCGATTGAGAGAAAGACGACAATAGGTTAGCTACTTGTGGTGAGTGAGTACTTCTCTGTGTAGTCACTTGTAGAGTGCTCGTGGTTGGGGGACGGACACCAATAGACGTACTAGTCACTAGATAGTCATGTGTTTTCAGTGTCTCACTTTAGGGAGCTTCGGCCAGAGTCCCTAGAGGTGCCAGCATGGGTCTATAGCATGTGTGGTCTGTAGTGTGGTGTTGGTTGGTCTCCACAATTCTTAGAGTTACATAGTATGGTTGTGGAGCCACAATTGGACAGTTTGTCTGTGGCTGTGAGACTGAGAGAGCTTTCTTATGATTTCTTGTCCATAGTAGGTCTCGGACTAGCTACCCAAGTACCGTGGTCCGAGTGGTGGCGTCGTACTTTCCGACTCAGGCTTTTTGTAGTAGTTGTGGTTACTTTTGTATGTCGTGTTAGTGGTCGTTGATTTATAATGGATTGTGTTTATATTTATGTGATAAGAGTTGTAGCCCAGTGAGCTTATGGTTAGGGCTCTGTGGTGTCTTGAAAATGTGGCGTAGTGTGGTCCCTCTTCCGGTTGGCTGTGTAGTTGCTTTAATGATTGTGGTTCATGGTACTTTATTAGTTAATGTTGTTGTTAGTTGTTTAGTCTATGGTAATTATGTTAATTTCCTATTTTTTAAGTTATTTCTTTAAATTACTATAGTTGAGCTGACTAGTGTGATTATGAGTTGCACCTGTTACTCGTGGTTACTCGTGGGTTTTGTGCATTATTTTTGGGGTTTCCCTACTGAGCCAGTGACTTGTGAGGCTCACATCCATATGGGCTCTTTTCAAATGTTTAGCAGCGAGCGTGGTTCTTGAAGGCGGACTTCTACCACCAACAGTTGAGTGAGTTGTTGCCCTTGTTATACACCTCGAGGTCTGTCCCAGGTAGTTGTACTTTTCATTTGGACGTGTAATAATGTATTGTGACAATGTAATTTTATAACTATGTATGAGATCATGTAATTTATCAAGTATCTTTATACAATGTGGTTGTCTTTTATATTCTTACTAGACGCGTGTATGTGATATCCCTTGCGAGACTTCGGTCTGTTCGGGAGAGGTGGGTCTGGATATGAAGTCTTTTCGGGCAGAAATATACAGGGTCACTACAGTTGGTATCAGAGCAGAGCCCAATTAGTATATGAACATACATTAAGATTGCATTGTCCTAAAATATGATTTAATGTCCAGTGCTGGTAGTAAGTCTACGGATTTTTCTATGAGTTTTTGCGTATGTGTTATGTTGTAATGTGTGTTTGTGTTGGTATGTTATGAAACAAGATTGAGAAATAGTGAAAGTGAGAAATGGCTTAGATTTAGTATGATAATTAGCTTAAATAGAAACATTTTACGAGAAAATTGTGATGAAAAGTGGTAATATTGTCGAGTAGTCAGTAGAGTTAGTAGGAACATTGGTGCAATGGTACAGTGTTAATTATTTAGGTATATACAGAGGTACTTGATATGGATATAGCAGTGTGTTGATGTTGTTGTGAAAGTTGTTTCTGGTTATGAGTAATTGATTACAAAGGATTAAAAAGGGTAAAGCAGAGATATGTGATACATTTGTAGGTAATGTTGGCAGGTACCGGTAAGGGGTTTGGTTGATGAAATGATGTAGAGTTAGATTCAAATGATGTGTCAGTAAATAAAGAAACAGTGATAGTAGGTTTAAGAAAGGTATGGTTGCCAGAAGAATGTATCAGCATCAGAAAATTTTATATATGATTGATAAGAGTGTATACAGATTTGAAAATGATGTTAATGCTGAAGAAATGTACTAGTGTTATAAAGTTTTGCACAAGGTTGATAAAGAAATATGCAGATATATGTGGTACAATGAGAAAGGAAGTCAATGAAGTAAGTTGTTGAGCTAACGCCCTTGGAATTTCAGAGATTATGTATTTAGTAAGTACGTCAGGGTTTATAGGTAACTAGTGGAAAGATTGTAAGGATTACTGATAATTAGCTGTAAGGTACAACGTGTAATATTGGTTGTGATATGACAGCAAATTGTGTTTTAAAAGGAAAGGTTATGTTAGATAAAGCAAGTTGAAATATTGTGAAGAACAGCATGATTTCAGGAATGTAAGATTTAACATTTATTGGTAGAGAAGATGAGGTAGTAAGATGTAAGTTAGTTCATAGACTGATAAAAGATGTTAATTCCAATAAATGAAAAAGGAGGTGTTAGAAAAATAAGAGTTATAGTTAAGGTTAGTGGAGCTTGTGTTTGCTTAGAGGAATAATGTTGTTAATGATCATTTCGCAGTGGCAGTGTTTTCAGTGGTTCAGAATAAAGCAAATATACTAGAATAAATTGGAAGGTAGATGCAGTGATTAGATGTGTATTAATAAGATTTCAAATTTTGTGAAGCTTATGTAGTTTTAATGAAATATAAATTTTAGATTTTTGTAAAAATAGTTCAGTTTTAATAAAGGTAAAGTATTAGTTGATATTAGTTTGTTAGTGCAGATTGTGAAATAGTGGTAATTAGTAAAGGAAAATAAAGAGTAGGTTATTATGTGTAAAGAATTAGGCAATTGATTTTCAAAATTGGTAGCGATTTAATGAAAGGTATCTGTATGAAAAAAGAAAAAGGAAGAAAAAAAGGATTGTAGTATGAATTAAAGGATTTGGTAAGTATAATGGAATCTAGTAGGGAAGGAGATAATCAGAGGAATGGTTTTGTAGAGGAAGGATATTATGTAGTTTAGTTAGTCGTTATTTGAAGCCTAAGCAGTATGGATTACAAAGAAGAAATGGCAGGGTTAGTAATGATCATAGTTGGATGGTTAAAGCAGTGCTTAGGAAAAATATTTAGGGTTTAGAGCAGATAAAGGGTTTGAATGAAAGTGTTCTCCAGTAAGCACATCCTCAGTGTTTGTTTAAGAGCAAAAATAGATCAATCAAGAATCAGTAAGTAGATAAAGGTAACAATAGGGTCAGTTTGCCAAGTATTATTGGTCTTTCCAGTTCAACTCATTTTTGCATTGTACGATGGCAGGGAAGGTAACAGGTAGAAGAATGTGATTTCAAAAATTGTATGTCAGTCATAGTTGATGCACAGAACAAAGAAGCAGTTTTAAGTTAGATGATAATTCCATATTGAAAGTTACATAGAAAAGTGGCATGCAATTTTAGCAGCCAAAAGAAAATGTGTTCAGTTGATCTAATTGATAGTAGAGAAGAATATCAAAAGGCAATAAGTACATATATGAAGTATTAATAAGAATAAGATGTTATAAGTTGGCAGTGGAAGAGCGCGGGCAGTAGGAAAAAAATCCAAATATGATATTTGGTCTTCTTTAAATGTATTGTTAGTTTAGATTACGTATGAAATCCAACTTTTATTCAAGATACCAGTGTTGAGCTGGTAATTAAATGGTGAAGATAATCAAGCATGGTCAAATGGTCAATTTGGCATTTGAATTATTGTGGCAGAATATTCGAGGACAAAAATGATTGTGAACAGGCTTAAGCAGAACAGCCCAAGAAAATGTGGTAGGCACATCCAGGAAAATGTGGAAGTAGGTTGAATCCAAGAAGATAAAGCGCCTACGGCAGAGTAGAATTGCTAGAAATGGAATAGAATTAAAGCCGTCAAATCAAAAAGTTTGGAAGGTGAATCATGGGCACAGAAGGGTACCAGAAAAGGTTGCTAGGGAAATGCAGTGAAATGTATCCATACTTATTTGAATATAAATTTAATTTACAATATTTATTTAATTGTGAAATATTTTTATTTCTAGGTTTCGTCCTAATGTCGAGGATGACATTTATTTTTAGGTGTTAGTAATATAACGTTGTGAATAATCGGATTCAAGTTTAATGGGTTTAATGTGGTGTTTTGGGCCAATGTGTGGTCGTGGACCTTGTTTGAGGCTTTGGTGTATTGTGTGGGTGTCATGGGCCGGAGATTTAGACTCATAGAGCTCACTAGTTCTCTGGTTGAGAATGAGACAGGGATGGGCATCGCGTTCTTAAAGCGGCCTTCCCCTGCCACACATTCTTATTGCCACCTTTTTTGGGCTTTTCTTGGCTTGCACAACGCGTGGCGTGCATTAGTCTGACACGTGGAGGTGTCTTCGTGAACGTGACCTTTGGGTCTATCATGTTCTGAACGCGATGGTCAACTAGGACACTTTCTCATTTCCGAGGTGTTTAAGTGAGTTTGGTCAGCCAAACAGAGGAGGACGCTCTATTCGACCAAGGACGAGTTTGCTGATGGGGATTCTCGACGATTCGGCTTGGGAGTTGCTCCGACGAGCAAGGGTGCAGCAGCGCCGTCGCCGACTTGTGCAGGGCCAGGCGACTGCACGGTGTGGAGGGAAGATCCAGCAGGCAAATGGTGTAGGGCCTCACTACCGACTAGGGAGTGGGGGGACGGCTGTGCGAGCCTCTCACACGGAGCGCGAAGCAATGACAGTGGCGTGGAGGGAAGCTTTGGCGGATCGGCAGGCACCTTGTGCAGGGCCAGCCGGCCAGGGGGCTGCTCGGCCTGCTCGCTTCCGACTAGGGAGTGGGGACGGACGACCGGAGGGCAACTGGTGCGGGGTGGAGCCTCTCCAGCGAAGCGACGGCAGCTGCGTGGCATGGAGGGAAGCTCCGGATGACCGGAGGGCAACTGGTGCAGGGCCGACAAGGCGGCTGCTCGCGATGTCGGCGTGCTCGCTGTCGACTGGGGAGTGGGGGGATGGCTGCGAGCCTGCGAGCGATTAGGTTTTTTTTTTTTTTCCCTTTTCGATAACCCCTTTTGGCCTTTCCGTCGCCTCTCGCCACTTCGGATTCGGAAACGAAATGTCGGATCCGGAAACGTCTCTTTCTGTTTCCTACTCCGATAAGATTCGAAAACCCGAATCCAAATCCGATAATTAAACGGACCCATTTTTTCGGAGCTCCGAGTCCTATAAAAATTGCAAAAATGAATCGAAATTTCGGATTTTGAACATCCATTGGCAGCCCTAGTGGGTTGTGTGGTTTGTCGTGTTCGGTGGTCTGGCGCTTATCTAGATTGTCTCTACAGTCAAGTACCTTAGGTTCTTTGTGAGCCAGGTACGTTGTGCTCAGGGTTTGTTCTGGTACTATATGTACCGTAGAGGTCTGTGTCATCTTCCCAGACACCCTCACTCGTTTATCGAGTTGCCCGTCCATCTGAGGGAAAGATGACAATGGGGCAGCGACTTGTGGTGTGTGAGTACTTCTCTGTCTTGTCACTTGTAGAGCGCTCATGGTTGGGGGATGAACACCAGTAGATGTACTGGTCTCCAGCTAGTCTTGTGTTTCCAGTGCCTCATTTTAGGGAGCTTTGGCCCGAGTCCCTAGAGATGCCAAGCATGGGTCTGTAGTCTGTGTAGTCTGCAGTATGGTTTTGGTTGGTCTCCATAGTTCTTAGACTTGCGTAGTGTAGTTGTGGAGCCATAATTGCACATTTTATGTATGGCTGCAAGATTGGAAGAGCTTTCTTGTGGTTTCTTGTCTAGAGCAGGTCCTAGACTAGCTGCCCAGGTACTGTGTCTGAGAGGTGGCGTCCTACTTTCTGACTCAGGATTTTCATAGTAGTTGTGGTTACTTCAGTACGTCATATGGGTGGTCATTGATTTATAATGGATTGTGTTTATATTTATGTGATAAGTGTCATAGCCCAGTGAGCTTGTGGTTAGGGCTCTGTGGTGTTTTGAAAATGTGGCGTAGTGTTCCCTCTTTCGGTTGGCTGTGTAGTTGCTTTAATGATTGTGGTTCATGGTACTTTATTAGTTAATGTTACTATTTAGTTGTTTAGCTAGTAGTAATTATGTTAATTTCCTATTATTTAAGTTATTTCTTTAAATTACTATAGTTGAGATGACTAGTATGATTATGAGTTGAACATGTTACTTGTGGTTACTCGTGGGTTTTGTGTGTTGTTTTGGGTGTTTCTCTACTATGCCGGTGACTTGTGAGGCTGATACCCCTACATGCTCTTTTTAGATGTTTGGCAGCGAGCGTGGTTCTTAAGGGCGGACTTCTACCACCAGCAGTTGAGTGAGTTGTTGCTCTTGTTGTACACCTTGGGGCATGTCCCAGGTAGTTGTATTTTTCGTTTAGATGTATAAAAATGTATTGGGACAATGTAATTTTATAAATGTGTATGAGATCATGTACTTTATCGTGTATCATTGTACAATGTGGTTGTCTTTTATATTCTTACTGGACAATTGTATGTGATATCCCTTGCGAGACTTCGGTCTGTTCATGGGAGGCAGGTCTAGATGTAGAGCCTTTTCGGGTAGAAATATCCATGGTCGCTACAATTCCATACACATCTTCCAGTATTGGTAGTCCTCACAATCAAAGAAGGATGGTCTTGATACAAACTGACCCTCAAGGTTGTGCATCTCAACTGCCATTTCTTCTCAAATCATTGGATTCTTTGGAGAAGAACATGCTCCGATACCACTTGTTGGATCTAAATGGAACTAAGATGTCCTAGAGAGGGGTGAATAGAACTTCCTATGAACACTCTAAGGAGAAAGGTTAGATCTAAAAATCACTAATCAAAAACACTGTTAGAGGTTAGTGTAGTGTGTGAAAGAAAAAAAACATAAACAAGCAGAAGCAAACACACACAAGAGGCAAGTGATTTATCCTGATTCGGATCTCTTCTCAATAGGAGTCCTACGTCTAATCCCCAAGTAACTCTTGGGATTTTTCACTAAACACCAAGATCACCTTGGTCTTCCCTTCAACGATGGGCTTACAACACTTGCTTCTAAGCAAGTTTTCCTTTTACCAAAGAGGCAACAAACCTCCTACCCAAGTAGGCCCTTCTTTCTTCAAAAGGGGAAGCACATAGGGAACAAGCCCCTTGCCAGTTTACAAGATATGTAGATTCTTAAACAGGTGCTACACAGACAGTGAGAAAACACAGATAGAAAGAGAACGACAAGAATGTGAACAAGATGCACTTTTCTCTTTTTGACTCTAAGTGGACTGGCTAAATGATCTGATGAAGTGTAACATCTTGGGCTTTCTGGATTTCTGTTTGTGTGTGGGATGACTAGCCACTAACGCGTCCGGCCTTAGCGACGTGTTAGTGTCGCGACAGAGCTGGTCGTCATGACAGTCATCCAGGTCGCGACGGGTGGTTGCGTCATGTTCTTGTCATGCCCCATCAACGGATCATGACTGCTTTCCACTTTTTGGTCGTCTGACACCTGTCAGAGTGGCAGGTGTGGCAGACTGACCTATCGGGTTGTCACGGTGCCCCGGATGGGCGTGTTCTGGTCGCGGTGTGGGCGGCCGTCGCGTTACGTTTGGTAACACGACGCCCCGCCCCGTCGCGTTCTAAGGGCCAAATGCTAAAAGCCTTGGTCGGATCTTCCTTCCCCTTCTTTGGCCTTTCTCCCTTCCCTCCTCTTCGAGGAGGGGAAGGTTTTCCCCTTTCTCCTTCGGCGGCTTGGAGCTCGGTGGCACCAGCGGCGGCTCATGGCGGAGCTGGAGCGGCGGAGAGGAGTGAGAAGGAGGCGGCCGTGGTGTCGTGAAGGCCCCTTTGTGGATTGGTTCTTCGTTCTCCGATAGGGATTCTTGTGCCCTTTCCAATCCGAGTGATTGGAAGTCCCTTTGTGTGTTTGTATGCTTTAAATGCTTTCCCCATGCTCCCCTCCCCATGGTTGTAGTGTTTGTAGCGTGTGGGGGACCCCAGGATGTAGCATCCAGACGGTCGGCCTTCCAGCAGATGTCGCAACCGCCGAGCACATCGCGACATCAGAGAAGGCGTCACCCTGGTCCAATGTGACCTTATCGCGGCACGGTTGGCCGTTGCGATATCGCGACCCAGTTGCCTATCGTGACAAGATGTTGTCGCGATGCACAACCCTGTCGCAACAAGCTTGTCACAGTGCTTTGCCTTATCGCGACAACCTGGTTGTCGCGATGCATTTCCCCGGCGTGACCCGCTTGTCAGGTTGCCCTTCTCATCACGATGGTATCGCGATGGGTAAGGAGGGCACGACAAGACCTGGCGCGCCTCGAGTGTTTCTGTGGCCCCGGTTGGCGTGTCGGCATGTGCCCTAGGGCAGAGTTTCCCTTAGGACCTTCTGGTAGGGAACGCGGCAGGTTGGCTCACTGCGTTCAGTGACCGAAGGTGACACCTTCGTGGCTGTGTCCTAGCAGTGTTGCTAGGAGGCTCGCGTCTGTCTAATAATCGATTGTCTTTCGGTCAATCGATTATTAGAAGAGTGTTGGTTTCTGTTTTGTATGGTGTGTTCTGGTTTCTCGGGCCGTGCCGTGTGTGCCGGCGTTGGCCGACGGCCCTTCTGGGGGTTTCCGGAAGGGGTGTCGTGCATGCCTGTGCCTACTGGGTTTGTCTTGGTTACAAGCCAGCTGTGCTGTTTCTGTTGGTGGTTGCCACGCCAGTTCTCTTTTGCTCGGTGCTCGGCACTTGAGGGCTTGTCCGCGAGACAGGTTGTTACTGTTGCCTGGGACCCCCAGCCCCGCGCGTCTGTGTCAGAGGGAGTTGCTCCGGGCGGCAGGCGTGCTCAAGTCACGGACTTGGAGTAGAAGGGGAAAACGGTGGGGACAGCGGCATGAGCCATTTGTAGAGCTCTCTTAGCTGGTCTGGGTCTCCGAGGTGGTTTAGGTGCTCTTTCGGTGCGGACCAGCTAGTCCGTCTCACTGCCTCACTCTGCGTTGGTTCTGGAGCCGCGAAGGGAGGTCAGGCGTGGGGCCGCAGTTCTGCTGACTGCGGTGTTTGTGGTTGTGTTCTTTGCTATGACTCGCTAGCCTCACTCTACCTAGGGAGGTCGTAGGCAGGAGTCAACGGCTAGCAAGCAAGAGGGGTGGACTGTGTGTCCCTCTCTTAGGTGCCTGTGGCGGTGGCTTGGTTGCTCTTACTGTGATGGTGTTTCACGCTGTTTCTGAGATTGGGTTTCTCATCGCCCTAGCCTGCACGGTGGTTGTAGCCTAGCCGTGTTTAGTTCTGTGGATTTGGTTGGTTTGGCCTCGTGGGCCGTGTTTAGTGGTTTCCGCTCTGTGGGTTCTCTCAGGGTGCCTTGTGCAGGCACCCAACTACTGTTTCAGTAACCCGTTCCTTGGTGTCGTCCGTGGTGGCACTGTAGGGTGTAGTTCCCTGACCTCGTGGCGTGTCCGAGGTGCATGGTGGTTCTGCTTGTGGGCCGTCGACCTTGTGGAGGTCTGAGGTGACCGTACCTGTGGTGAGACGTTCATTCTCACTTGGTTACTTGGTGTCTCTTGGGGTGACACCTGGTTGTTTCCTTCCCGACCTCGTGGAGGTCCAGGATGTTGGTGCTTGTGTCGTGAGACTTTGGTCTCATGTGGTTGCTCTGGTGTTCCGTGAGCTCCTTTGTCTCGATAGGTGTGTGCCGAGGGTTTGCTTCCGTATTGTGTTGCTCTGGCCCGACCCTGGTTGCGGGTCGTGGCATTACTCTAGTCGCTTCCGCATGTGTTGACTCCGCTGGTTCTGCGGGAGTCATGTTTGGCCTGACCCAGGTTGTGGTCGAGGCGTTTCTCTATTTTCTACTACTTTGTAGAGTAGTTTTGCTTCTGCTTTGTTGGAGTTCCTGCTACTCTAGCTGGTAAGGGACTGGTTATCCCTACTGAGCCTTGTTCGTGAGGCTCACCCCCTACTCTCTTCAGGTAGGGACTCGCTATCACAGGAGTTCGTTGCTGGACGGTCGTGGTGGCGGCTTGTTCGCCGTGCGTTGCCAGCAGTGTGAGTTGTGAGCATGAGTGCTTGTAACGTGAGTTGAGAGTGTCCTTTTTGCAAGTCTTCGGGGTATGCCCCTTAAGGGCTGCACCTTTCTTTCTGTACCTGTACTTTTATTTGGGACATGTTGTACATAATTGCTGTATTAATGTACGAGCTTTCTTGTTATAGTTATTTGAATTCATTGCTTATCTCACTGGACTAAATTCTAACCCTTCTGGGTCTTCGGATCCGTGGGTGGCGACGCGACCTTCAGGGGTCCCTGGCGGGGGTTCGGGAGGTCGGGTCGTTACAGTTGTATCAGAGCTCAGGGGTCCAACGAGATTTGTAATGAGTTAATAACTATGGCTGTCCCAAAGAAAGGTACTAGTACGTTGTTGGCCCGTCCATGTAGAGTGTTGTAAGGTAAGCATTGGGCCCTTTGTTGCAGGTGGCTAGCTTTCCAGCAGGGTCCGGGTGTGAGCTGCAGGAGAGTGTTGCTGTTGTTGTTGGGTGCGCGTGCTGCGAGCGTGGTTGTTGTTTTCGCTCGTGCTGCGGTTGGGTTCGTCCTCGGCCTGCGCATCTGTGTGGCTGTGTCGCGAAGGCTGAGAGAGCCTACGTGTGATGTGGCCTTCACCGGTGCAGGGTTGTGGTCTGCGGAACTGGTCGAAGGTGTCCTTGCCTTGCTGGCAGTCCCCTTGTTGTGGGATGACTTCTTGTTGGATGTCCCCTTGTTGTTGGGGTGTGTCCTTGTTGGATGTCCCCTATTGTTGGGGTGTGTGCTGGGTTGGTTGTGTGTTTGGCCTTGCGTGCCTGTGTGCCGTTGTGCGCTATGCTCTGCTCAGTCGACGTCGTTGCTCGAGCTAAGCAGATGTTTGTGTGCCGTGTTGCACCACTGGTTAAGCGCTGCGACACCTGGTTGTGGTTGTTGTCGGCCTTGCGCTGACTGGTTGTGAACTCTGGTGAGTTGCTCTCGAAGTTCTTCTCTATTGGTTCTGGTGGAGGCGAGGTTTTCCCCAGAACTTTGTTATGCTCGTTTATGGTTGTTGCGGTGTTGCCCTCTGGGTTGAGGTGCATCACTTGGCTGCTATGTTCTGGTGGTGTTTCTCAGAACTGTTTGTTGTTGTCCTAGTGAGAGTTCCTCTCCCTCTGGGACTGCTTCTGTGCTCGTTGAAGTCTTCCACTATGTTGCCTCCTTGGTTTGAGGTCTCTGTTGTCTGGTTGGTTGCCGTTGCGCTGCCCTCGAGGTTGAGGTGCATCGCTTGGTTGCCCTGTGTTCTGGTGTAGTTTCCCAGAACTGTTGGTTGTTGTCCTGGTGAGGTTCGCTCTCAGGACTATTCCGGGCTTGTTTCTGCCGGTTGTTGTGCTACCTCAGGGTTGAGGTATGCTGCTGTTGTGTTGGTCGTTGCGTTCTGGTGGGTTTTCTCAGAACGGCGCCTTGGTGGTTCTGGTGGAGGTTCTCCCAGAACCAATTTGTGTTGCTTCTGCTGTCTGTTGTGTTCTCTCTATTGGCCGTTTATGTGGGCTGCATTCTGGTGATGTTTTCCCAGAACGGCTCTTGGCGCTTTGGGTAGAGGTCCTCCCCAAGATGCCTTCTGTTTGTTTTGTTTGTTGCTGCTCTCTCTCTGTAGAGATGAGCTGTCGACGTTGCCAATGGGACTGTCCGTGTTACAGTCTGTTTGGGCTTTGTCGATCAAGGTGTAGTGCCTTTGACCGTGTGTTTGGCCATGGTACTGGCCAAGTTGTCTTTCTGTTCGTTTGCGCATTCTCGGCCGTACTGGTGGGACTTCGTGACTCCCCAGGATCGGGAGGTTGGTTTCGTTTCTCTCGCCTTGTGGACTCTTCCAGATGGTGGTCTGGTGAGTGCCATGGGTATCTGACTGGTTGTACTTCTGTGGAAGTGCCAGTCACGTTTAGTGGTTTTCCCTTGCGTGTGGAAGAGACTCGTTGTGAGGGTCTCCTTCTCCTACTTTCTGTTTGTTGCTCAGGGTGGTGGTGTTGGCATGGCAGTTGGTGCCATGTTTAGCACTGTGGTTACCTTTGTGGCGAAGGTCCCTCCCCTTTGTGCTGTCTTGAGGTTGAGCTGGTTGCTCACCTCGTGCGCATTGTTTCCTTGTGGTGCGATAGGTTGTGGCGACCTATTGTCCCATCTCTTGCTGTGTTGGTTTCTTGTTGCCTGACTGGACGATGTAGGGCAACGTGCCCTGTGTTCAATGTGAGGCGGCACTGGTTTTCTGTTGTTTGGCTTGCTTGTGCAAGCATTGTTCGGTGCATGTTTTGCTTGTGCCTCGGTTGTGCTTGGGAGGCACTTGTCATTGTTTGGTGTGTGGCTCTCCCCACTGTGGTGGTAAGAGCAGTGCCTTGTGTTTGCGCACTTCTAAGAGCCAATATGGTTGTTGCGCTCTTGAAGCTGTTAGTTTTTTTTCGCGTGTTTCTCTTGTGGGTCTCTGGTGGAGAGTCCTTTTCTGTTGGCCTTGAGTCATTTCAGGCCGTTGGTACGGTTGTGTACTGCACCTGGAGCGTGTTTCTTTTCGATGTTTTGTGTCTTTGTGCCTTGAGGGTTTGTGGCCGGTGTGGCCTCTTCTACTCTTTGTGGCTTGCAGTTTCTTGTGGGCAGCTTTTGGAAGGTCTCTTATGGAGAGTTCTTCCTGTTAGCCGTGTTGTTTCGGCCGTTGATGCAACTGTGTTGCATCTTTTCGAGCTTGGTGCTTGTGGTGGCACCCTCTGCTCATGCTCTAGTGGTTTGTTTTCGTGCCGTCTGGAGCCTTGGTGCATTGTGTTGTACCTTGGGTGGCTCCTAGTGCTAGTGTTAGCACTGTGTGTGTGCCGTGTGCCTTGAACGTAAGCTTCGTGCGTTGTTTCGTAAGTTGCTCGGTGTTCGAGGCATTGAGCTTTCCGCCTCTGGGACACTTTGTGCTGGCCATGCCTTGTGGCTGTACCGTTACCGCTGTGGGGTGGCTGCTTTGCCTTGTCTAGGTAGCCCTATTGGTGGTACGCCAGGCTTTGGTCATGGCGAGTGTCCGGGTTTCCCCCTCTCACCTTGGGGAGCGAGTGTGTTCGGTTGGGGTACCCTGTTTTGGTTTGGATTTCTTTGAGGTCAACGTGCTGCCCTCGACCTCTGCAGTTGTTTCATTTTCGGTGCGGTTGCCGATGTCTTGAGTTGCTTAGCCTTGCCAACATCAGACATCTTCCTTGGTTTTGCCTCTGCGCATGTGCCTGTAGAGCGTGTAGTTCAGCTTTCTGTGGCTCCACAGTCGTTGGGTGTTCTGGTTGGACCACAAGGATGATCTGGGCGAGATCTAGTGGTGTCGTTGGACACTATCTTGCTCGCCGTGGGTTCTCCACATGCGTGTTTTTCATTTGGTTTTGGGTCATCATTAAGAAGCTCTCGTTTGGCCTTGCCGTAGGTGCTGGCTGTTGCTAGTTGTGCGGAGCCATTCAGCGGAGTCTTGTGGATGACCTCTTGGCATTTCCTCGGTTGCCGTCAGTAGCCGGTACCTCTGTCTAGTCACTGGGGACAGAGGAAGTTACTGACCGGTTGGTCTCAACAGTGTCGACTGTTGAGGGCTCAGTCGTGGTTTTCGATTGGCGTTTTCAGTGTTTCTGGTCGGCTTGGTGCACGCCACGCCTATGGTGTTGTCGACATCTGCTTGTGTGCTCTACGCCGTTGTTGTGTGCCCTGTGAGCTATCGGATGTCTGGTTTGGCACCCCCTTTGTGGCAGGGTCATGGTGGCGACCACAGGGAAGTCGTGGTATGACTTAGTGGTCCCTTGGCACCTGTTGTTTTCTCCGACTGGGTTTCGCCCTTGATTTCGAGGACGAAATTATTTTTTTGTTGGATGTATTGTAACATCTCGGGCTTTCCAGCTTTCCGTTTGTGTGTGGGATGACTGGCCACTAATGCGTCCGGCCTTAGCGACGTGTTAGTGTCGCGACGGAGCTAGCCGTCGTGACAGTCATCCAGGTCACGACGGGTGGTTGCGTCGCGTTCTTGTCACGCCCGGTCAACGGGTCACGACTGCTTTTTGCTTTTTGGTCGTCTGACGCCTGTTAGAGTGACAGGCGTGGCAGACTGACCTGTCGGGCTCTTACGGCGCCCCGGATGGGCGCGTTCTGGTCTCGGTGTGGGCGGCTATCGTGTTACGTTTGGTAATGCGACACCCCACCCCGTCCCGTTCTGAGGGCCGAAAGCTAAAAGCCTTGGTCGGCTCTCCCTTCCCCTTCTTTAGCCTTTCTCCCTTCCCTCCTCTCTGATGAGGGGAAGGTTTTCCCCTTTCTCCTCCGGCGGCCTGGAGCTCGGTGGTGCCGGTGGCGGCTCATGGCGGAGCTGGAGCAGCGGCGAGGAGCGAGGAGGAGGCGGCCGTGGCGTCGTGAAGGCCCCTTTGTGGGTTGGTTCTTTGTTCTCCGGTAGGGATTCTTGTGCCCTTTCCAATCCGAGTGATTGGAAGTCCCTTTGTGTATTTGCATGCTTTAAATGCTTTCCCCATAATCCCCTCCCCATGGTTGTAGTGTTTGTAGCGTGTGGGGGACCCCGGGATGTAGCATCCCGACAGTCGGCCTTCCAGCTGATGTCGCGACCGCCGAGCGCGTCGCGACATCAGAGAAGGCATCGCCCCGGTCCGATGCGACCTTATCACGGCGCGGTTGGCCGTCACGATAAGGGTCATGTCGCAACATGGTTGCCCGTCGCGACAAGCTGTTGTCACGATGCGCAACCTGGTTGCCCGTCGCGACAAGCTGTTGTCGCGACGCGCAACCCTATCGCGACAAGCTTGTCGCGGCACTTTGCCTTGTCGTGACAACCTGGTTGTCGCGACGCGTTTCCCCGGCGCGACCCGCTTGTCGTGGTTGCCCTTCCCGTCGCGATGGTAGCACGACGGGTGAGGAGGGCGCGACAAGACCTGGCACGCCTCAGGTGTTTCCGTGGCTTCGGTTGGCGTGTCAGTATGTGCCCCAGGGCAGGGTTGCCTTTAGGACCTTCTGGTATGGAATGCGGTAGGTTGGCTCGCTGAGTTCAGTGACCGAAGGTGGCACCTTCGTGGCCGTGTCCTAGCAGTGTCGCTAGGAGGCTCGTGTATGTCTAATAATCAATTGTCTGTTGGTCAATCGATTATTAGAAGAGCGTCGGTTTCTATTCTGTCTGGTGTGTTCCAATTTTTCGGGCCATGCCGTGTGTGCCGGCATTGGCCGACGGCCCTTCTGGGGTTTTCCGGAAGGGGTGTCATGGGTGCCTGTGCCTGCTGGGTTTGTCTTGGTTACAAGCCAGCTGTACTATTTCTGTTGGTGGTTGCCATGCCAGTTCTCTTTCGCACGGTGCTCGGCACTTGAGGTCTTGTCTGTGAGACAGGTTGTTATCGTTGCCTGGGACCCCCAGCCCCACGCGTCTGTGTCAGAGGGAGTTGCTCCGGGCGGCGGGAGTGCTCAAGTCACGGACTTGGAGCAGAAGTGGAAAATGGTGGGGACAGTGGTGTGAGCCGTTCGTAGAGCTCTCTTAGCTGGTCTGGGTCTCCGAGGTGGTTTAGGCGCTCTTCCGGTGCAGACCAGCTAGTCCGTCTCACTGCCTCGCTCTGCATTGGTTCCGGAGCCGCGTAGGGAGGTTAGGCATGGGGCCGCAGTTTGGCCGGACTGCGGTGTTTGTGGTTGTGTTCTTTGCTATGACTCACTAGCCTCACTCTACCTAGGGAAGTCATAGGCAGGAGTCAGCGGCTGGCGAGCAAGAGAGGTGGACTGTGTGTCCCTCTCTTAGCTGCCTGTGGCGGTGGCTTGGTTGCTCTTGCTGTGACGGTGTTTCACGCTGTTTTCGAGATTGGGTTTCTCGTCACCCTAGCCTGCATGGTGGTTGTAGCCTAGTCGTGTTTAGTTCCATGGGTTTGGTTGGTTTGGCCTCGTGGGCTGTGTTTAGTGGTTTCACTCTGTGGGTTCTCTCGGGTGCCTTGTGCAGGCACCCAACTGCTGTTTCGGTAACCTGTTCCTTGGTGTCATTCGTGGTGGCACTGTAGGCTGTAGTTCCCTGACCTCGTGGCATGTCCGAGGTGTAGGGTGGTTCTGCTTGTGGGCCATCGACCTTGTGGAGGTCTGAGGTGGCCGTGCCTGTGGTGAGACGTTCGTTCTCACTTGGTTGCTTGGTGTCTCTCGGGGTGACACCTGGTTGTTCCTTCTCGATCTCGTGGAGGTCCGGGATGTTGGTGCTTGTGTTGTGAGACTTTTGTCTCACGTGGTTGCTCCGATGTTCCGTGAGCTCCTTTGTCTCAACGGGTGTGTGCCGAGGGTTTGCTTCCACATTGTGTTGCTCTAGCCCGACCCTGGTTGCGGGTCGTGGTGTTACTCTAGTCGCTTCCACATGTGTTGACTCCGTTGGTTCTGCGGGAGTCATGTTTGGCCTGACCCGGGTTGTGGTCGAGGCGTTTTCTCTATTTTCCGCTGCTTTGTAGAGTAGTTTTGCTTCCACTTTGTTGGAGTTCCTACTGCTCTGGCTGGTAAGGGATTGGTTATCCCTACTGAGCCTTGTTCCCGAGGCTCACCCCCTACTCTCTTCAGGTAGGGACTCGTTGTCGCAGGAGTTCGTTGCCGGACGGTCGTGGTGGCGGCTTGTTCGTCGTGCATTGCCAACAGTGTGAGTTATGAGCATGAGTGCTTGTACCATGAGTTGAGAGTGTCTTTTTTGTAAGTCTTCGAGGTATGCCCCTTAAGGACTACACATTTCTTTCTGTACCTGTACTTTTATTTGGGACATGTTGTACATAATTTCCGTATTAATGTACGAACTTTCTTGTTATAGTTATTTGAATTCATTGCTTATCTCACTGGACTAAATTCTAACCCTTTTGGGCCTTCGGATCCGTGGGTGGCGGTGCGACCTTCGGGGGTCCCTGGCGGGGGTCCGGGAGGTCGGGTCGTTACATGAAGATTGTCCACACAAAGTAGAAAACTTTAGAACTTGAAGGCTTGAGAACGGCGATGAAGAAGTATGGGCTTTTTTCTTCTATTTCTCTGTCTACATACTCCCCTATCTTCAAGAGCTTCGACTTTTATATATATGGCTTTCAGAGTCTTCTTCGACTATCCTTTTGAATTTGACCATTTTAAAATGAATGTTTAGATAGGGAGAAGTTCTTCTTGAGTGTAACGTCTTCAAGTGTTATGTCTAATGATCAGCTAGATTATTATTCAAAGATAACTTGCATGCTCCTGTAGCAAGTCACAATAAATACTTGCATGTACAAAAACGTGCAAATACACTTTATTTCTTCCAAGAGGATATCCTGTGTTAGGATAACAATAGATAACACATTGGACAAAAGGAATACAAGCAAAGCATAAATGAATCATTTATGTGCCAGAGATGGTACATATCCTAAATCTTACAAGAGTTGATATGCGTTTTAAACTGAATGGACGTTCGTTCGGCATGCCAAGGCTAGCTACAGAAGTCTTTCTTAAAACATTAAAAGCTTGTCAAGTTACAAAGATGTTTGCAGATTTATTTTAGTATAAATAACTGAGATTCTGAAATGGCAAGATTATTTGAATGCAATAAATTAAAATGCTCTCTTCTAGCTTTTAACTAATGGGACTTTGCATGATATAATAGTATTTTTAGAAGATAACATATTCAGATGGATTTGATTAAGAATGTGCTAAATACTTGACTTTAGAAATAATAAATTTAACATCGTAGATGTCATTAGTGCAATTCAAAAATAAAATAAAATAAATAAATATTTGACTTTGACACTTAGACACTGATAGCAATCATAGTAAGACTTCGACTTACGTATAAATCTACTGTCATTTGGAGTCGGACTTCGACTATTGAGACATTTATACAGTACTCGATGTTGCACTTCGACTGGTTAGGAGTCGAAGTAGGACTTTGACTTACGTATAAGTCTTCCGTCAGTCGGAGTTGGACTTCGACTGCTGAGAGCCTTATACAGTAGTCAATGTTACACTTTGACTGATCATGAGTTGAAGTAGGACTTTGACTTACGTATAAGTCTTCCGTCAGTTAGAGTTGGACTTCGACTATTGAGAGCCTTGTATAGTAGTCGATGTTACACTTCGACTTCTCAGTGAGAGTCGATCTCATACTTGGCCAATTATTCCCACTTCCTGGGTTCATTATATAGAAGAATATAGTGCATTTAACACACATAATAAATATTGATTATAAGTAATTATAATAATGCATAAACAGATGGATTTGCTAATTGAATAAGATTTTGTCATCATCAAAACAATATATAATACTTCATTTTGCATGATTGCACAAGTGCTCAACAATTCTCCCCCTTTTTGTTGATGACAAAATCTCATTTAAATGATTCGGAATGTATTAACAATAGGTAGCATTTCATGATGACTTAGTAATGTAGATGTATATTTAATTCCTTTCTTTTAATTACTCACTTCTCCCCTTGAGTGTATTTTCTGCTTTGAATCTTTTCCCATATTCCAATATTTTCTCCCCCTTTTTGTCATCAATATAAATGAAATATAAAGTAATGGAGCCAAATGATGAAAATTGATGATAAAAAATAGTAATGTATTGAAGGATAAGATAGCTATTCATGAGGAGCTAGAAAGATAGAAAGCAAGAGGGACTTGATCAAAGAAAGGTTGCAGTAGATCCCATAGCTTATTTTCATTGTCTTTGAAGTTGTGGCTGAAGAGAGAGTTGTCAATGTTGTAGGAGGATCCAATTGATGGTAGCTTTCTGTAGGAGTTGATGTGCCTACGATGATATCAGTTGAGCTTTTCATGATACTTTTCATTAATCATGGTCTGTATTAATGGAGTGAACTGTCGGTGAGCTGTCTTCTTCATAAAGTCATAAACTATGATATTTCAGTACAACCCCTTTGAGTGTGTCTCTACTCTATCTTTGTAGCAAACTCTATATCTTTTAACCCATTTAAGCTCAAGAGATTTGCTAAGGGCATCATATTCTTGGGGCATAAACTTATATGGATGAAGCTTGCCCTTCTTGCATTCTTTAGATTTTAAAGGATACCTCTAAATCCATTGCTCTTGTAATATTCGTACATTCGGATCGTAGTTTATCGAGTTTCAGGGCCGGTGTGTGGCCCATTGGTTGAGTGAGTGTGTTTATACAAGTTTTTACAGGTTGGTGTGGCAGGTTGGGAGGCTTGGAGGGTTGGAAATCCCAGCCCAAACAGACCTCTGATGGATTCATTAAGAACACGACCAACACATTCGTTGCGATTCTTATATGAATGTGAACACCTGCACCATCGCGATTTGGAACCGCTTTTACATGAGCGCCGTTGCATGCATGCCGTGTGGCGCATGCAGGGTCGTCAGGGTTTAATCGTGATGGTGGGGTATGTCGCATTTCTAAACGCGACAGCCCGATACGTTGCGATTTAAACTCTATGTATTTTGGGCTTCTGTCCTAGGCCGAACAGTGCAGTTGCACTGTTCAGCTAAAGGGGAGGCTGCTACGGGTTTTTGAGGTGATTTGGGGTTTGTGGATGTCCGTTCGGCATGGTTCCAGTGCGAGGAGGAGCTTCAGAGCGCAAGGAACCTCTGGGCGATGTTGGTTTTGCGTTTCATCCATTGGTAGGGGGACTTTCCCTTATTTTCGATTGTATGATATGCATAGGTTAGGGTTTGTGGAATATGGTTTGGAAATCACCTGAATATTATAAAGAGCATGCCTAGGGTTTCATATGAACAGTTAGTTTCTGCTTTACCAACATGTACAACCATTTGGTATGATTTCTGGAATGAGAGTTTATGTCACGTTCTAGCAAAATTACATTCACTGAATATGACAGACATTAAACACGACACGTAACATAAGGTTTGCTCATAACCAACTAGATTTGCGGAAATTATTACATGATACTCCTCATTATAGTCTAAATGAGGAGCAAGCAAAAGTAAACTGTAGCATATTACATTCTCATTTCTATTTATTAAGAAAAGCAAAAGATGACATTACTCCTTGGCATAAGATGGTCCTCTCAGCACTCAATTCCCCCCCTTAAGCAACATCTCCATCTTGTTCACCTGAAAATGTTAAATTTAATGAGCTAACTAGCCCAGTAGAATTCAACTCCTTTAAATTAAAAGGATTTAGTTACATATGCACAAGGTAAAAACCATTAAAGATTTCTGACACTGAGTGTTCAAGATAATGAGCAACGAGACAATTCGATAACACATAATGAACAAGAATAGTTTAGAAGCAAGATCAATCAGGATAATTAATTTAGAATCACTTTTTGAATTCAGAGTCAAACACATGGTTACACACACAAGAATGATGTGATGACTAATCAACACGAATTGATGCATGCCAACATCCACGATGTCCTTATCACCCCCGCGCGGCCACTGATGAATTCGGGCGCTCCCCCCAGGACTGAACCAGCCCTTATTTGCCAAGCATAATTCTTAAATGAGTCCGAGACTCACAATTTGTCATCGTCACACACTCATCACTATAATGAGTCAAGGATACACAAGGGTTCATTCAAAGTTTACACACAAGAGTGAAGGAACTCTGTTTCCTTACTGATTTCAGAAATTGATAATCCTTCAAGGTCAATTTTGTTCGGAACTTTTGGAGAAATGATTCATGGTACAAAGAAGGGTAGCATGACTGGTTTTAGTAGGTGTTTAGGGGGTAAAAACCACAAGCCTTAGGTGGACTATTAGTTGGAACAATTGGGTAAGATTGGCACCAAGGAATGAAACAAAATAGGTGCTGGCAACATGACCCTGTCAGTACCTGTCGACAGGCAGAAGCTTGTTGTCGACAGGGGCTACTTTCCAAAGACAGAACTTCAGTTCTGTATGCATCTGTTGACAACCAGTAATGGGGCTATCGACAGCCACACACAGGTGGTGATTTCTGGGTTCTGGAATGAGGATCCTGTCGACAGGCAGAAGCTTGTTTGTCGACAGGTTCAGTGTAAACTTTCAAAAATCGATTCAAACTGACTAAAAATTGAACTAACAAGCTCTTCTATCATTCCTAACATGATTAGGACTTTGAACAAGTATGATTTCAGTTTTATAACTCAATGTAACATGACAAGAAGATGGAAGAAAGATCATGGAATATAAATCACATGGATGATTAGCAAAAAATTAAGCTCATGGGAAATGAATGGGAAAGCACTTCTCTTAGAACTCTCTTCTCTTTTCATTAATCACTTATCAGTACACTCACTTGAGACATCCATGGCCTCTCAATGAATCAATCTCACGAAGGAGAAAGAACCGTTATGGTTCCGTCTACACTACACAGGAAAATTGATATGATTTCAGATTTGAGACATGTTGGGAATGAAAAAGAAATGATGGGTGATCTTCTATAATCAAACAAAAATTTATTCATGATGATGGTTCAATTCTTGGCAGGGAACTACTTTCCAAGTCTGGAAAATAGCACACACGTGGTAAAGGATCACTTTACATAACCTAAACTATGTTGAAATGTAAGATGAATAGGTGAAGAGTAGGAAGAGAATCCTACCTAGCTTGAAGGAGATGAAGAAAATAACCACAAGTAGATGAATAAGTAGGTGTAGCTTGATATAGTAATAGCAATAGCAATAGCCTCCAAGATGGCTCTACAGTCACTCCTCAGCAACAGCTCCAGCCAGAGCTCGAATAGGGACAAGATGTACGAATGAGAGAAAGATAGCAATTCCCCCGTAGTAGCTTCTTCACAGAGTTTAGCACTCAGAAACCTCTCAACATGAGATTACCCAGTGCAATGGCAACAGCATAACAGTGGAACAGGTAGAGGAAATTAGCTACGATGGCCATTGGGGTATATTTATAACCCAAGGTTCCTCCCATGCACAATGACACGATACTCCCTAATGTGTCGCAGTAAAAGCTATGTACTTTTACCATTTGACACGAGTTACATGCACAACTCACATGTTATAGTTGTGGGTTAACGTGGTAATCCCTTCCCCATGTGCGCTGGCCTTCCCAGAGCCACCCACGTAAGCCTCCGGAAATTCCATAAAAACCAAACCCTAAATACACCATAATTCGGCTGGTCCAATAAACTTGATGTAAAACATGTCCAAATGGTATCCATTTGTCATGAAATTTCAACCATAGCCCAATATGATGATTTTACAAATTATGGTGATTTTAGTTTAATTTTTAGAATTTATTTTACAGTAGGTGAAAAATCACCCGAAAAATAGTCGGGTCGACTTAATCTCAAAATCCGTACGTCAAAAAAATTCGAATAATTACATTTCTGACTTCTCCACATTTTTCTAGAAATTATGGTGTTCTCGGATTTTTATTTCGTTGTTTTCCGGTGTCGCCCTGTGGAAGCGCACACCTCTATGTACGACACTGGGGTAACGTTCGTTACCACTAATCATACCTAAATATCAATTATTTCAATTTAAGACTAATGCTTAAGTATAATAACTTTATTATTCTTGTTTTCTAATAAAAAAAATTCTGGGGTATTACAACTCTCCCCCACTAAAAGAAATTTGGTCCTCCAAATTTAATAACACAAGGAGAAAGAACCGTTATGGTTCCGTCTACACTACACAGGAAAATTGATATGATTTCAGATTTGAGACATGTTGGGAATGAAAAAGAATTACGGGTGATCTCCTATAATCAAACACAAATTTAGTCATGATGATGTTCAATTCTTGGCAGGGAACTACTTTCCAAGTTGGAAAATAGCACACACGTGGAAGGATCACTTTACATAACCTAAATTATGTTGAAATTAAGATAAATAGGTGAAGAGTAGGAAGAGAATCATACCTAGCTTGAAGGAGATGAAGAAAATAACCACAAGTAGATGAATAAGTAGGTGTAGCTTGATATAGTAATAGCAATAGCAATAGCCTCCAAGATGGCTCTACAGTCATCCTTAGCAACATCTTCAACCAGAGCTCGAATAGGGACAAGATGTACGAATGAGAGAA